>LUCH01000406.1:26609-70026 GCA_013368495.1 Paragonimus heterotremus
CCTTTGCTGGATAATTTGTGTACCCCGTTGACTCACATTCCAGGCAAAACAGTACCTTTATTGTAATTTTATTAAGCTGTATCGTATAAATTCCAATCCCTTCGATCGTTTTTTTGACGTTTTTTGGACTTGAAAGATAGTCCCGTTAACCAGACCATCTGAATAGGCGTTATTGGAATTGCCGAATACGCGTTACTAAGTGAATGACCCTAAATCGCCAGGAGCGATTTAACAAACAATTTCAATAACGTGAACATTTAACTAAAAATCATTGCGCATTTCAGTATGAAATGACTATTTTTACGCTGAAATAAAATTCACAATAATGACGTGGTGAATTCAAACTGAATACCCATGTTTCGTTAGTTACCTAATCACTGAGAACTTGATATTTTGGAGCACACAGCATTTCAACTTCGTCAGTGGAGAGGGTTTTTCCGACTAGCTGCAGCATCTTACACACAGCTAGTGAGGTGCCATTATTTATTTGAATACCATAATTTATTTTCATTGAATGCTTGACAAGTTGCACGATATGGACACCGATATCAGTTTCTCAAAACTATTGTTTTTAAAGCGTTTTCGGTGAAACCCTCTCCTTATCATATTCATACATCAACTTCTTTGAATTATCAAGGTCTAGTGACAAATATTTATATGTACCTTCAGAAGTAATAACCCGCGTCAATGAAGAAATCATATAGCGGAAAACAGGAAACGCGTTTTGTTTGACTACACCAGCACCTATAAATTAAAAAGACTTGCTGCAAGAAGTTGGATATTCCTCGAAAGTGATTGCCTTTTTTAATATATATCCAGGGTATACAATATTTGTACAATGATTTCTGCTGTTCTATTCGTTTAGCGGGACACCTTTCAAATTTTCCTCTCGTTGACCAGAATTGCATCACAAA
Organism: Paragonimus heterotremus; assembly: GCA_013368495.1. NCBI lineage: Eukaryota > Metazoa > Platyhelminthes > Trematoda > Plagiorchiida > Troglotrematidae > Paragonimus > Paragonimus heterotremus. The sequence continues at coordinate 27,524 of LUCH01000406.1, forward strand.
TGTCAAAATTTGCATATTCTGTTTTTTGCAAATGTAATTCACGTTTGATTGCATGATGCTAAATTCTGGACTTAAAAATTTGCTCGGATGCTGAACGTTAACTTGCGCTTTAGAACACCTATTCCTTATCTGTTGACAAACGAGCGATCCGTAGTTTTGCAGCTGGTTAACGTTCTAACCTCCAGTTAACCGTCTCCCTAACTCCTGTATTATAGTTAATTTTGCCTTCAATTGAAGATGTTTTTTACACCATACTAAAGACGTATAATAACTGTTTTCAAGCTAACCAGTTTACTAAGGCCAAATATTTATCATACGGGTAGATACACACCAGCGTTGGGATAATTTGTTCTGTTATCAATGTTTTACGCGGTTGAGTATGGACGATGTGCAACAACTGATATTTGCAGGCGCAAGTAACTCCTCAAAGTAGTTTGAGATACTCGGTTGCAATAGCTCATTTTGACACATGACTTAAGCAGCAATTCCTGCGTCCTCATGTCATTTTACTGTACTCTAACAGGCCACAGAAACACAATGCCAAATGAGTAGCTAACAGGCATATTTTTTTTTACAAAAAAACATAAACTCAAGTTAAAATACACGACGTTGAAATCAGTCGAAATAGAAATACTCCCAATGTTTCTGCGGGCCATTTATAAACACCTGGCTAGAGATTGTATCAATCGTTGATGGCATAATGAATAGCCATTCCAATAGCTCATATTTTGATGAAATATTATTAGAATCGGTATAATTTCCTTTCTTTTGGCTAAACATATTTTTGAATAGTTTACAAAGTTTAAATAGTAAGAACACAAATATGAGTGACTGAATCTGGGCACGTACATTAGGGAGTCGTGCTATTTAAATGTTTTTCTCTGCGAAAAACACTAAAAATAATTTCAAGATAACAACCGACAACCCAGTAGAAACCTTTAGCATTCAGCTTATCGAGTAAGCAGAATTGTTCCGCTTAACTTCTCATGGGAGTATTCAGGGCCAAGCTTACAGTGCATTGGTGTTTTTTATCGTCGGCCAAACTAAGATGAAGTACATTTGTTTATCGACAGATTATTATAAAGGTAGCCGACAGGTAAACTGGAACATAAAAAAAATATTGATCACGTTAAACCGGTATGTTTGAATCAGACAAAATAATCGCTTTATCAAACTCAACTACACGTAACGGACAGTTTGGTCTGTACAAGTCTACTTCATAAGCGTTAGCAAGCAGATTTGTTACAGTTTAACACGTTTCACACAATACGCACACCAGAAAAACATCACTCACAGATTACGGCGAACTGCTACTGGTTTGGTTTGTTTGTTTCAAAGGATTTGACGGTCGCTGGTTCAGGCTTTCTCGAATGTCAACACACGTTCAGATTCGTTCATTTTCCATCAACATACTTGTATTAGAACAGTAACATCTTCCTGGCATAAAGTACTATGCCACTCACTGGAGTAAGTTGATACTGAAAGCCTCTTAACAGGTTTGCACTGGAGAACAAACGTACTGCTTCTTGAGGTGATCATAACAAATTTGTGCAACCATGCAGAGATTAACAAACACGATGGACCGTGAAAAAGAAAGCTGTTTGAACCACAGGTAGGTAAGCTTACACTGCTTCACGATAATCTTGGAGAACCTGTCGTATGCTTTGTACCCGGTTATTGATCTGAACAAGAAGTGGATGTTGTTAGGTAGAGTTTGGAACTGACAGGTAAAGTATAAAGTGGTTTAGATCTCAGTAACTTGTTAAAAACACGTCCTGCAACAACCTGCAATACGGTAGTAACTTATTTACGATGTTCGTGGTCAGTTAGTTCAAAACGTATTCGGTGATATATTTGCCTTCATGCAATGCAATGTCAACTCATTTGTGAGTTTTTGAAGAGTGTCAGGTAATTCGGTGCGAAAGACGTAACAATGATTACCAGTTCGACCCGACTGACGTGTCATAACAGGGTTTTGGGTTTTACTTATGAGTAAAAACTGTTTTGGTTCGATCAAGGCAATATTGAGCATCGATTACCCGTCAAAATACCCCAAGCGGGTATGACCATGCTGACACCAGTGTCGAATTTTCGATAACATTACACATTTGAACATCAAATAGTTCTCGAGCGACGGAAACACCAGTGAACAATACTTCAAGATTTTTCTGCTTTAGATCAGAAGGTCAACATTAAAAAAACTTTGTGTTCGCATTTATAGGCATGTTTTATAAATTTGACTCGGAAAGCCCAATATGATTTGCCTGGATGATCAAGTCGTTATATTACTGGAACAAACTGAATGGACAATATGAATGTCATGGCAAGCATATTTCGGACCAACTGATAGATTTACAATTTGGAAGTAACAGACGATGGATGTAGAAAAATGCCAACAGTCTTTAAACATTTAATGACTGTCTTTTCGAAACCTTCTAATGACCCACTAGTCAGTGCCTTTGGATGAACTGTGATGAAACTTGAGAGAATCCTACGGAACAACTACACAGTTGCTAGTCGACCCTTAGGGACGAACCGGTGAACCGTTTGGTTTCGAATGCAGTTAAAATTGACTTACAATGTGTACTAAGAAATAATAGCTTGCTCAAATTAAGTTGGTTAGTTGGCACAGTCCGCGTATAAAATGCGCAATTCAAATTCAATGTGCTGGCAGAGGAGATGATTCTGTATAAAATAATCCACGTGCTGATGAACTACAGCAAGCAACCATCAAGCCGATTTGCCAGTTTCTACGGGTCAACAGATATAATTGTTATCGTGAATCGACATATTTCGACAGACCCACAATGCGCACACGGCAAAGGAAACAGGCTGTATAAAATATGTCGCCTAGGTCAGATGTTACTCATTGTGCTTACGCCTGAATTGCGGTCAATAAGCTTTATTTAAAACTGGTGGCTTTTTGAGTGTGGGTTATGCAAACAAATACATGTCCAGTGTGCGGCCCACCTATTCACTTTCATTGCTTCGAAGCAAGAAGTTGCAGATCAGCTAGTTAACAGCGGTCTTCAACGCAACTGATCATAATATTATGCAAGCATACGGCCAAACTCCCACGGCTGGAATGTGGTCGGATGAGGCAGTTAGCTACTCTTGACCGACTAATTAGTTAGTGACGGAAGGACGCGATCTCACTGTCCCACTTGCACTGAGACCAAAAAAAAGTACTTGTGTGCGTGGGTGCCAGCTCGATAAACAGACGTTCAACGCACGTTTTATATCAAATTACCCATTGGGTTGAAGTTTGGTTATACAAACAGTGAGTTAACAAAGTTTCTCCAAAAGGTCTGACAAGCAATGTACACAAGAACCGTATACGGCATGCTGTTTAGACGATCTGATGTCACTAACTTCAACCATTGCTATTGTATGAGTATATTAGGTAAATACTGATTTTTACGGCTAAGCGGCGGCCAGTACCATTGCTGTACGTTTACCAAGAAGTGTCTGATAGTGCAGGTTGCTTAGAAAGTTGGCTGGTGCATTCTGTTGATTGCTTCTGCTTTGCTGAGTACTAACAATTTCCACTTTTATATTACAACATTTCGTTTTATAAATTGGGCAGTATTTATCAATGGTCATTTCTACTCATTGCCATTGGAACCGAACTGACGACCGTATCACATCGTTTTCAAGCAGTCTTTCGTGTAACCTTCTTTGGTGGCTTATGTCAAGTTACATAGGAACTTTGATGCAAGAACTCTGTCTATTGGCTAAACTTCAACAGACGTTAATAAGCATACCGATCGTTGTGTCAATTTTGTGCAAGCAGCCAAAACAGTGAACTAACATTGTGTTTAAATAAAATCATAATTCGCTTTTTTTTAAAGGAAAGTCAGTGTTCTGACGCTTTCTTATTAGATTTATTGCGATCGCCTTTTTGGATTGATTTATGGTTTTCTGGAGGCACAGTTTTCAAGTTTTAAACAAATATCTATTTATCACAGACAATGGAAACTTCAAATTAAATTGTGAAGTAATTAGATTATAGCTTTGTTTTGTTTTTATATTTGTTTTTGCCTACCACGTATTCAAAAAACAGCCAACCTCACTGTCATTTTTCATTAGGTTTTTCGGACTTCCATCGGTCGCCGAATTTTTGCCTTGGATGGCAAACTCAATGACAGTCTGGTTGGTGGTTAAAGCAGAAAGTGGGTAAACTTTTGCTAGTGGTTAAACTAATATTAGTCCTCTCAAGCGAAAACAAACTTGCCATTTCCATCACATCTTTCCTCGTTTTTATATGATCCGAATAACCGAGACAAAAAAGGCTAATTTCATTGTTTTTCTGGAATTACCTTGGTCAGATTAAGCCATTTCTAACAGTAGATTAATATCGAAAGTTTTCTCAAGTTTTATGTTTGAAATAAAGATTGTTCAACTGAACAGTACGGTCTAAATTAGCCTGATATTTGACATTCATTTCTTGTTCCACCTTGTTTCAGCTAGTCTAATTGAATTGATTTATGATCGCTCGCCGGAAAATATAGGAGTGTACAACGTTGTTGTTTGAACTGCAGTGATATATTTACAGCGCCACTCAATGATTCGCACAATTAGTGGACAACTTCATAACTCGTACTCAATTTCAGCACTTCGGTTGCCAATTGTGGTCTCATGCATCACTGGTTTTAGTGTTCTGCCAATTGCAATCTTTTCTCGATTGACTGTATGGTTGTATATCACATTAATTCACAATTTGCTCAAACATACAGGTGAGTTTGTTCATGATAAGAAAATTTTCTACCTTCAGTACGTTATAGTGAACGACTTGTATAAACTTTCAATGTGACATCAGTCTAATCTCATTTTTCTCACAGCAGAGACAAGCATCGGGATGACAGCCATTTAACTCGACAGCTTTTGTTCGTTGTCGAAGTAGGTCGCTTATTATACTTTACTGATTAACTGTTTTGGTAGTTTTCAACAGTGTGAGACAACAATGTTAAGTGTTATGTGAACATAAACGAGGTTTATTGTATGCAAGTATTATTTAGATACCAGTCAGTGATTACATACGTTTCACAAATATTTTCACTGCGTTTCAAAAGACAACACGCCCGTAAAAGTTTGAAAAATTACGATATGTAGCAGTAGAAGTTGCACCCCATAGCGGCTGACTTATGCCTGTAATGATTGGGTGTAATTGCCACAATATGATGTGGCGCTTTAGGGCAGTCACTTCGGTGCTACGAGACTACGTAGACTGCCAACAGATATTGACTGACTATTACGAATCGTTTTTATCACCTTACATCGTGGATCAATATATTCATCCACATCCATCTAATGTGGATTGGTTGGTTTTTGAAGTAGACACGCTTCTACAGGCTTCTGTAACACTGTATTTTTTTCAGTAGGTTTTACGGATTCTGAAGAAATTCCACCTCTTTAATTCAACTTTGCTTCAATCAGAAGCGAAGGGTGCTGGTTAAGAACTAGAGACCGGGTTAATTTTCAGACAGTCAACTCTTACGGAACCCTCGAAGATTCCACCGATCAGCAAAATATCTCAGTCAAATGTGATGCGTGGAGTGGTATGGTCTTATGCTTGAGAGTGTAACATACATGCCGACCGTTTTCACTATGATTGTCCGTTACACTCGCGAAGTAATACTGGAGCAATGTGGGGACACCAAGAGGTTGCGTTCTTCTGAAGTAGAGGTTCCAACAACAGTCCCATAAAAGGAAACAACACAAACAAACATGGACCAAGAGAGCAGTAAGCCATACACACGACTTACTCGAACGAAAGCAGCTCCAACTACACGGCAGCATGCCCTTTTACGCAATTCAAATTCAACCTGCGCGCGGTTGTCGGTTTCGACCGCGCGTTACAAAAGTAACGGAACTGATTGTTTTTTTGCAGATTTGAAACCAACCTCGTCAGCTGCCTATGGGAGCGCCACCCTTTGGCGGTTACCTTTCAGTTTTGCCGAATTAAAAATGTTATCGAGTGGAGCGTGAAACTGTTGTGCAAAAGGTGATTACATCAAAAGTGACAATGTAAATGGTTTGAATTTTTTCAGGTGCACGGAGTCAATGATTTCACAATCAAATATGTGAAATGGTGTCCATCTGGGACTCAATTGAAGTGGCACATTTACCAACATTCTATGAACCACCGACAGCGAAGTACCATAAAAGCATATTTGCGTAAAAAACACTAAAATGCCAGGTTTCCTTAAAGTACAAGCGGTAAGAAATGTTAAACAACTTTCAAGCTGATTACACTGTTAATTTTTGTTCGACAGCTTGATGGTCTTTAAGTTAGAAGCATTTAAACGGTTTCCATCATAAATAATTCCAGCTGACTATCTAAATTTGCTAAACGATCAGCAACCCGATTAAGCGAATCTATCTGGCGCACCTTGTTGACTCAGGCCACCAAGTCTCACCAGAAGTAGCTTTCCAGCCCATTTACCGCTTGCCCAGTCGTCAATCCAGTGGAGTCAAATATCATATTCTGGCCACCGCGGAAGCGATCGGAATTCGGTTGCGCAATCCACAGTTGTGCGCTCAGAAGAAATTTGTACAGGCCCTACGGTTACCATGGCCGCCCGTTACCGACTCGACATCACCGGAGGTCAATTATGTCACCTAATTGCCCTCCAATTTGCAACTGCGTGATGTAATTGCATGACTAATTGCCTTTGACTTTGCTGGCTTGACAACTATGATGATATAAAATGTTATGTAATTGGCCCGATGATGAATAACCGAAAACAGACTGTTTGCCAAAACACCTTTTCACTTCTAATGAACTCATGGGGCTATTCGAATCCTATCTTTAAAAGTAAATTCTTGGTGTTAGGTTACATTTTCAAATAAAAATAAAGCTTTCATGCAGTCAAGTGTTCTACTGTAAACTATTGTATTGAAAGAACGTGAATAATACTTTGTACGGTATACCTGATTATTAAGACTAGAGAGCGAATTTTGAAAATACGGTACGTTATATATCACTTTGTCAAACATCACACAACACTGCATTTAATTTACTTTCAAGTTCTACTTCAGTTTTAATGCTACTTAGTTTCTGCTTTTTATGCTTCAGTGACATAGTAGATTATGTTGTTTTGTATTCTGTGAGCACCCATACAGCTGAAGTAAAGGCTTTCATATAGGATTTGATGAGTTCATTGTGCTTCATCAGTTATTAGCCAGGGATAACGCATACTGATTATTTTATCATGAAATGAACTAGCTGTTGCTCACAAAATAACCACAGTTTTTATATTCTCATATACCTTTTAGTTAATCTAATTGGAATAAGAACCTCACACTTGGGTTTCACCCCAATAAGGTGTGTTAGCCATGCCTGTTCATTTCAGTACTGGAAAGTGAATTCCGGATAGGTTTTTAGGCGGGACTCTCGCTGATCACTCTTCAGTCGGATTATTATACACAAACGCTTAATCACATTTGTTAGTTTAGTAATCTCTCATCAGGCAGTAACAGGTCTTTAAACAAGTTTTCAAGTTCGCTGGAAGAAGAGGTTAGTTTTCTTCGTTTAATTTTATTTTTGCATGAGTTAAACTTTATCGCCTTTTAGGAGAAACGGAAAATATAAGAATCAGTTTTCATTGCAATGCTAGTATGGGTTATATACTGTTCTGTGTTGATTTCGTAGAGGATATTGGTATGGATTACATACATAGTGAACGAAGGTGAACTGTTATTTTTATGGCTCGTTAGTAGTCCTTTTCGAGCGTGTAATTAAGCTGTTTGATCACAACTCGCCAGACCAAACTCAGAAAACGCCAACTAGCCTCATGCATAGTAGATCTAAACAGTCGGTCGAGATTATATATTTCTGTTGACTAACCGGAGCCTAGGTTTGATTACAACCATAGTTAACAAAGTGATTTGCGTAGTCGCATTCCGTGCCCATTTTGGCAAATGTTCGTTTACGCCATCCTCCCATCGTCTGGTCGCATTTAGTGAGGATGAAACTGTACTCATTGGCTGGATCCGAAACTATCACCATCATCGCCCGAAACAGAACATCCTATTGGCGTCCTCTCATTATGCAACATTATCCTTTGCTTAATTGAATTGAACGTTATATCGGTTCACTCCTTAATCTTTGAGGGGACATACATTATAGTATGTCGAGAAATTGATTGCGCAATATGTTTGTTCACCTCCGGTAAGCGCGACGCTCTACCTTCGTCATCGGTCAAAATCGCATTTTCCACTGGTCGTCTTGACATAACATTCTTGTTTACTGTGGGTCGCAGTTGTTTCCGTTTCTTTGGCTTTGTTGATCTGCTTGCGATTATCCATCTTCAGTCGACGTTGTGCGTTTTCCATATGTACCACCCACCCCACCTGGCTTAGATAAATATTGTTTCTAACCAACCGCCCTAATCTTACACGCATGTTTTCGTGTTTCTGTTTTGTTCTCATATGATTACTGGTTCACAGTTATTTTGCAAGCAAATGTAATTGTGTAACCCAAAAACATGATTGAATTTTTAGACAGAATTTGGATATTTTCCAACTTGTGAATTTTAAATTATGTTAATATATGCAACGTTGTTCGATTTTTGAACACAAGTGAATTTACTCATGATTTTTCACCTAACTGACGGCATATTCGAATATGGTTCAACCAGGTTTCTTTTAAAATGTGTTTCGGCTTAGGTGAGTGACCTTTGCCATACCTGAGTTTCCGTACTCGTTTTCTACCAAACAATCGTCTGCTTTGCGTATATTTCTTTTAGATATTCTGCTGTCACTGTTCTCAATAGCAGTCTTTGCTTTCAATTTTGAGAAAGGTTAGGGTAACAATGACTTCCTGTGAGCTGACATTCTGTTTAGAAGATAGAGGTACAACCTGAGTGTCAAAACCCAGTGGTAACGGAACACAATCATTAGATACGATAAACGGCTGACACAACAATCTTCATTCCCAAATTTTGCAAGATAAGATATGACCTCAACATTGAAAGGAAGTAAGTTTGGATACGTAGACCGAACAAGCGGCAAACTTGTCCCGATTAATGAGGTTGTTTGATGTGTTAGTAAAAGAAATTCAGGCCAATTGGAGGTCGAGCAAATTGTGCTGAATGCTCTGTTTTGTGGTAAACAGCAACCTCCACATCTGTAATAAACTGGAATAACATGTACCCTACAATTCTACAAACGCGAATACTGTCTCACTGAGAAGCAGAACGAAGGGTATGAAACTGAAGGTTATAAAAATGATGAACTATCACCAACTTAACCTGGACAGAAACAACGACAAGCAAGTAGTTACAGAGATCTGTTAGTGATGGGCTAAGTGGATTAACAAACCACTAGTCATCTGTAGTCCAGAGTTGGGCGTTGTTGATATTAATACTAGCGTGCATGGCAGTACTTGTTAGATGTGTAACATAACTCAATATGTTTGTTACATGTATTTCAGCCCCACAAATTGTACGCTTTGTGTTAGTTACCATCCTCATTGTACAATAGTAGCGTACTCATTGCAGGCCGCAAGAGGTAATTGACAGAACACTATTTTGAGTACATCAAAGCGAAGTGGTTTTATCGAAGATTTTTTTCTTAGCGTGGAACGGAGAAGTTGGTTATACTAACTTAATCTGCGTGAAACTTAAAAACTCATTCACATTAGCAACATTTTAAATGGAATAATCATTTACTTTTACACAGGACGAACTGTTTGAATTGCTCAGATAAACTTCATTTTGTCACTGAATTAACTTCATAAACTTAGAGAAGATATGGGGTTATTTTTGGTATGACAACAGAACGAGTGAGTTTTGCTATTTAATAGGAAAGCGGTAGACCGTCTTACAACAGCTCTCATTCACATAATTCTTTACAACCGAACAAATGGATATTTTTGTAGGTTGATGAACCTCAATTTTTAGTTGATTTTTTTGCCGAAACTCATGCAAAATTGTGCATCGATAAAAATTCGTTTTGGGCATTACAACTTCTGCAGTTGGTCACTAGCACCTACAAGGGATATTGATTGCAGTTTTACAGTCAGAGAAAATGTTGACAGCATTCCTCCCAGTTCTTTGGGCTGCTGCCGGTAGTAGGCGAGCTTAACTGGGTACACCTAGTTTGATGCACGTTTTGTAAAAAGGAAAACTTTCCGAATTGTTCGCTGAGACATTTTTTCATTTCTTCTGCCAGTATTAGATACCGAAACACATACAGTGCAGTGTTCATTAAAATATTGCCGAAATAATTTTACGTGACGTTGGTTTTTGCAGCTACGTAACTGACTACTCAGACGCTTCACAAAGTACTGTAGCCCCCACTGATGGAACGAAATTTTACAGTGAAACTTCGGAAAGACATATTTCCTACGCAAACCCAAAGAAGGTTAACAGGTTTAAGTTCTAATTTTGTACATTGATTAGTGAGAAAACAATGAATCTTCGCAAAACCAAAGTTGCAGGTGGTCAGTTGTTGACGTCAAAGGTAGAAAATCACACGTAACTGTTAGCGATTAAGTAGTCACAAGAAAGAATCAAACAGACCTACCAGCATACTTCAGATAGCACAGTCGAATAAGAATGAAGCGTAACTGTCATGGATATAAAACAATATATGAAAAATTCGAGAGGAAGCAAAATATTTTAGGTTGCTGTTTAGTGACCTTTTTTTAGACATACAAGTATAATGGAAGGCACAGACAAGAAAAAAATGTCAGGTTATTAAACGTTAAGCTAGTGATGAAACTAGTTTTGTTGTCAAGTTGAAGCATTTTTTGCGGTAAACGTTATCAAACTCAGGCTCATGACTGTTTATTTATCTGACCGCTCATGGAACTTCTTACTAAAACAAAACCACTTCCAAAGGTTATCTTAGGCAGCAACATCAAAGTTGATACTTATCAGCCCAAGACGTGATTTGCAGATCTCGGCAGTGCACAAGCTTATAGGATTAACCTGGATAGAAACATTTACAGACTGCTATCATCCTGTCAGGTGCATATGACAGGTATGTCCAACAATTGGCCATTCCTTACAGTCAATCTTGTTGACAGCTAGGGGATGTGGATGGCATCAAGTTGCAGACATGGCTTGAAATTTTTATGGCTTGTTTTACAACTTACCTCTAAAAGAAAATCTGTTTACATTTGACTCAGAGCCATGTAGGCTGATTTTGGACAGTTTATCACAACAACAGGCCTTATTATGACACCACAGGTTTGTAACTTACTGGTTCACAGCATCGTAGGTTAGGTTCCACTTGCCTGACTGTTTGCAAGCTTGATGTGTAACGAGAGGCTGTATTTAGGCTGAACGTCATAACATTAACAAACCATTAACAAACCGACAATCGGCATATCAAGTAAACGTAGCCGTGCATTTCACTGCCAGTGTCCGAAATTGAACAAGCACTAGTGTTCTAAGCCATTATCATCTATTTACCTTTTATAGACATGCACGTGTTCAAGTCAACGACAATGTCATAGGAGGCATTTTGATAGTTCCCATTCAACAGTTTCCACTCATATGGAACACAGTCAAAATATTGCTCCTAATGCAGCAAATCTATATATACGATACGCCGGCGATATTTAACGGTCCATAAGTCTGCTCCTCGAATCATTTGATCAGGTTAGAGTCAATTCTAATCACACTAATATATACCAAATGTTTGGTTTATCAGCCGTTAAGAGTATTCTGATTCGGTACTACAGCACCGACTATGCAGTTGAACGCCAACCGAGAACACGGTTGAACGACTGACAACCCGAGTTTTATAATATTATGGTATTTCAATGGAAACACGGTCAGGCCAGTGCACTTTGCTCTGTGTCGCATAAATTTGCCTGAAAACAATTTTCGCTTAGAATTTACCATTTCGAAAATAGCCCATCCACTGGCGCTTGTTGCACTGTAGTCTTCAAGCCAATTGGTTGTAGTGGTGAGCTATATGGCTGCCCACTTGAAGGTCAAACTTTCTATGAGGATGCTAGCAGCCTGTAGAGAACTACTCATTTGCAATCGACACATCACGATTGAGTTATTCGTGCTATTCTCCGCTGCACGAATTATGAAACTTCTGGCAAAGATGTGGTTCACAATAAATAATGAGTCACTTCTCATCTGTAATATATCTAGAGATTGTCAAGACAACTACCTAGCCACAGAGACCAACCAGTATCACACTAGTTCAAGAAAACCCCTCGTTTTTGTTTCTGTACACAACGATGTTTTAAAATGGTGAGAATGTCGAGACACATGACACGGTGCCCCTAGTCGATATTTCTGGCTTTCCCGACTGGCAGATGCCATCTGTTAGAATATCTTAAACGAGTGAAACTAAGAGATTATGCGGTTAATTATAGCGGTAGTAGTTAACAAATGGTACTTTCTACCTGCACACTGAAAAATTTGGCAAACTGCAGCAGACTGCTCTAGTGATCTATGCACATTTGTCGATTGATTTGTATGTGCGCTGTTCAGCTTTGTTATTGCGCATCACAGTGCTTAAAGAAGTGTCAAGCCGGAACGGATAAACCACCTGACTGTGATCACGAAAGACGCCGTACTTGAAAGCAGTTGAGACGTCATCCTAGAAGTAATAGTTAGAGCTGCTACTACGTTGTTTATCTGTTTTGGCGGATTTTTTTTTATAAAGTTGTTATGTTGCTTTACTATCCCTCGCCAAGTTTATTTTATTGCGGCCTTCAGTTATCTTCTTATCCAGCAACAAAATGTCAGTTTGTTTTCACCAAGGTTCTAATTGACTGTGTTGTTTGTTGGGCAATTAGTGCAATTAGCGGTTTTCGATGAGGCCAGGCGTTTCAGTACGAGAAAAATCAGTCGTAAACTGTTGGAATACCTATAATGGAAACAAGGCAAGTCACTAGAAATCAAGTATATGAACCTGTGTTATCCTGATACAATTTTAAAAGAAGAAACACAACAAATGTTTGCTTATGACAAACTGTCAGGCTATCTGTCAAACAACCTTTTCTGAAGTAATTAAGCTTGGCAATCTCCTCTCAAGCGTTGGCAATTATCGACGGTAGAAAATCTGTTTATCTTCAGAAGAATCTGGACTTTCCTTTTGGGCAGGACAACGCAAAGGCAAGTCTGTATGGCGGCGTTTATTGGACGGCCAAAACGGCGCAAAAAGAGTAGACATTTTACGGTTTCGAAGGTCATCTGTACGTTTGGTTGATTACTAGCAGTTAGCGCGCACAGGCTACACGTGAGCATGCATAAACCTGACCACTGTAGATCAGCACTACCGGCAAGTCACGGGTAACAGGCTGTCACGCTTAACTGACGACACTAGAAAGTTTATGCACTAACCTCTTTTCACCGGTGTGAACAATTTATAATGAATGTGATTGTCTCCTTGAGTATTCCGGTTTCATACTTATGCACCTCAACTTCACCTACTCCATCAGACTAGATATAATATATGGAACTTCCTACAAAGTTGGGAAGAAAGGCAAATTCTACTTCTTAGATATTCGTCCCGAAAAGTACAGCTTTTTTTCTTCAATATAACTGGAATTCACCTAGCGGTTCTAGTTCTTCTGTTGGGACGTTCACTTTCCGTAATATCCAGTCTTTTTGGCGGTACAAAAACGAGGGTAAACATCCTTTCAGTAGGCTTTTGTTAGCCGTAAAATTGGTGGTGCAATTTTGAGTGGTAAACTCTCTCCATCAAGGTATAAAGATAGCTGCCGATGCATAGAAAAAATGTACGGTAGCTTATCGTGCGAGGACGCTCATTAGTTCGTTGAATCGCTTAGTTTTGGGTCTTGGCGTTTACTCTTTCATCGGCTTCAGTTGTGAATCGTCTGGCAGACATTAGCATTTCAATTGATTTCTGATAATCAACGTGTAGTGCCCATTGGATTTAGGCTATATTGGTCACTCTGGTGATAAGCTGGATGTGTACTATTCAATAAATGTTACGTCGATCGGTGCTGGAAAGTAAACGAAACTGAGAACAAGTTGATTTATTCACGATAGGTGGGCGAAAGGTTAACCAGTGTACACGCTGAAACACAACGAACTGTGATTGAAATCCTTCTCGTAGTCTTTTCATATCGGGTGCAAGTCAGCCAACCGATAGTAACAGCATCTGTCCAAATGTTTTTTAACAGTGTATTATAAAAATACGATGACTGAGGAGGGTGGTTTGGGAAATTCCCAAAGATGAAGCGGAACTTTTAGGTAAAGTTAAGAGTGGTATTATTGAGTACACAAATAAAAGCAACACCATACAAGATTAGGGCCATGAAAACTCTAGAAAAGTGAATCACATTGCTGGCTGTCCGTGGAACAGGTAAGTGTCTGAGGCTGTGGCTAAGAGGTATCTTGAAAAGGTGACCGTACATAAAATGTTGGTTTTGACTGAGACTTCAGACTTGATGAAAATAGTTGCGCAGGTAGTGTGACTGTTGCCACAGGTTCACTGATAATATCTTTACTGATATCTTATGACTGTTCGTTCTACGATGCGGTACTAAAGTCTTGGGGTTTGTATGACTGAGTGAATATCTCAGGCCGCTGACTAATGACCGGATGTCAAATAATAATAACAGTAGAAATGATGTCCCCGCGATTGTTTGAGTACTAGGATCTCTGTCACCAGAATAGTGATCAGCCTGGCTGTTATGATGCTTTTGACCAGATGGCCCAACTAGATCAAAGTGATACGCCATAATATGTAGTTCACTGTTGATTATGGTTGTGGTTGCAATCTTAAACCATTTGTTCATCATCGAATATTCACAGAAAGAATTGTTTTTCAGCTATGTTGTTGTTTCCAAAGAGTTCGCTGTGTTCCTTCGTCTCGTGAGGTTCAACAGTGTCTTTTGCAGACGATCTATGTCCTGTAACGTCTACACTAGAAGCTAATTAATAAACTATCAGGAAATTCTATATCATGTTTTTCTTTTTCAGGTTTTCCTTGAGGGACTTCAAAGGGACGCTTTTGGAGGTTTTTACGAAGCAGTCCGCTGCGCTGTTTGAATTGCAGAAGATGTTGTAAAGGGCTCGTGTTGTGTATACCATGATGACTATATGTTGATGCAAATGCAACATGTGCTAAAGCGGGTGTAGGTGTTCACCATTTAGTTTGTGCTGGACACACTTTTCGGGGCTTTTCGTATTTTGAACTTGTCAGTTGCGCTTTGGTACCCTTTAAACAATATAACACGTCACCAACGTTGTGAAAAGTCCTCCGGGAGCAAGTTACTGGTTACCGGCCCAGCAGTTACAGTGACACATATAGTGTCCTCCAAAGCCTCAGAGTATACCAAGGCCAAACGGGGTGTGTCCGACCAAAAACATCAGGTGATCAGTAACTCGACTTAAAACCACACACCAACAGTGTCGTGTGAACAATCAAGATGCTGAGGTGCCACCCGTACTGAATTAAACGCAACTTCTGTACAAAAACGGCTAATTTAACCTCATTTTAAGAATGAGACAAATAACCTACCTGGGTGTAAGAAAACTTTCTTTGAGCCGCCTGGATATACATTTGGGAGTGCAGCACTAATACGGGAATGTGACGCACCTGATGCGATGAGTGTTTTAAGTGATGTTTCGAAAGTTGTTATTTGATAATCGTCAGAGTCAGTCTATCTGTTCTGACCAAAGTTGTGCTCGTAAAACGAGAATCGCTATCTTCTGATGCCCAGTCTTAGCAGCGGACTAATAAGTATTTTCATTTTGTGAGGTGTCAACCTGTGTGCCATTCAGTGATCTACCAGCCCGAAAAAGCAAGTAAGGAAGAGACGCCCGACTTATAAGATGCCCTTTGAACTGGTTCGGTTTTCATCCCGTCAATTTGTCGGTTATTCATAGCTATGACTGAAGCAAGAAACTTGATGCCTAACAATAAGTTGTTGCGCTTGTTTGTCTAAGAGCAGCGTCGTAATCCCATGTTAGACTTCAAGTCAGATTGTGCAGATCGTGGAGTGTGATTGAATTTTCATTGAGGAGGGTTGCTGGAAATGCCCGTCAACATTGTGTCTAGTGTATGACAGAAGATTGCCCTGTCTCTAAGATGAAGGATGACTTAATATGTTAGAGCAGTTCTTCGCATATTTTGATAGTGGAGAGTTATCTGTAGTTGTTGTGCTGTGGTTGATTGCAACCAAATCTCCGCTGTGCATCGGTTTTTAAGGCAAATGCCTCAGTTCAACATTATGAACAGTATAATCCAAAAGAAAAACGGATACCGATGCGTTTGGAGGCTGACAATGAAACATTCGGGCCGGGTTGCATCATCATAGTGTTTTTTCTTACCGTGGCATACAGTTTACTAAACTTTCGGCTTGCTGCTCGCAGTTCAAATCTGGAGAATCAGCCCTGAAAAGTACAGGCTTGGCATCGTAATGCAAGAAATTCATGTTTTATCTTCACTTGAATACAGAGTGTCTGCAAAGACTGACCCATATCAAGTCTGTCACCGGTTAAATACCGTCGTTTAAACTGGTATATTGGACTATGTTTTTACTTGTGTGCGGTGACCGATACGTTTGACTGAGTTGTCCTGGAACTGCACATTTGCTAAACAAACTTTCCAGATAATATCTGGTTTTGGGGAAATCTCCTATGTACTTAAAGCAAATGATTGTTTAAATAAAGTGTACCAGGTAGTGATAAAAAGATAAAAAAATTTTGTTCGATAAGTCTTGTTCTGATTCTGTTTTTTTATATAGCATTAAAAGTACTGATAAAGGGGCGAGAATTTCGACTGACATCATTTAACCATCGCATGACTGTATGCGGATTTCTTACTCTCATAGTCTTTTCAGTCAGCCCCTTTCGACAAGAAGCATTAAACTTACGTTCAGTTCTCGTTACCAGTGGAAGTGGCAGAGCTGAAATTGACAGGGTGCTGTTTACCATGGAGCTTGGTCTGACATGCACATATCCACATATTGTTTACAAAACAGTCTTACTTCGTGCGAATTTGGCACCATCTGCTTAAGACCCAAAGTAAAGAGCTTCGCTGACAGAAAGCCCGGCTGACTGTCATTTGCTATTTCATGAAATTGTTGAAGAACTTCACCAGTAAAAACAGTTGAAGAGTTTTCTGCGTAGATCAATAGTAAAGCTAGTGAAACATCCGGAGGCACATAAAAACGGATACATGCGCACAACTTCGGTCATTACTATGATAAACATGTAATTCTGCAACTATGGAGATCACAACACCTGATACCATCTATTTGTCAACAATCTTAATATAAGCAACTGGTATACGAATGAGGCCAGTAAGCTTTATGGCTAATTAGCATGGACCTGTCAATCTGGCCTGTGATTTCGTGACATTTCTCATAGAAAACATTACCGATCTGTTTGTGGATCTGTTATAATTTGATGGGCAATTTAACTCTTAACATTAACGAGATATCAGAACCCTACTTGCTTATAGAGAAGATGAACGCACATGAAACTGTTATCTGTGTCATGGCAAGAAAAGAGGGAATGGTTGTGAAGTAGAGGCATTCAAGGTGCATCGAAACCAGTGAAACTTCGCAAGGTGCATCTGCGGATCACGTTCTTTTTTGTGATTGATGGCTATATCACAAGTCAGTTAGTTGGACTGTTAGAAACGAACTTGTATGAGGACTTCTCATAACTACATGGTTTAATTTTATTTTAAATTTCGTAAAATGAACATTTCCCCTAAATTAGCACAAAGAACTTTAAAATGAGTTGTTTTCAAAGGTCACTGTTGAGGATACTAATACCACTGACGAAGAAATTAGTATAGCACCAATGAGGAGTTTTCAAACTGTCAACGAAACAAGTAGTCGCTTGGGTAATGTTGTCATTTTCGTCCAACAGTTACTCCTAGCTGATAATTATTGGTCCTTTGACTAATAAATCGAGTGTAATGAAATGGTTTGCATATTTGTTTAAATTGCTCGCAGAAAAATTTGGTCTTCATTCTAAACTAATATATATATCTAAATATTCACCCTTTTTTTGAGCACTTTTAAAAATGGAAACAGTGTAGTCCGATTATTAAAACAAGGTTGAAAACAAACCTACGAGCACCGATCTTTGTTTCACTTTGAAATACTGCTTTCAAATATGGTGGCAGCATTGTATACATATATATAACGCCCTTAGGCATGCATTAATTAAATTTATGAATGCGTTGGTATTTTTCGTTGTAAGACTAAGTATACATATTGCTTTAAGAGTTTCAAACTAATCTAATGCTTTGCAGAAACCGGCCTCTTCAAATTCATAAAATGTTTTTCAAACCCCTTCCTCCAAGTTTCGTGCATCTTTTGCTATCAGTTGGTATCTGAGTCAGGTTTGTTCGTGGATGATTTCAGAAGTAACAGAGTTTTTTTTCTGCCACAGTTACAGTGATGCTATATTATTACAGTTTTAAAGCTAGTAATGTTTTTCGCGTTTTTTAAATTTTCTTTGTGAAAACGTTGGCTTTCACTTGGGATTGAAACTGGTAGTTTTTTGATCGAAACAATATAATTTACGAATATCATCGTCTTGTTCTGAGTTATGTGAATTTCGGATATAAATTTCAAACCGATAAGGTGAAAAACGTCGTCTTGAATCACTACGGTCTGCAGTATTGGTTGTATTCCTGAGACAACAGGGTTTATTCAGTCCTTTCATGTATACTGTTCTCGTTAAGTCGAAGTTATGTACACAGACCTATGCTGTGGATGCAAACCAAACGTGCTACTTCTTTGTTGTGGCTAAACACCTCAATAGAAATGCTACGGTTTTCAGGTGAATGGCGACTTTGATTCAATGTTTTATCCTGATTTTACTGTGAAGATTTTGAACGTACTGGAACATCTAAAACTAGCACATGATGGTAACTTTGGTACACGTATAACCATATATTGTTTATTGATATCAGGAATACTGTTTTCACTAGTTCATTTAAGCTTTGAAGACACTATGTCATTGTGAAGTTTGCGGTCAATGGTGATCAATGGGAGGATAAATTTTGTTATTTGAACTTTGGAACAACGTTTGAGGCTTACTGGATAGTTTGGTAATGGGCAGATGAATAAATGTTTTATTAGTAGACCAGTTAGTGAGTAATTTTGTTGTCTACTAAATGCTGACAGGCACCTGGGTTACTTCTGTATTCCGGTAACAAAAATGTGTTTTGGAATAAATGCGGTAATATTGGGACAAAGATTATGTATATATATGTAAATAAACAGGAAAAATTACTTACTCAAGTGATGGTGTACATATGATTATACATCATAACCCTGCTATAGTTAACACTTCTCTGGAAGTGAATGAATGATCATTTCAAGGGGGTGGGTTTCGTGAGAAAGTATAATGGGAGACAAATGATTTTACAGGTAGTAATATTTCGATAATATAAGAGCGGCACCTACTTTTCTGACGTACTCCGGTTTAGCAGTTGGATTAATTAGTATTAGTCACCTCTTTACAATGTAGAAAATATCTAGTTTTCGAAAAATATAGGTTTGGCTGGATTCAGACCACCGTCAGAAACAGTATGCTTAGCCGTCGAGAGCGTTCTACCAGAAAAGTTTCGCTCGAAATTCAGAAATTTCGGATTCTGACTCAGTTACTCACCTAGGGAACCGTGTCTGAGTTGCCAGTTTTCTGAATAATTCAATAGATTCCTCACTACTCACTAGATAAGACGGTTAACAGAGTGTAACTGTGAAATTTCTAATCGTCTAGAGTGGTTTTGCTGATCAGCTGGCAGAGCGTTTTGCCATATCCGGGCAGCTTGTTCTTTTGTGAGAGGTTTCGTACCCTTTTAACAAGCCCGGTAATTTAGGTGGCAGATTACACTGAATACTGATCAGTTTCAGAAGTAATTTCGGAATATTCTTGGAGGTAGGCACATGCTGCCAAGCAGGGAGCAACTGAATTTCTTCTCGCTCCATCCACTTCTTTAGACGCTGTCGTTTGTTATTCTGTTTTTCCTGGTATTCATTGGTACTTTGCTGTCCGTCATGACTGAGGAAATCTTGTTACCGTATGTTTTCTATCCGGCTTTAGAGTCGAGTGCTCAAACGCTGTGAAACTTCAACCGAGGTGCTTGTGCTATTGGCTGAATTTGTTCAATTAGCTTCATCCCATATCTTTTGCAAACTATAACGGAGGGTGCATGGCATATTGACACAGACATTATTCCATGTCACGGTAGTCATAAGGTTTCAGTCTGTTAAGCCTAATAAGACACACACATGATGTGATATAGTATAAACTACTACTTTGCCACCTTATTAACATACCATCAAGCAAATAAGAGCTATGGCGTGTGTTGGCACTTGTTTTCTGCATATCAACCTAAGGTCTTAGACAAGCTCTAAGACAAACAAAATGGAAGAATAGCATCAAATTTTGAAACAGGACACATGTTTACGTGAGCTAAAAGTAGTTGAGGGTATCAGAAAATTTATCAAGCTTAAAGGTAACTGTCTTTCTAGAGTTTCTAGGTTATATCTAGTTAGGTAGAGAAATTGATATTTTCCATCACTGCCAGCGGATCCGCCCACCAAGTTACATATATCGGCGATGAGTATCTATTTTTGAATCAATCAAGCTTATTGCTCACATTTGCTATCTTACTCGTTCATTATGCATTGAAATTAATAACACACTTGTATCATGTTATTCGAAAAACATTCTTTGCTTACACATTTTTTTCGTGGATACGAACCTTTCCTTTGTAAGCGTGCTGCTAAACAATACTGATTTGTCTTAACTGCAAACGCAACTGAACTGGTAATCTTTTAATTTAAATCTTAACAAACTGTTCAGTCCTTCACAAAATCAACTCACCCGGCCGTATCCTCTGTCGAGATGATGCGGTTTCCTGAAATTACTATTGAATGTCAACCACTTTTAATCAGAACTTTTGCGGATTTAAGCTCGAAGAACGATTCAGTGGTAATCACCGTTTTATATTTAGAAACTAGTTATATGTTATTCTATGAGTGTACACAAATATTTCGGATTTGGCGCATTTCACACCAGCTGAGTTCCCTTGCTAGTCAAAGTTTTGGTTGTATGCACCCTTGTTCAGAGTTATGATTGCTTTGATTTCCGAGAGACCGGATATCAACCTTGATGATTCTCTGATGGTTCCGGTTCCCAAATGTTTTGATCTCTGGTCCACTGGACGTGCTGAATCAGCAAACAGATGTGCTTGCATTTGAGAGCGTACCTGTGTATGCAATACTCTGTACATCTGGTTGTCCGGGTTTGCTTCACCCAGTCAGCCGATCAATCATTAGACATTTATTGGTTGTAAATGTTGTCGCTCTGTTCTCGAGACTATCATGCACAGTTTGAGATCAGAAACATTGTGCTTGGAGTTAATAAACGCAATGTGTTTCACACCATTTACCAAATTACCAATAGCAGCAGCCGGCATCTCAGGGGGAAATGGAATTCATCCATTTACATTCCACAATAATATTGAGTATACCGCTCGGTTTAACAGTGGGAGGAGAGATAGGACAATGGTTCAGCAAAGCTTGTGTATCGAAGAAACATGAAAACATTAAGTAAAGGCAGTCCAGGTCGGCTGAATCCACTAATATATTTGTCTAGAACGGTTTCCGATAAACCTTTCTCAACTCAATATAATTACATAAGTTTCATTAAGATGTCATAAGACCAAACACAAAAAAACAGGAAGTGACAATATAGGCAACTATTATGCTCCACAACGTAATTGGTCGGACATGGACCGAATGCTAACTGGGTGTTAAGTCTCACGGTATGGGTCAACTGTTTCTGTGTGGTTAGAATGGATGTGATTGATATTTGGCTACGGAAGTTGCGAAGAGCAACCAGTTTTCTTTTGAGAGTGCAGTTCAGTCCATCGTGTCGAAACTACACGGAAATTCTGGTCAACGGCAAGCTACGGTAAACGGTTTAACAGTGGAGGAACGTCATAATTTCGACAAATACATGGATAAAATCATATCTATACAGGAAGGAAGAAGCGCTTAAAACCTAAAATGGACTCAGCGATGTAAATCCTCAGTAACAATATGCAAGAAACTCCAAAATGTACGTCCATAATTTGTCAAAGATTATAATTGACGATACGTTACTTGAGATGTTATAATTAGGACCGAAGTTTCCTTGTTCACGCTGTACGAATTATTAGCCTGGTAATGAAGTTTAACCTATTCAGCCGAAAGCTGCACTTGA
The DNA here is from genome assembly GCA_013368495.1 of Paragonimus heterotremus. Taxonomy (NCBI): domain Eukaryota; kingdom Metazoa; phylum Platyhelminthes; class Trematoda; order Plagiorchiida; family Troglotrematidae; genus Paragonimus; species Paragonimus heterotremus. The sequence goes on from LUCH01000406.1 coordinate 49,714, forward strand.
GTCTTCCAACTGATACCAAGCTTGAACAGATTAAATTTGAGGTGGTCAGTAATTGTTACAAATTTCTCAAATCAGCTATATCTCGTGAAAATCTGATAACCCGAATGCACCTGCTTGTCCTGAAAATTTTTTGTACAAATGGCTACATCCTACCCTCTCGGTCAGATAAGGGCACCAGAACTGTGGTTGTGAACAAATCTGATCACTGATGAGTAGTCGGGGCTTGGTGCAATTTCAAGTTGAACACCACTCACAAATGATCGCAGCTGATCATTACTCACAAGCGAAAGCGGTTGAGCGCTCACATATGATAATTCGGTCATACCTAGTGTGAGGTCAATGACGCAGTGGTCAACAAGGTTGCATCATGGAGTTCTACTCCCGACCATGGCAAGGATATGCACTATTGACGAGCTCTAATGAGAGCGAATCTCTAGTCTAGTGCTTCTTTCCGAAAGGGATCGACTGGAAAGTTTATGGGAATGCGACAGCTGCAATCAACTGTGGGTGATGTTCAACTTGAAATCTTATCATACCAACGAGGCATTATCGATACGCTCAGATAATAGTAAATCCAGAAAGGCAGAAGTTGAGGAAGACAAAACGGAGTTTGTTGAAAATCGAATCACCTATTTTTCAAAACGACTAACACAGAACAGATATATCACACAAACTCAATTTGACCACATGAAACCTACTGGGTCTGTCACTCCACTTGTGTCCGGATTCAATGATATTCATAAATTTGGTTGCCTATTCGGATCAAAACTTGATATATACAATTCACCATATCATGCAACTGTCCAGTGACTAACGGATAGTCTGGAGTTTATACAGGACACACAATCTTCGTAACATTTTAAAGTTTGTGGATATCGCGAAGGATAGTGATGTCACACAGCGATGTGGCTTCACTATTCACAAATATTTCTTTAGTGCAGACGATTAAGTTTTGTGTGAACAGAAAGGACAATCGGAAAGCATATTCGGATTAAAAGAACAGATCAAAATGAATTGTTTTTGCAATGCCTCTTCAATGTTTGTTCGCATTCAACAACGAGATATGTGGTCAATCGAATGGGGTAGCAGTAGGATTCTATGTACGTCCACTGCTGGCTGACATATTTCCCGACTAATTGGAATTCTAATTTCAGTCGACTATTTGGAGTATTCAAACGTACCGCCGATATGTTGACGATATACTTGTCGTTACACAGCCACAAGGTGAGTTAACAACCATCTTTAGGGCTTTAAATGTTCTACACGCTTCACTGTGTTTCACCTCAGAACACGGATCTTACTATGAGTTCTATTTCTTAGATGTCAGGTTGATCTGATTTCGAGAGGTTACACTGAGTAGGTGGGTATATCGTAAACTTACATGGGCACGGTAATACACCAATTTCAACAGTTTTCTGCTCATTAAACAGAAATGAATACTAGCCCGATATCTGACAATTAAAACAAGAAATATTTGTTCGGATGACGCAGTGCACTGCAAACCGAAAACTGTGCAGAACTTATTGGAGGAAAATTGTTATCCGGAGCAACTCATCACTTCAAATATGACGGTAAGAATTCCGCATGAAGTAATTTCCGCAACCATGCCAAGTACCCATCACTTAGACTTCCCTTCTGATCGGCACCCCGGAGAAGGTGGTTCAAATCAATGCCGATGTTAAGATCGAGCCTGAAAAACAAGTCACTCGTCCGTGATCAGTCAGTACTTGTGTATCTAAACACATGGTGCTGTTGTATTGCAGAATACATTGATGGTGCGAGTAGTCGCTCGTTAACAGGTATGAAGGAAGATCATCCAGCTTGGAACGTAATCTGATGGTCTAAATTAATTACCAGCGTCAGTGTCGCACATCTTGCTGACATCAACCACCATATAGACGTCACCGAAGCATTCCGTGTTGTCTATAGAGTTACCAACACTGAAGCGAAAACAGTCCTCCTGTAAATTCTGGCAACGGCCAAACCAACTGCAATCTGCTGTGCTTTAAAAAAGTTTGTTCATTGTTTTCAACTTCCGCAGCCACATATCAATCACATCCATTTTAACCACAGAAACATTTGACCTTTACCGTGTGTTTTAACACTCTGTTAACACCCAGTTCGAGTCTGCACAATTATTTTGTAGAGTCTAGCAATTGCCTCTGTTGTCACTCGTCTGCTGCTAGATCTTGTTTAATGCGGTTTGTCTGACGACGTCTTGATGAAACTATATAATTTTATTGACTTGTGAGAGATTTATCGAAAACAATTGTTCTTCACATTGTTACTTCAGATCCTGTGGGAATCCTCCGTTATTTTTATATGTCGCGTTTTCATTGGTGCGTTAAACTTTAGTTCAACCAGCTGCGCTAGCTTTTTTTTATCCAAATCCTCATCTGCTTCCGACGGTTAGCGCGCCGGTTGCATTGTCTTGCTGGCTATCTCACCCTGCTCAACTGTACGTTTCTTAACACCAAGCAGTAATGTCGATGTTTTGTTGTTCATCATTTAGTATACTCTGTGTGTGATGTTCACTGCAGTACTGACCAGCTGTTCGCCTTGTTACATCGATGCGTTTGTCGTACCCTTCCTTAACCTAATCATTCATACGATTTCTTGTATAAATGAACGATGTGCCTATGGGTTTATCCATTCAATATCTGTTTGAACCTGCAACAACTACCGTTCAGGCTTCATTCACTCGCAAAATGTACAAGTTTCCTAGTTGGCTGATTTTTGGTCGAGTGGGATACAGCTTTATTGTAGCTCTAGGATCCTGTTATATCCGAACCTTTCCCCATCCATGAGCAGATCTGTATAGACTCCACCGTGCATTCACACGCAAAACACTGTCCTTTTAAAAAAAACATCGCGCACTGCATGAATCCTCTTTTCTCTCTTCGGAACTTGAACGATCAAATAACGCTCACTCACGACCAATCGGTAAAGATCGCCAGATTGTTCTACGGGTTGATCAGATACAATAAAATAAACTTTACGATATCCACTCATGCTAGTAAGCTCATAAACAGGCTTATCCAGAATTTTAACATGCACGGTGGGTCGAGAATGGGACCTCGCCCAACACTAAGGATTATCTGAATTCTACTTATATGGATTGGTTACAACTTAGAGGTCAGCGGAAAAATCAGCATGGTTATCCTTCAAAAAATCTACCAATACCATCCAAGTTTGGTGAAGTTACAGTTAGCACCCAGGTTTCCTAGACTGCGTCACACGGGTTCTTTGATAGTATCACGGCGAGAAACAGAAATATAGGAATCCCCGGAAAGTTCGCCCTCCGGACGGTGCACAACCTGACTATAACTATTAGCAACTACAGACTATTCCAACATCATGAACATAAGGCAATCCACTCATCTTTTTAGGTTAGCCCCAATAAGTAGTTCATCAAAGTGGCTCCCGGGTAGTACAGCTTCATCATACAAGCCCTGAAGTTGACTTCTACTCTACGGTATTTCCGTTCCGCTGTTGCCCGCTCACAGATTGCGATACTGGCGGCCAAGTAAAGTAGTTCACTTGTTTTGACCATCCGGAAACCAGCTCACCATACAGTGGGTTTTCTCACTCTTGTGCTTTGTTTATTATCTGTACCTTAGGCTTCATATCTCCTTTTGCTATTCCACAGTTTGCCAATTTTGCGTACTATCCATATGGCAAAACTTGATTCAAACATTGTGTTTGCAATAAGCGGTCATTCGTAGAGTTATCCACCATCTTGAATTTATCAACTAGTTGATTTGGTGCAAACATGCGCCGATCAAAATTCTGTGCTCATTTGCACGTTGTGGTCTCATTTAGCAGATATCTGTTGCTTCCGTGAGACGGATATCTAAGATCCAAACGTTACCACACATCTTCCATCCATCTGTCTGACGTATTTCAGTGTGGGTTTATAAGTTGCTTATCGGGTGATTATGTGATCGGAGCTTTGTGAGCTGGTCTCAATCAGCCATCCTTTTGGATGGGCGATTTACTATCAGCAGTTGTCTAATGATCAAGCATCGTTTGTTGGTTGCTTTTGTCAATGTATCAACTAGAGACTGTCAGGTGTGAAAGCTACTGAAGACTTTGTGGACCTTACAGTTAAACAAACTAACCAAATATGATGGAGCTCGCCAAAAGCCTGGATGCACGAGTGGGTGGGCTGGGCAGTTGTGCCAGCAGGTTATGGTACATTGAATTTGCATACACTTTTCGTATGGTTAACAACTTTTGCCTCTAGCAGCTGTAAGCAGACGATTATTTGCCCTTGAAGTAAAGAACTGTCGATTTACTGAGAAGCAGTCAGGGATTTTGTTAATTTCAAGTTAAACATCACGCACAATTCATCGTAGCTGTCACATTCCCATAAAATTTCCAGTCGATCCCTTTCGGAAAGAAGCACTAGACTAGAGATTCGCTCTCATTAGAGCTCGTCAATAGTGCATATCCTTGCCATGGTCGGGAGTAGAACTCCGGCCACGCTTTCATGATGCAACCTTGTTGACCACTGCGTCAATGACCTCACACTAGGTACGACCGAATTATCATATGTGAACGCTGAACCACCTTTCTTGTGTGAGTAATGTTCTGACTGCTTGATCGCCTCGAGATGAGACACAGTTACTACTTGTTACTTCCAGTTCATAACCCACGAATAAGACTTTCTGGACAGGTCGAAATTTCTTATCTCATTAAACCTCCCGGGCGATATTTTGGATTACCGATGAGTAGTCGGGGATTTGATTAACTTCATTCTCTGATAATGTCAAGGATATGTACTACTGATGAGCTCTAATGGAAGCGAAACTCAAGTCTAATGCTTCCTTCCGAAAGAGACCGACTGGAAAGTCCACGGGATTGCGACAGCTTCGACGAACTGTGGGTGATGTTCAAGTTGAATTTATCGATGGGACAACCACTACCCTGTCACAAAATGTCCTTCTTCTCAATGCAAATCCCAAACTCAGCGAAAACGTGCTTATCAGTTACTACTAGAGAAGCTGCATCAAAGACAGCCGGTAGCTGGAAAGTATTTGTGTTTAAATGGAACATTGCCCACAATTGATCGCGGCTCTTACATTCCCTCCTAATCATCGTCGGTTAAAAATTGGTACCAAGATTTTAAAAGTTAGAGTTCGTCCACAGATTCCCTCAGAAATAGGTGGACAAGTAAAATTTGTCACCCAGCACTGTTGGTCAGCACCAGGATTATCTGAGCTCAGTGTCTGTCCAACTTAGTGAAAGCACCGAACATTGAACTCTATGCTTTAACATCGTGCTTGAGACCAGCCCCCGTTAGTGAACTCTTTAAGGAAATCTCTTTCTGCATGATGTCCTGTGAGTTTGTTCGATACTGCCGCCAATAGTTACTGACTTTCTACAAACATGGGGGAGAACTGTGCTTGTATTCGCGGAACTTGTGGGATGAAACCTGTCAAGTAGTTTGGTGACTACTAACTACCATTCCCACTCTTCCATGTTAGCAGAGTTGATTTGCTAGGTGTCTGGGAGGTAAACTGCGAAGTAAAGATGTTCTGGTATACAGTTTATTTCAACGATTACTATGCATAGTAGTGCCATCTCAACTGTAATCCAACCAGGCAGCACCCCGACAAGCTACAAATGACAAACTGTCTTGATTATTGAACAATAACTGATGGCTCAAAGTCTAGAACAGAAGTACATAGCCTACTCAAAGTGGTTACACGTCACATGGCTGCGTGAACAGCTGCAGTGGACAGTTTATTCATGAAGTGTTCACATCATGTGTATTATGACCGTCGGTGAAATCATTTACTTTCCACTATGTTGAAGGTTCTAACTGCTCTAATCATAGTTAGTTATCCCTTAATTCGAGTCACTCAACTTACAAGAAACGAAGCCAGGTTTCACAATGGCTGTCTTTGTTAATTAAATCCGTGTCGTGCGCAATTTATCAGAAGTTCGATTCTTTTAACAAAGAGAAGTGTCCTTAAAATATTGGGAAAATTTAATGTGTTCATATGGCTATTTCATCTCATTGACTCAAGATACTTCCCGTAAGTATGTACATTACGTTCAATGAAGCTCCGTGTGGATATAAATTGTGGAGCGTATACTCATTCTGGACTACATAAAATGTGCTATTATTCAACAGAGATGTTGGACAATGCTGTATGCCGGCACCTTTGTTTTTAAACTTTGAAATAGACCACACTCTAATGAAATATTAGATGATGGATATTGCGGTGACATCAATCCTGTAGTGGGAAACGAACGTCGTGATTGAGTCTATGCCAGTGACACGGTTCTAATCCGAGACGGCTTTCAGGAAATTCAAACGTTTTAAACAGACCAGTGACATCAGTTTACATGAATGGAGTTCGTCTCACTTTTGAAAACTGGAATTATTAGCCTACATTTATAAAGCACGTGTGCCTGTAGTTGCCTCAGTGTAGAAGTATGTCAGAAGTGATAACCACTTTGTCCAGCTTAGTTGTTATATATGTGTTGTTAGAGGTGCAAGGGAAACACTGAACAGTTTCACTTCAAAGACTGCATTGGTATGTCAGTGTTTGCCAGTTCGGTAAATTCATCTTCAGTGCATTATGTCTTAATGTATAATAACAAAGCCAGGCATTGTTGAACGCAGGAGGGCGAATGGTTCTCCGCATTTTGAAGGTGTTTTGTGAGATATTGCTCTTATTTAGTGCAATCTTCAAATTACCGATTAGGCTATCATACAGCGACAATTCAGTCATAGAACTTTGAACATCTCACCATCTAAAAAGATCTTTAGTTTTTGGTTCCGTTGAATCTGACACATGTCGCGTATGTCAGTTCTCCGCTTGGCTTCTCAAGCCAAGTTTATAGAACCTGGAGTGGGTGGGGAAAGGCAGTATAGTGGCAAGATAATGCATTGAGCTCAAGGCGTGAAAAACTTAACGTCAAAGCTTGTTGCCGTCGTCACAGCGCATCGCTCTGGCTCATTTCTATAAGATCGGAAATAATCCAGTTCAGAAATACTGTCGAGATCAGCGTTACTTTGCTGTGTTTATCCTGGTGTCGAGATTTGTGTCCGATGCATACATATGTTCTTCATCTGCATAAAAATATATTACGTCACTTTTGTGAACAAACAGAGGGTGTGACACTTGCAATTTTGTCACTGTATATCTTCTTCGACTTTGCTGTGTATCTACTAATATTACAAAAAATATGCTGTTATTTCGTAATAGTTCAGTGATGATGGTCAAGCTTTTTCCCGGCAGATCAGAAGTTTATCCAGCGGTTCAGTGGTAAACTATTTAGCTGAAACTTTTGAAGCCAAGTAGGTACTATTGATTTTAATGGAATCAATTCTAAAATGGGCCACGCGACAGAATAAGCTGTGTTTTATTTTGGTAACTAGAAATATGGACGTGCATCATAGTAACTGGTAGCTCCTCTGAAGAGATTGAGCTGCCAAATATTTGTTCTTTTTGGAGACCTAACGGTTGATCTCTGTCAGCCCGGACGATTCCGTAAACTATCGACGGTATCCAGGTTTCATTGTGGATCAGGTCATTATAAGAAGGTTTTGGGTCATTATTTGATTTCGTTGAATACCTGTATTGCTGACTCAAAAGAAAATTCCACCAAAGAGCCGATTATGTTTATTGATGTTTTCGTGTTTACGGATGACAGTCTCATCTTTTAACGGTAGTATGCTAGGTTACCTTCAATATGTTTTTGTTGTGAAACTTTGTTATTATTTCGTCTACTTAATTGAAATTACCCTCTCCGGTGGTGTTTATGATTATTTTTTTGCTACACAGGAACTGTGGGAAGTTTAGACGCTGATAACTGAGTGTGGTTAATGCACTTCAGCACCTAACAACTTTACAGCTCAAAATTAGCAAACGAATCACGTGTACTAACGGTTTCAAGGAAATTAAAAATTACTTTGCGACGGATGACCGTTTTACAGCCTTCACTCTGATCTTTTAGCCAGAGAGAAAAATGTTTGTCATGTTGGCAGGTAATGTAGCTTAAATTCGAAAATGAACACGGTACTCTGTGAAAAGTGAATGAATTTGTCCTGTTTTCACGTTATCATCGTACTACGGAAGAATCCTGAATAGATCAGTGGACAACCTGTCACACCACCTGGGGCTTCACACGCACCATAATGGAAATTTTTGCGGCAGTATGGTTTTGACCAAATTTTCTGGTTAGTTTAAGGCAGCCTGAAACCAGTCTTCTGTATCACTTATAACCTCTCTGTACATTAACACTTCAAACTGAGTGGTTAGATTTGTTTACAATTGCCACATGTGAAACACAAGATAACTGGATGGATAGCCTTCTTCAGACCATCTGTTTATACGTGTCCTGATTCATGAAGTTATGAAAACACGGAACATTTAGAATAACTTGCAATATCCAGAGGTAACTCAGTATACTTGACAAACTTGATTTTCAACATATGTTGCAGGCTGCGGGAGCAGATAACAGTCAGTCATAGTGGTTATTTTGTTATGTTGATCATTTAACAAATTACACCGCGTAAGTATATCATTACGTTGTTTTCATGATAGGGTAATATGGTCGCCTTACACATACATTAATAGTTATTTTTTGTGTAGCACACAAGAGGACACTTTAAAACTCTGCGTTCACTTAGTTGCCAGTTTCAGTACGCGTAAATCTGAATGCCGAAAACCAGTGGTTTTCATTTATTGCGATGTTCACATCATAATTATCAAAGCACTATTCTCTGTGGTTTGCACAACTGAGGTTTCACATTTTAGTCAGATTTCTACACTTCATTAATGTTGACAATTCTGTCAATCAGGTATAAATTCAAGACACCCAAATCATGAAATAAGATGAAATGCACACGTTTAACTCCTCCAATTGGTTTATTGAACAGCTTGTTCACTTTAGTGACACGGGCATTCACCCCTTGCGTTACGTGTCAAGTTAATGTTTTATGTTCGATGTGAGATTATGAGACAACACTCTCCTAAAGGATTTTAAGCTCTCAGTATTAGATCCATATAGTGGGGCATTTCCTTGTTACAGCACGAGTCACCTGGAGAAAGATCGTGCAACACCTTTCGCCTTCAGAATGTTCTAGGCAAAAACTTCATTTAAGGAGTCCACCTGTTTACTCCATTCACTTGTTTTTGGATAATTTGCTTATCCTCACTTGGTGCAATCAAAATGAACAACTCAGGTTGACGGTGATGACAGGCAATGATCAAATTTAGTGCATCGCAGACAGATCTTTGAAGGGGACGCAAGCAATTTGTTTCGTTTTCATAACATGGTTCTGTTATAATGGAAACCAAAACTCTGTGTATATGTAGCGTTTTCTTAACGGTGACCTTCCCTGTATAATGTCGCTCTGTTGTTCATGGTTGTTTTTAAAAACCGTTTCAACAGACTGTCTAAATGCGTGATCTAACATCCCAGTGTCAACGTCACACAACATAGTTCTTTTATATTACCCCTATTCGGTGTCACCCCGTAAGAGCATTACAGGGTTTCATTGAGTGACAGCTGGATAACTCAAAGTTTGCAATGCAACTCGACGTAGGCATAACCTACTTTTACTGCCAATACTATCACACTTGATTTGATTATTGGCACACGTATGTGTGTTTACACCTTTTAAAACAATGATGATTCAAATGTTGAAACTTTAATCAAGGATAAAAGATTCCAGCTAGGATTAGACCGAGATTCAAGCAAAGTGTAATTATTGGAGTTCTTTGTTCACATACCGGCGTTCAGTTTCACCACGCTAGGAGATTTTTATAAACTGACCATTGACTTGCGTGACAATGGTCAATCATTATTTAGTTCTAATGTAGTCAACAAAAGCTATAAAAACTAGAGCTAAATAATTACCCCTGTTGAAGTTATTTCCTGTTATCCAAAAATATTTAATAATAATGAACATTGACTGAAAGAAAACAAATAAATACCGACATTCTAATTACACGCTACTGAGAGGTTCCCCTCATTTTAATATGGGCACAAATCTTTCTTATTTTCAGAAAAAAATAATTGGAACACCGGTGTATTTTTTAAAAGACCATATAGCCGTGGAGTAGCTCGATATGTTATGTTGTAATGTTTTCAAAATTGAGTTCAATGAAGGTGATTCTCAGAAGCAAACTGTTAACAGTATTTTGTCATGTCATCTTTGTCTTTGGGCTCACTTCTATTCCGTGAGTCTCGCTTAATTGATCAGAATACATTATTGTGATAGTCGTGAGACAACTGACCATATTTATTGGTGCACTCTCTGTTACTGTCAAGAACCTAAAACAGTAAGCGCTGCTCCGGTTAAGATCCAGTGACACCCTGAGTAATATCCTAGCGATTCATTGGTTACCATATGCAGAAACAATTGTTGTATCAGAATAGTAAGATTGGTTTAGTTAAAATAGGAAGGCAGAAGAAGCCTAGTGGAAATGCAACTTCACCGAGGGAATAGAATGAAGCAAAAATTGAATGAGACAGTAGTGGCTTCAGATATAAGCTTGACACCAGCGGGAAAGAATAAACAAGCAAAACAAAATTCACAATGCTCTGCCGCATTTTTACCTGAGAAAATCATTGCAACCACATTTTCTAGTTGCTATCCCTGATACAGTAACTAGGCTGCAACTTTATTCCCATGCGTATCAGTATATTATCCTCTTTGGCAGATGTACAAGGTGTTTCAAACAAAAAAATTACGTTGACCCCATAGACAGTACAGGCGTCCGAGAGTGCTGTAAACTTTAACTTTATATATTCGAACCGTAAAATTCGTCTGTTCCTCACTATCAGTGCTTCCAGTTCAGCAGTTGATGGTGCCGTCCAGTAGCTTATGAATAATGAAGTTTAACCACTCGTCGCTTTTACATACAGATCACAGACAGTTCAAGCGAAACACATCATAATCGGTCGCAAAATACTAGTTATCAGCCTTGGCGTCGAACATCCGACATTTAATGGGAGATCGGCATTTCTCCATCCTTACTGACTGTAAGCCGCCAGTGCAATGTTCGTGCCAAACCCCAGGAACATTCGTTAAGCGCTACTCAATACTTTGACTTCAGCTCTCAGTCTTCGACGAAGAAACTATATATTGGATACGTGAACAACATCGTGGCCGATGCACTTTTTGGTTCAAAAGTGGATCATATCCACTTACCAACATTCTCCAATAATTACCTTACAACAGTTAGATGACTCGCCGAAGCGCCTGAAATCGTCACTGGAATTAGTTCCCCTTTATCTTCTCGAGAATACACGTTTTATTCATGTGCATAGTGACATTGTGGGCTGCCTCCCCTTTTAAAAAGTCCCCTGCACGATTACAACCGCAGTCTACAGATTTACCCGTAAGCCCATGGCTACACTCAATAAATTTACGTCGACTGAAACAGCAATCAAGTCGTTTGTCGGACAGTGAACTTCATGGTAAGAGTTCCTGGGTGATAGAAATTCTGCATATTTACATGAGGTGATTTGTGTAACTAGAACTAGACATATAAAGCCGATCGAATACACATATTTGCGAGAGATAATCCAATTTTTGAAAGGCACGTTTTGTTGGATTACGAATTATTAAATTGCAATTATGATATTGTTGACCGTATGCAGGGTTGCTATTCACTGTTCACATTTCCTACCAGTACTTGTCTTAGGTAGCCACTTATGTCAATGGGTAACGGCCACGCCTCACATCGCATCGACAGAAAACAGACGAAGTACGTCTAATCACAGTTAGTCTATATTTCACCCAGGTTTTGAGACACATTTGTCATAGTTCACAAAGGATTACTAGTTTATGGGGATAATTCACTCAAGTATTTCTTTTAGCCGTCGCAAAGTGTGTGTGATATAATTGCATAAGCATCAGCTGTAATGAATGGTTTACTCGTTTAGCCAACTGAATGCCCAACACATGTTCCCGGTTTGCTCATAAGTATTTAACGCTAGATAATACATCTGGGGAGTAAGATATATGCTCGCCAGCACATCGACAATTTGCATTCAGTTCTAGGTATAAATCGTAGATTTTCTACATGTTTCAAACTGAGGAAAAACCAAATGGAAAAATGTATCGAATAAAACAGATGGCTCCAAAACTTTTGCAGGGGCGTATTGTTTCTGAAGTGACATACTTTCTATAATTCAGATCGTCGAGTTTGGACAGAACAACCACATTTACTTACAACCACAGATCTTATATTACGATTCCAGACAACCAGTTTTGACACCTTTTCGTCGATCTGCGATGCACATTACTGTCTATAGTTAAAATTGCACCATCTTTCATATTCATATGAGATAAATGTGTTGACCACTTTGTCAGTGATCGTCTAGTGAGCAAAAACGAAACAAAAGTGCATGTATCTGTTTTTATTCATCCTGAAAAACGTGAGCAAACCTGCTTTCGTTTGATTTCACTAGCGTGGTGCACACCCTCAGTAATATTCTAGTTTTTTTGTCGTATACAATGAAGCATTCGAGGCTATCACAATCTTCAATGAGGGATCAAAATGAGCCAGAAACAGGCGGGCATAGCCTCAACACGGTCAAACGCATTTTGTCATTCAGCGGACCATTTTCACAGTGCATCCTTCCTCAGGAGTTGGCTTAGCGGCCATCGGCTATGGTGCATCACAGGCAAAAGGGCATTGTAGTAGCTCACCACTTCTAGAAACGATCGCAACGTTGGGATTCTAGTTGGTTGAAACATTCGACTGATCGCGTTGATATTGGCCGTGTCAGAGCGGCGATCGTGTTGATTGGTGATAAACATTGGATATTTAATTGACTGCGCAAACATGTTGCACTTTCCAGTGGAAAGATGAGACTCATATCCTCGTATTCGGCTAAGGATGTGTTCAAGTTTTTCGTAAAAACCATCAGAATAGTTGCCCATCACAATGACATCTTCGAGGTATGCTACCACTCCCGGGACGTCAGTAAGCATCGTGTCCATGATATGTTGGATGATTGCAGGCGCTGACCGCAATCAAGAAGATAGACAGCGGTATTAAAATCATCCCCGATAAGTATTGGTGGTCAGAAGATCTTTGGAAACCTCATCAACTTTAAGTTGCAGATAGGATTCGACCAGAGCGAGTTTGGCAAAGCGTCTGTCACCAATTATCCTTTCGAATAGGTTTTTAGGGACCGGAAGAGGATACTGATGGTCTCCCAGCGCGGCGTTTAATCTTTTTCCAATATGGCTTGCACATCGCTCATAACTGATCGCGGCTGTCGTGTTCCCATAGACCTTCCAGCCAACCCCTTTCAAAAAGAAGTATTACATTGCAGTTCCTCTCTCATTAGAGCTCGTTAACAGTGCATGTCCTCGCCGTCGCCGGGACTTGAATTCCTGTCACACTTACATGAGACAGTCTTGTTGACCATTGCGTCACTGACGTCACTGTAAGCAAAACATCGTATATGAACACTCAGCCACATTCGTTCTTTGATAATGCTTTGATTGTCCGTTCGTCTCGATAGGAGACAGTCACTGCCCTGTTAACTCCAATCGATGACACTTTGACTAAGACGTCTCCCCAAGTTGAAATCACAGAACTAACTAACCTGTTGGGCGGCATTTTTTATTACTGGCGAGTAGTAGAGGATTTCTGTTTCATGTAAATTGTGAGCGATGTTCAACTTGTATGAAAACAAGAATCCCGTACTAGTCATCGTTAATTTATTCATACGGAAATTTACTCACAAACGGATGGAGCTTTTAGCATTCTTAACGCTAACAATACGGACTGCTCGAGCAGACCAACGGACTGACTGGATAAAGCCGGATTTTTCAAATCTGTTCAACTGTTCATCAACAGTTGATACAGCAACAAATGGCACAAGTTACTTTGGCCGGAAAACAGGTTTGATATTTGGAAATTAGTACGATATTTTTTTGTTTTGGTATACCATCTAAGGTCTTCCTGGAACAAGTCGGGAAATGTGTTTTTCAACTTCTCTGTCAGGTTCTGATGAACGTCATCCGGCTTCTGGTCTGCTAGCGGAGCTTGCATCTTCACATTTCTCTGAAACTTGCCGAATGATGTATTCAAATGTTTCAGACGCTCAGTTTATTCCAAACTCGGAAGATTCAATTTCGAATCCTCAGTAAGATAGACCGTTTTCCTTGCGTAAACATTACAGCGCCCCACATCGCAGTGTAACTCGCCAGTCAGGGCCAGTTTTTCTTCAGAGGCGTTCTGAGCCGAATGTTCTGTTTTGCTATATACAGGATGGTCAGTGTTCTTCTATGTTTGTCGCCAAATTAGCGTGATTTCAGAACCAACATCGAGCTGTAGACATACCGGTGTGCCGCTAATTTACATCAAATACTTTCGGCGTGCAGCGAAGCTGGTGTTAGAGGTGGTCTAAACGGAATTCAGCTTTGCATCCTATTCCTCCGAATTCTTTCGGCGGTTCCTTGAAAGCCATGACGGCCTTCTGATTAACAGGGTTGAACGACAGTTCGTCTCCCTGTGGCCTTGTCGGCTGCATGCTTGACCTCTGTGATATCTGAATGAACAGAATCGCACACAATGTAAATCGCTGCATTGCAAGCGTGCGGCTTGTAGCTTCAATAAGAGCCTTGTACCATACTTCTAAGTTCCTTGGTTAACGTGGTTGTTGTGAAGCGGCACGGATTGCGGATAATCCAGAGTGTTCAATCGCATTTATGCCATGTTTCAGATTGATCAGTCGTTGGCACTGGGATGTCACAGGCAGCAGTGTCATGTCATGGTCCTACCCACTCATATCCCAAATTAAGGTGAGAATTTTGAGAATTACGGTTTATTGCAGACAGTAGGCGAATATTAGACAATTATGCCAATTCTTTGTTATTGTTCTCAGCTCGAATTTTCCACACTCTCGGTTCATCGCATTCGCGTAAGTGATAAAACCAACAGGTTTATTTTTAATCGACTTGAGGCATTGATATCGAATGCTGAACAAGGATGACTGCTCACCGAAAGTATTCATCAACCTCTCCAGTGTTTCAGCAAAAGTAAGCTCACGAGGTTTCTCTGAAAGAATGAAATCAGCATACCCCGAATGTTTTGTCGTGCTGAGGTTCTGAAGAGATAATTGCAGCTTTCCTGCACCATTCATGTCAGCCAACTCTACTCGGAAGACACCTTCGTATAGAATGAACCAAGATTTCAGAGTCACCCCGGAACCAGCATCGAACAAACTTTTCGGTGCTATTCCTGACGACGTCCACGACTGAACTTGGTTTGACGTTTGAGTTTGCAAACATCGGGTTATTTGCGCACCAAAGTTTTGATTAACTTCATTCGAGTCGAGTCGAATTGTGCTCGTTGATTTTGCAGGATCCGTTCCATTTCTTCTACTGGAAATGTCATTGTCCGTGAAGATTACGTAAGTAACACCCAAGGTTACCAGTTATTTCACTTTCCCTTTTGTTACACACACAATCGTTCGACCCCAAACCGAGAAACAGAATAGATGCAACAATACCGGTTACTGGAATTGCGAGTCGGAATTAGGCCACGAAGGCTGTAAATTTACAGGACGAAACGATTACCACATATGGCCGACAAGACGCGATGAACATCCGATGTAACGATCAGACATGGCACTGAGGAACATAGGGAATCGAATGAAACGGTCATATATGACAGTCAGGGTTTCAGGGCAATTCTCGTGACAGGGTCCTCCAAAAGCAACCACGTGAACAGTTTAGTTAACAAACAGGCATCCAATTGCACGACTGCAATCTGCTTGACTGAGTGAAATAATACAGATCACTCCACCTGAAGCCGGATAGATCAGTCGATAGGCCGTGATTCATCCTGGCTGTTCCGTTATGACATGCGTCTCCCGACTGATTTCTTGTCGTTACTTTCTGTGGAATTCTCCGCTGTGAATTTCTGTTATCGTCCATCTGGCTATCATCGATTAGTAAACCGCACTGTTTTAGTTGAGCAAAGATTAAAACATTTTCCGGACCTGAACAAAATGTTATGTTTGAGTTTAGTCTATGAGCATCGAGTTGATCTGAAATACATAAAAATTACAATCGTGTGAATAATTACATTTGTTACTAATATACCTTCCATGCGAAAGATGAATAAGCACATATCTTGTGTGCATTTTGCTGTGAACCGAAACTGAATTGTAGATACCTTTTTGCAAGGCACCTTTTATTCAACGTGATCAGTAGACTGGCGCCGAGATCATGTGGACTTGCTGGGTCTCTGCTTAAACACTTTAACCCTGAAGTCTCAGATATTTCTCTCAAAAGTCACTAACGAGTTACTATCCATTGACTACAATCTTTGTCGCTCGTATGACAGAAGGTGTGGTTAAGATTTGTTAGGTTAGCTCAACAAAGACTCGACAATTACCCCGAACTGGGCAATAGGCTACTGAAAAGGTTTGCCAGAAACAGACTCGATAAAATTGTTTGAAGACTTCGTATTTCAGCGTGATATATTGTGTGGTCTACCGCCAAATCTTCTTTTGTGATATAAACGTTATATGTGAATCCTGGAGTTTTTGTGGTGTTTCTGGACTTTAGGTTCAGTTTCCGAAAATTTTCATGTATATGGCAATACTACGAGGGGGAGTCAAAAAGTAATGCCATTTTATTTCGGACAGGTATAGTTACTAACACAGCAACATGTATTATACATCAAAATAAAGCTGGTCCTCTGTGGATCACATCCCTACTTCTCAACATAGTCACCGTTACGCTCAATAGCAACGTTCCACCTTTGAATGAGCGCATGTATCTGTCGGGGAAGAACTCAATTCCGCGAAAATACCGTTTTATTTGCCATCGCATTGGCCTAATTCACTACTGATTGTAGTGACCTTCACAGTCGGCACGGTCATGTGCCAATTCACCCGTCACGTGCGTTCTCAACCTTTGTGCCAATGTCTGGCGTCCCGCACACACGCACGTCCTTTTAATTGGGATGTCAAGGTACTGTCTGGATCTTTGGCTGGTCCACTTCTGTCCTTGTTTTCTCATTGGTCACAAACTCTTTAAATGTGGTCTAGTTTGTGACCGTCTTGTCTTCGGATTGAGTGACATAAAGTACCTCTGTCCGGAGGCCAGTTTTCTCTCTGTGTTCGTTCGTTAGCCTCAAGTGGTTAGGTTGGCCGGGAAGATTCGTATTAATCTTGCATATTTCGTACTCCGTCGTTCAGAACCGTTGAACGTCGTTCCGTTATCTACCGTTCTACTAACCGTTATTCCGTTGTCTGTTTTACGCGCTTGTAGGCCGCATATCAATTTGCAACAGCATCCCTGCCTCGTAAAATTTTGTTTTCTGTTCTTTGAGCCACTTCTTCACTGTGGTTTTCACTTCCTCGTCACTGGAATAATGTTTGCCTATCAAATCCTCTTTCATGGAGCCGAAGAGGTGATAATCTGAAGGCGCTAATTCTGGTGATTATGGATGATGCCGTAAAGTTGATCAGAGCATCTGCTTTTGCTTTAGTGGCAGGATTGACAGACGCGGATGGACGGCCAGAACGGGGTTTATCGGCTACGCTCATAGTTCCCACCTTTTCATCTTTC
Source organism: Paragonimus heterotremus (assembly GCA_013368495.1). Lineage (NCBI taxonomy): Eukaryota > Metazoa > Platyhelminthes > Trematoda > Plagiorchiida > Troglotrematidae > Paragonimus > Paragonimus heterotremus. The sequence goes on from LUCH01000406.1 coordinate 67,289, forward strand.
AAACGACGAATCCACCTGCATACATTGCTATAATCTACAGTATTGTCCTCAAACACATTTGTTAATCGTTTGTGAATGCTCATGGAGGTTTCCCCTCAACAACAACGAATTCAATCACTGCCCTTTGGTTTTGATGCAACTCTCCGGGGGCAGCCATTTTGAATTTTCCTTGTGAGTCTAAAAACATGAAAAGTAAGAAACAAACTATTACATAAAGTAAATGATATAATCATTTATAACGGAAAAAATTCAGGTAATTTTATCAAAAACCCCACCAGAATTAAAAACATTGTCATTACTTTTTGACTCCCCATCGTAGTACATTTGTCTTATACAACCGTAAATTTCTGCCCCATTACGCAAATCAGTTTTACTATCAAATGCCACTCATGCTCATCCGGTGCAACCTGTAACTGTTGTTTACTGTATTTGATGTGACACACCGACCCCGCCAATCGGAATTTCAATACGTCCAAGACACACGGCTATATGGGTTAATAGGATAAGTAATTCCATTTGTTTAAAACTTTTGCTTATTCGCCGTTGTCTGTGAGAACTAAAGCACAGGGCAGACAAGGTCAAGGTTATTCAGTCCATTTTGAAATACTGTGGATAGTCTCTTCCTCCCACAAATAATGCCAAGAATTCCTCCCATAGAATCGGACAGTTTACTCATATAAAAGTGAACTCTAATTGATAGGTGTATTTATTGGTATTCTGTAAACCTGGGTTAAAATTTTATATCCAATAACATTGTTATGCTGATCAAGTGGTCCAGCTCGACTCGTTGTTCACCATTTATGTTGAAGACTGGCGATCACAAGTTTATGAACTGCCGAACAATCAACACGATTGAACTTTCGGGAAAGAACCATAGCCCAGGACATCAAACTAGACAGTGTGTTGTTGACAGCCAGCGTGATCAGTAATTTCGCTTCGAGGCAGGGTGAAACGAAGCTAATCGAGCTGCTTTATTCCATTATTTGGTCCTCATCGATTCCCATCCACATCTAACAACAGTACCATCCGCTGATAATAATAGCAATATACTAACCGTTTAGTCAGTTGGTTTAATCCGGCATCCTGAGAAGCTGGCCCTCAAAAGTCTTCGAATGTATTGTGAACAAATTCACTCCCTACTGTGTAAGTGTGTATTTGCCCAATTTGTCACGCATACCGGGAAGCGTTTGCTAGTATGTCGAGGGAGTAATCATGTGGGAAATGAGATTTACATCAGACTTTTACAAGGTTTAAAAGCAAATATGTCATCAGGCGTTTGTGGAATTGGACAGCCCGTTTGGGTTTAGCTTCTCCTGTGTCGACGACCCAGGTAAATTTTACTTGTCAGCAACTGACATGCTGTCGTTCGATTGATCTATATTGTTTGCACACTGTGAAATGCGGCAACAATAAACGAAAACTTATTCTGCGACCAGTGCCTCAAAAGTTTGGGTTAACTATGATTAGCACACGGTCGCTGTATTTTGATTACGTAACTAGCGTTGGAGTAGGTTATAACTTATACCGGACTTTCTGATTCTTATGTTGTCGACGCGTCAGATTCTGAGAACAATCGCGAGAGGCCAGTAAACAGAGTGAGCTTACTGGTCACTATTTCGTATGGGGGTGAAATCTTAATTCAATCTGAGAGGAATATGCTGTAATTCAGCAGCTTTCACTAACTGCCAAGATGCACGTGCAGCATCCGGTAGCCGGATATCGTCAACACCAAGGTACCACTCGAACACACATGCACAGAACTGAAGCCATGCTGACTTCTAGCCACACATTTTTTGATACATGTCTGTCGGACAACTAAAGATCACCTCCTGAAGCGGCAGCTGAAGAGCGTCTCATAGAAAAATATTTTTGCTGCTAAGTGGTGTATTACCAAGGTCTGTTTCAGATAAATATTTCACGTACAAACGTCTTCCGATGAGACGGGTTGGTTCCGCGTAAAATTGGTAGATGTTTTTAACCAATTTATATCAGCACCTATTTTTCAGCTGTGTTGTCTGAAACAGGAGCACTATCAAGTCATGAAAGAATTGAGAGAAATGCAACACGTGATGTTTCTAAAGTCGGATAAAGGATCTGGTGTTGTCATCATGAACAAAGACGATTACATGATGAAAATGAATACCATTTTGGAAGACCAACGGAAGTTCAAGAAAGATAAGACGAGTGGAAATAACATACTGTTTGAAAAGCAAATAGCGAAACAACTTCAGATACTGCTGTTGCACGGCCACATATCTGAAAATCACTATAGGCACATGAAGCCAGTCGTTACGGAAACGCCACCAATGAGAGGTGCACCAAAATTACACAAGAATGGGACACCCCTGCGAACAATTTTGTGTATGAACAATTCAGCATATCATAAAGTTGCTCGATGGCTGGTTGAAATTTTGGACCCCATTCGCAAACTGTTATCTCCCCATTGCCTAAAGTATTCTATTGAACTAGCTGAGACATTAGAACGCGTGCCGGTGAGTCCACAAGCGATGTTTTGATTGACGTTGATTCTCTTCGTACTAAGGTTCCCGTTCATGAGACAGTTGAGTTTTATGTGATTTTACTTCCAACCAGAACTGTGATATAGGTATTCCACTTAAATATCTTAAGGATCTCATTTTGCTGTGTACAGAGAATGTCAGTTTTAATTTTGAGGGGCTTTCTTATAGACAAGTAGACGGAGTGGCTATGGGTAGTCCGTTAGGCCCAACATTAGCCGA
>LUCH01000406.1:70880-152512 GCA_013368495.1 Paragonimus heterotremus
ATAACAGGTCACCAGGTTGACCCACATCATCAGAACCCAAAGCTACTGGCCTTTAGCGAAGCCATGCTGATTAGAGCTCACCAACCGGCGCTATGTGCACAAAAGTGGGTGAAGCAACCTATAGGGTTGCCGTGGTGGTGGTGAAACAGTACGTGGTGTGATTGTATGCATATCTATACCCTGACTACCTCTAATTATCTGTTATACATAACGCATGTTTTACGTTTGCGACTGATGAGAGCGAACGAAATGTTAACATATCGCAACATATGTCTTCTTTCTGCGCTGATAAACGTATATGTTAGACTGTGAGAGTATAGACCGATGAATAGAACGTCTCAGTGGAGTCTGGTCTAGGTGGGAGTCTGAATACATAACGACCAACGTTCATTGCATTCTGGATTAAAGCGGAAGACGGTGCCAACATTATAGGGGCTGTGAATATCGGCTACGCTATCTCCTATATATTCCAACAGTCACACTGAAACTGTTCTGAATCTGCCGGTTTCCTTAGTCAAATTTTCATGCAGTTATTGTTGTAACATCTGCGGGCCACACGGACGTCAGTAAATGCGTTTGTAGTTCATTCGCACCTTTGGCTACTCCCTCCGTTTCTTCTCGTTTCACGTTGTTGGCACGTATTTGCTGTCGAACTATCAGTTTCTCTCCTTCAGGAACTTAGAATACGACTTCTACTTAAGCATACTATCTGATGCATTGATCATGAGCAGTTCTGATACATACGAGTTAACCTAAACTTACCTGTTTTCTTTCCTCGGTGTTATATTAGATGTTGAAATTTCGAAACCTCAAGCGAAGCAACAAAACTCATGCGATAATATGTGCAATCAGCCGTTCCATAGTTTTGACCAACTTGATGCGTTTATACTAAATTGAATATCAGCAACCGTGCGTGTATTACCGGGCGGGTTTGAATGCATACTTGTGGTCCACTGAGTATATGTGGGCTAGTAGGATTTCATCTTACCTATGCATTTCGAAGTGTTAGCTATTGATAGTTGGACTGGATAAGCTAGATTCACAATGGGTGCGGCGGTTGGCGGTTGTCCACCTCTTTCGGTTTACTTAACCTTGACTAGTCAGTCGCGACTGGGACATCTGCGAGTTAATGATGCTGCATACAGCAAGAATGCGTTACGTGAGAAAGTGTATGAGTTTGAGTAGTGTAAGTTTTTGATAAAACGTTCGCACTACCGGGTGTACTAGAAATTATTGGTAGGGAAGCTTTTGAGCCATGACAGATTTGGTTAACATTTTGACCATATTGTACATCATTTTATAACGAACCTACAAGTAAGTATCCTTTTGCTGACCACATAAAGTTTGTGATTTTCTAAAGGCAGAGGTTACAGATACATGAGTATCGGATGATTCTAATTGTGAAATGTTTTGGCTGAGGGTATTATATATTTTCGCAGGCTGATATACCGATCATTCAGGCAGTAAAAAGTCATCACTGTGGAAGCCCTGATGGTTTACACTTATAATAACTCAATAACTTTTAGGGTTAACAAGCCATTTTGTTAGAAAATATGGTGTCGCAGCACAAGTAGATATATAAAACAAACTATGTGGAAAAGGAGTTCTCTTTTGTTACCACCGTATATCTTCCTTTTTATTGTTAAACATATCTTTCTTACTATTGCTCCGGGTGTGCTTTTTAAGAAACTTGAAACAGTTCATGTATTTTCATAACTGACTTCCACAGTTTGGAAGCCTTCAGTGTGATATGAGTTCGCTACACTGCTTTCTGTCCGCTTGTCGTTCTGTACATTGGGGTTGTCATTCATGTTTGTTAGACAGTCTCGAATGTTTGTTCTTTATGGATCCCTCGACTTAATCGTTTCTTAATAGAACTATGCTAACCTGGTTGAAACGTGTGACTTCTGATGAGCTCGCCTGTCCTGGAAAACACTTAGTATGATGGGGAAGAGAAATCACACGTCAAACAGAAAAGAACATTTTGGATCTATTGAAATGTACAGTGTACGAAAATAACCTAAGAATTAAAAGTAAGAGGTCCAAATAATAAAACAACACACATACGTTCACAAAACGGAGGATTGTGCTACATTAAACTGAAAATCACACTGCTTGAAACCTCACGTCTACTTGGGCCATTTTGATAAAATAGTCAGAAGAGAAACATTATGAGTTCATTCCACACGCTGTTGTCAGCTGTGATCATATGACCAAAAGTAAGACAAACCTGGCTAAACTCAGAGCAGGCAGATTGAGAATCAGTTGTTCTTTTGTACACATAACCGTCTGTTGATGGCTGATCAGCAAGACATCGACATACTTGAAAAGTTGAGAATTAAGAGTCTTCTTTAGAACCACATAGGGCGATGTGATGTTGAATCTGCGACCTCTGGTCAACAAGTGTCACGCGTTAGAGGGATCGAGGTTTTACCACCGTTGAGTGTTATTTACTGGTGAATAACCCAGCTTATACTCGAACTATTTTTGGATATATTTCTTGGCTTTTGATTCAAGCGTTTTTTCTGTTATACCAATGAATGTAATCTTACAACCATAAGACAGCGGATAAATTCAGTTACGAGTGGAAACTATCATTTCCTTTTTTCACTGGTCGGTTGCAAAAGTAGAACAAGTTTTGACGTGTTATATACGCGTTTCAACGTTGCGCTCATAATCTTTCTTGGGACATTTACTGGACTGTAACCTTTAAAAGGGATTTTAAGTTAAACAGTTCTTTGAACCTCTATGATAACACTCCCTGAAAGAGTAAGTTTATACCACTTCCCAGTGAGACGGCTTGTTTGCACACAATACTTCATGTTCGGCCGGTACTGTATCCTTGGAGCATCTTCTTGATGTTCCGTAAATCGGAAGCACTCGATTCCCGAAACAACTTTGCAAACAGAAGTCAAAAACAGCAAAGTGCACAATTTATTACTTTGTGACAACGTTGCATCACATTAGCTGCATACGGTGGTTTTGGTTTATTGTAACTGAACGTAAACATCAGTTATCGTGTTTATTAATAAGGAGCGAAGGTTCATAAGATTCATGTATTGCCCGGTCCTTGTTGGTTTGGCATAAACTAATATTGTAGTAAACCAGTTTGAGCGTGTTCAATCAAGATGTTCATTAGAAGGTATTCTGTTATTTCTTTCGTGCTAAAACGTTGTTGCGAAATTTGGGTAGACATAATTAAAAGCATGGGTTGATTTTTTTCAAAATGTTCCTTAATTCCTCCATTCAAAGACAACGTCGACTTGCTGTTTATGTAGTTTAGGACTGGAAAAGTCGATTGCCCTACTTTAGCCAAAAAGATGACAGACGAAACAGGGCTGGGTGTTCTCATTATGAAACCCCAACACGTGAAATAAAATCTCTTGTTTTTATGCAAGCCGGGATTAAACGTTTTAAAGAGACCATAAGGATTGGAGGATGAGTAACGCTTGATCGGCTATAATCGCGGGGGAAATCTGTCTATTCATGCAGTAGTGAACTTGTGACAGTTGTGATGTGTTACTTATAAGTAGTGACAGATTTCATGTCAAATGTGACACTACTTATAAGTAATACAATGTCAATGTTAAGCGATGGTGTTGGTGGATTCCAACGTGAACGGTTGATAAATTCTGGTTGGACAGTCAATCCTGTGAATCTCTGGTCAGTCCATATAACACAATGTATTGGGTTAGTAACTGAGTCCAAATGTGAAGTTTCTGAGCTCCCAGCGAGCCTTCGTAGCCCAGCCGACAGAGTGCTTGCCGAGTTTGTGCATGCTGTTTCTGTCGCTTGTTCGAATCCGATCGAAATCAAGACTTTTCGCAATTGAGTCTTATCAAACGTTAAGAAGTAAAAAGTGCCTGTCGCAGTGTCCGAACTTTCACTATATTGTGTCGGTTCAATAACTTATTTCAGAATATGCACAAAAGGCTTCGGACCAGCGGATTTTAAAGTGACAACTAATTATTTCGCTCGCTTATATTAAGAAAAAAATAATACCTGCGTCAGATGGACGCCAAATGACTGCGCAATTCACGTGTCTTAAGTAAAGAATACAGGTTTGGAGTTTTGGAACCCACAGGTTTTGCCCTGCGGAGTGTTTTGCCAATGGTAAGGTTTACAATAAAGCTTTAACTTACGGCGTATCTGGTTTTTCGCCTCAGCTTTAATTTCCGACTAGTTTGTGCGTTTGGTTTTGTGAAAATCCGTAGATTATCTCATTACGTTCAAGTATTTGTGCTAGTTTATTGACAGTAGTTTCCTCATCTAGCTTTTAAACTATAATATTCTTATTTATCATCATTCGTTAAGGTTCACTTGTGAGTATCATTCACAATCCAACACAGTGTGTACTTTCAATCATTCCAATAGGTTCTCGCTATTTTTGTTCGTTTGTTACTAAATGTGTTCCTCATATAGAGAACACTTCTACGTACAGTCCTAACGCGTCTGCATACTTTCAGACTCCGACATGAGAATGGTGTAGCGGTTAGTACAGTATTTTCTATTTCATAGAAGACGCTTTCATAGAGACGCTTGGTCATCAAAAATTGACGAATTAACGCGTAATTAATCTCAACGTGTGATTACTGTCGAGACGCTCCCCGAGGAGAACGGGGGGTTGTTGGAACAATACGTACAGACAGAAGTGCAGAAGCATGTGGACAACAAGAAGAAAAAGTTGCTATGTAGTTTGAATCCAATCAAGCCGCAAGTTGAATTTCCAACAGAACCAGAACAGTATATTTCATAATTCTCATTGTTATTCATGCTTTCTACTTTCCTCAACTGCACATATACAGCCCACGTTTAAACCAAGCTATTCGGATTAACGAATAATCGATAAATACAGATCACACTTCTCGGGTCGCGAGCCTTGCGTTCTCTCTGCGTTCAGCGTCGCTAGTAAACATATTTTGGAGAAGTAGAAGCTAGCGGAATCAACTGACTATTGTGACAAATTTCCTTATTTATCTGTCATCAAAATTATCGCATTTGTGGCCTTCCAGACTACTCAGGAACTACACGATAGATCATATTAATTTGATACTCCATTCCCTGTGGTGGAACTCGAAACAACGCACCTTCACGAACTACTGCCACTATGTTTTCCTACGTGGCTACGCAGTTGCTCACAGACATCGCACGATCCTACGCCAGACGACAGTCCATACGATAAACTCAAGGCAGCAATTTTAAAACGTACCACAGCCTCAGACGAGACCTAGCTGCAACAGTTACTTCCGGGTATCGAATTGGGTGATCGCACCCCCTCTCAATTACCCCGCCACATGAAATCCCTGGTAGGTGACAACAAAGTAGGTGTACCCATCCTCAGGCAACTGTGGACCAAATGCCTCTCGCTCAACATCTCGGTCATTCTCTCAGTACAAGACCCTGACACACCACTGGAAAAGTTAACAGAGACAGCAAACAAGGTCCACAAATGTTTCTGCAAACGTTCCATCAACCATGTGCGTGACCCTTCTCCTCATACTGATCCACAACAAGATACCCTCGAAAACCTTTAACGCCAGGTGTCTCAACTGACACTTACTGCGAATAACTTAGTTGAACGCCTTATGAAAGGTCGCTCCTCCCCACGCACTCGATTCCGCTCTCGCTCGCGACCTCCCATTTCTAAATCCCAAACATTCAATGTTTGTTATTACCATAAACGTTTCGGTCACAGCGCCCGCAAATGTACGCAACCATGTGCATACGCCCGTCCGCTGCCTTAGGGAAATGCAAACCAGGGAAACGACCTGGCCAGCCAGTAATGGCGACGGCTGCCAATGACCAAGTCAACAGTCGCTTCTTCTACGTCTACGACAACTCCATTGGACTTCGTTTTCTCATCAACACCGGTACAGAGGTCAGCGTTATACCTCCAGGTAAACTTAAATGTCATCTCAAACCCGTGGAGTACGTACCACAGGCAGCTAACAATCTCAGTGATATATTTTTAAGCTTGAAGTTAAAATCACTAATAAGAAGGCCACTGATAGACTTTTGTTCGATAAGGAAAATCCTAAAATCAGTACACGGTATCGTAATGAGTCACAAGGATTACCCGTAAACTAGTTTTTAATTTAGACAGTGACATTGTAAGAGAATGGCGAAGCTGATGGAAACAATGGAACTAATACTGATGGAACCGATCCACTACACTCATTCCAGTTTGCCTGTCTATATTATTTCTGGCGCGTTGTTTTGCAAAACATTCTACTTATCACTAATGTTGTCCGTTCGCTGCAAAATGTTTCATTTTATCCCGACCAATTTGCTTCCGGTCTTTCCAAACTTACTGTTCAGTAGACTGGATTGTACTTAGCTAATATGCTTTTGATGTACCGCGCATTCCCTGAATTGCAGCATGAACGAAATTGTGCTCAGTTTGGTTTGGCATTATTATTACAGATAAACAACTGTTGTTTTAGAGTTATTAGTTTGTTTAAGCCGAATATAAGTAAAGACCACAGTCTAAGATCACGAGCTGTCATCACCTCAGTTTGGCTTCAATACTGTATTGCTCCGCGCGGCTTTCCTATGCTGCTTTAAAAACTGTTCAAGCTTATTCGCAAGTTGTGCAAACTTTAGTGCACTCACATTAATCATGGCTTTAGTTAGAATTTAAAAAATAATTGAATATATACGTGCCGCTAGACGATAAGGATATCCCAAAGCATTGATGCAGGTCCTAAATAGTTAACCAATGGGACAGCACCTCTTGTGACCTACCAGTATTCGTGCTGCATCTTTACACATAAAATTACGATCAAACATTGATTCAGCTAGTTGATGAAAGTATTTGCTACGTACTATACCTCCAACCAATGAGAACGTTGATCAATACCCGTCATCCTCCAGTATGTTTCAGAAAAGATGGTTCAGTACTTAGCTTGTGAGTTCTCAAATATACCGAACAATTAGACATTTCACGTTTACATGTACCGTAATATAATGCTTTAACTTTCGCGATCAGGTGACAGAATATATGTGAGTGGCAATGAAGCTGATAATCCGTACGTGGGCTTACCAACCACAGCTGTGTCGATAACAAGGAGGCTGGTTTGCGTTCACACTTTAGGAATGATGATTCTGCCAACGCGGCATTATGTAGAGGGTGGTCTTGGTTTTACTTTACTTTAACTCTGTTTTTCAGAGGTTGGTAAAACTGCATGTGTTAGTACCGAGTTTTGCCTGTAAAATGCTCATTCTGCTAATCTGAGAGTGGAAGTAGGTCCAAAGCTGTTTTGTTTTCTGAATCACGTAATTCGTATGATAATGCAGATGGGTCTGACATACAGCTATGTGACTACTTCTGTTTACATATAGTTATTTATTAGAATCCACCGCCTACAAATTAATTTCTTTGTAATGTGAGCAGGAACCCTCAGTGATAACCTTTTGCAGTTGTACAAGAAACTTTCATAATTGCAGTTGCGCAGCCACCACGTGCATTCTATCCCAGGGAAATTGTAGCGTTTTCTCTGGATGATAAATAAATGGAATTCGAAGCACCATACCTTGTTGTATGTCCCTAGTAGCTAGTGTCGATTACAATCGGGTTCTGACGAAAAGTATTGGGCAGATAGAAACGTACACGTTGAACGCAAATGAAACAACTTCTACGTAACGGACTTGCACGTTCTTAGGATGAACTCCTCGACCATATCTTAGCCGATACGTAATTGTGCTGTTTCATGGTTGATAAGTATCCTTGTTCTTAACTTACTGCACCGAACAATTTTCCGTTAACACTGCTTAGTAGAATGTTTTCTTATCACTTACTTGTAATTAATCGCCGGTCACGAGCTACAACCTGAAGTAAGCAAATTGCATGTCCCCTGTTAAGGAATGTAGATTAATATAAGATACTGTGAACATATTCGAGACAAAATTATTAGTAAAAAGCGCACGTCTTCAACAATGGTTGATATAAAACTGAAACATTGTTATTCCTTTTGCAGCTTGCCTATGGTTCGGTTTCTATACGAATGAATAACTCACGTCCCAGGAAAAGGCATTTCTATCAAAATGACTTTATTTCACTCTGGGTGTTTCTCGTTTGAAAAGCTTGCAGTAATTGCAGTGCGCTTAAGGCAAATAAGGATTTACCAAGTGTGTGAAGGTTCATCGCAAAGCTTGTTAGTGGACTCAAAAACAGTACTATGATTCTGAGATATATTCACACAAATATTCTCATCTACGATGGTGTTGGTCATAAACCGGAAACGTTTGGAAGGACACAGTCCAATTATCAAAACTCATCATGTTAAGGCGAAAAGGTGTAACATTTTTTGCTGCCACATCTGAATTCGTATTTAGTGAGATTGTAGGTTAACATCTGTGTCATCATTTTTCAATCAGTAGTTAGTGTCCGAAAAATCAGAAATATTATGTACATGCTCTTCCGTCATGTAATCTCAGTTCGCTTGACAAGTGTAAACTTGACTGCTGCACACTATGAAAAATTTCATACCTGTCTTCGATAAGATCACACTATGAGCTTTACACTAAAATCTCAACTGGTTTTGGCATCCCATCTGAGATTGATGAATCGATGACTTTTTCAGATAAATTGCGTATGATTACAGAAACTACTTCAACAATAATGTTAGGGAAAGTATTTGGTTCATTCCTCTATTCCATGGCAGTTCTTCCCAGGTCCCGATTGTCAAAACATTTCGTCAGATACTTGAGAATACAAAATGCGGGATTCTGAACTTCGAATAATTTACGAGTAAAATTAGTAATGATGACAAGAAAGATGATGCTTAATGAAGCCAAGTCTGGTAAGAATTGAAAGGAGATTAACGATGCGGAATTACAATATCGGTCAACAGCGCTTAGCCGTGATGTCAAGACAATCGACCAATGACAATTGGAAACATTATTTATGAACGAATGTAGCTGGGCTTTCGCAGTCAGTGGCTCAGTAGCAAACGTGCTGTTTTCCTAAAAACCTGGTCGAAGTTCTAGTTTAACTCGTGGTAAGGATCTTCTCTACAGATGAGCACTATTAAGACCAAAACTCCAGTAAGGTTGTTCTTCTCGAACTAGGCTGACTAAAATGTACACAGGGGCGAAACAGCTGCGATTAGTTATGGATAGTGTACGATTTATATCTTACTAAACGATATAAATGTGACAAGCATCACATATGAATTTGGATATTATGGTCCTGTTTTTAAGAAAAACTACATATACCGGATTAAAATTTGTAAGCATAGGCATGCGCATACGTGTGGATATCCGGTGAATATGAATTCGGCATTGTTTATGATTAGTCGAAATTTAACATAGACACGGGAGATTTGGTCGTACACTTTTTGCAAGCAGGCACGAATGAATTTCCGTTCAACGGTCGCTATCACGCTAAAACTTAACGAAAAACTTCCACCTTCTACAACTAGCTGTTTCGGTCACTCGTTTGCTCGTGTCGAACATCATACATTGGTAGTACTGCAAGGTGGCTGTCTGTTACAGTGCGTGAACATCGTCCTACGTGGTTGAATAGTAGTGTAAGTAAAATTGTTTCAAACGCGGTTGTTGATTTTTCCGACTCTAATAATTCTGTCAGTAAGAAAGGTGGTTTTTGGTTGCGTAGGTAACTAGGCCCAAACTTGGAAGTTCTGAACTTTCGACGTGGTTTCATAGCTCAGCATTTGCCGTTGGTTCGAATTCAGCCGAAGTCCAAATCGTTTACAATGGTTTCTTCTCAGCTTTTACAATATCCACCAAGGGCCAAGAAATCGATAAAATGGTAGGATTCCGATTGCTGACCTTTGCTGGAGCCATTAGTATCCAATCGCGCATCCCTGAACCCTACGCTAAGAAAAAGTTCGCACGGACACTTCACCTCCCAAAGCTCACAATCATTCGTCTTCATTCAGAAGTGATTGCGTAATTGATACCAAACACGACGTCCGTAACCTCTGTTGACCATTTTTCCAGCTCACTCTAGTTAATGTTCTCATATATATCGTGTTTTAATGAACCTGATGGTCAGACACAAAAATAAGTCCCATTCTTTACTTTGTTGTTCCCACGGATTCAATGAATTCTTTCGAACGATTATATGTATACGATTGGATAGGATAGTTAACCTTTTTGTGACACTGCATCGCCTTTATAGATGGTTAAGTTCCACCTTCAATTTTAACCTGTCCAATACAAATCATTGTGCAGTGATGGGAATTCTCTCAGAAATTTAAAAATCAACAGAAATTGTTGAAGTTTGAACAAACTGGCGAAATGTTTCCAGTAGATTCTCGCTGTTGAACTAGATAAATGATCTCTCATACCTAATTATCTAAACAAGCACAATTCATTATTCATGTCGTGCAGGTTATTCAATCCCTAATTACTGCCTCTGGCAAACAGACAAACAAAACAGATAGGCAAATTCGTGTGGGAACAAAGAAGACCGGAAACTTGATCAATCATAATGATAAACTGTATTCCATATTCAATTATTAGGGAACATTTTGGTGTCGCTTGTAAGACTTGGGTAGAAACAAAGACAAACCAACTGTATAAAAAGTCCCCGGTCTTTGAATTCCACTAATCTGTACAAGGATTGTCTGCTGTGTTCAGTTGTCTGTTGTTGGTAGAGTTTAACTGTGTTGAACATAGTTTGTTCGAACGCTTTTTAATGAGAAGAAAGGATAGGCAATACTGATTAACTGAAAGTTGGCTGACTGGATTTTTAGCTTCGATCACCACTTAGAAGAATACATCATGTCGCTTCGTGAACTAGAATGTCAGGTCTAGAGAGATTTGACGACCATGGATGTTTGCCTGTTTGATACTACTTGACGCTTGAGCAGGACGATTGAAAACTGTTCTACGGAACAAATTCATGTGCTCAAAACACGTCTTAATTTACTTTGGATATGGTGTATTGTTACTTAGCACGACACGAAATCCATCAATTCAGAATGGTACTACAGTGCCGCCGGAACAATGGTGAAACTAGGGTTCGTCGAAGAAGTAAATTTTAGATTTCTCGTTTGTACTGAACAGTACGACGTATTATCTGACTTGCAATCTAAGTACTATTGCAGATTCCCACTGGAAAATGTGTCTTTCTGAAGAGATGAGTATCAACACCAGATGTTCAGTGGATTTAATGGGGAACAACTTTGCAGTTTCTTTGCATGTGAGTGATTAAGGTATCGGAGCTGATATAGTCTGGATTAGTTTTTGGAAATTGGGGCTTCCCTTTGATTCAAACCAAAGACAGAAACAGCGTGCGCAAATGCCTCAAGCGTTCTATCGTGGGAGCCACTGGACCACACTAGAAGCTCTGAAATGAAAACATGTAATGCTGACTACTATATCCATACCTCTCCCAACTTTGTTGACGAGATGACAAGAGCCCTATCAACACTTAACTGACTAGTTGACACCGTGTGCATAAATTACGCGACCACTAGCCTGTTTGACCAACAATGTACATGCCATAGTATGATGTGCCAGTTTTGTTACTGCTATGAAGAACTACGGCAAACTCATTTGATTTATCTTACTTCATAAACAAAATAAAACGACAAACTAGGGATGACGTGAAACGATGGTGTGTAACAGAAACACTAACATTTTTTAAAAATCTATGCTAGTGGACTTTCAAAAAATTATAACGATCAGCCTTGTAACGGTTTCCACAAGCTATTTCATCACTGATTTCAATAATTTTTTTTACCTCTGAACAAATACAAACATTTTGATTTGGTTGCCTGGTGTAGTTGTTTTCTTTTGCATAAATTTCCACGGAACCATATTGTTACGCAATCCTGAAAAATCCCTTTCACCCACTACAGGGCAAAAAGGTTTAGAACCTGTACAGATCTGCATTCGTCCGTTATATTCAGCTGTGCGGCAACTATCGTTTTTAAATAATTCACTCAATTCCAGTATAAAACGCATCTAGATACATCAACTGTTAGTGACAATCCGAACATACATACACGTTCAGAAGTTGATTTTGTCCCTTTCAGTTCGTTTGCTATTCTCACCTCTGAAATTAGTTTTGTTTCATTCTAGTGAAAGCCGGATAAGTTTCAGAATCTTTGCGACTTTTGTTTTGGAGGGTAAAAACGTCGATTGCCTCAGACTGAACCAGCCGGCCTGGGATGTTGGATGTATGCCAGCGACGGTCTGAGTTTGAATAGAACAGTCAGAAAACAAATGACGGTAAAAATTCATCTCGCACACTCTAGTCGGACGTAAACATTTGACTAGCCTGAAAACAAAAACAAGATTTGAATGGAACGTTTAAAAATACGAATTGGGCTGGGTTATGAGCGGTACTCACTGCTAAACTTATGGCAAGTAAAAACTGACTGATGAGAGTGTGCAAAATTAATTCGCATCACAATCTGTGTTTTCTGAATATTCTATTCAAATGGTTCACATAAATTCAGTGTTTCAAACGGTCTCAGTGTTACACGTGCACCAATTTACAAATCAATCCTTCATAACGGTAGTGGATGTACGTTGAAAAAAACATGAGCACAGTTTGTGGTTTGCCATCGTTTATGTCATGTGTATTGTTTAACCGGTGCCCTGTTGATTGCATGCAGGATTGCATCTTGAACAGCAGGGACTCGGAATGAACGTTCTCCCCGGTTCACCAAGCAGCATTTTTGAGCTAGATATTAACTGACAAATTGGAATTGCAATATTATGTACTCTATATCACACTTCCTAAATACTTGTCAACGATATGTTCTTGAATTTGAGTGCATGCCACCGATCGTCACATTGAGGGAGTTAGTTCAGTTCAAGAGAAGTATCATTTCGGCAGCATGCCACTTAGCCAAGACTTCCGTCAAGTCAACCGAGACAAACATTAACCTATTTTTGCATTGTCGTTTGTGAGGTTTTCATGTTCAGATGTGCATCGTGAACTTTACATCGGTGGAAGTGACCACTGATGGGCTACCTGGTAAGTCAAACAGTTCATTTTTAGAAGCAAACAGCTATGAACAAGAAAGTGTGGCATTATGTTATCAACTCCGTACAAGTTTAGAAAAAATAGAAATATTTCTATGCTTGAAATTCAAAAATCACGCATCACAGTGGGCGCAAGACATTAGTTGAACGAATTTATGTTTGATACATTGTTTGACACAATCAATGTTTCAGAAGACATCAAATTACAATAAAATGGGAGTTCGGCTTTGTTTGAATCGACCAAACAAACACAATACGTAGACGTGGTTAGTGCTATACTAGCTGAAGTACGAAGCCACCTCGGTGGATTAGACATTCCACAGCTGGATTCAATACTTGTTTTCGGTAAATAAAATTTAATCAACGGTAAGCCATTCGGTTGTTGCTCAACAAAATGCGTAATGGAGAACAAAAACGCAGACAGCGCAACTACGAGAAGCGACCCCCTATGCTCAAAATCTTTTGGCTTCTACTGATTAGTTGGCACACAAGTGCAGACCCAACGAGTTCATGTTTTCTAAGCGAGCATGCTCTTCATATAGAAATTTTATAACAGTTATCGATATACGTATCTCTTGCATAAATGAAAAATATCAGAGTAAACGGGTGTTTAGGAAACCAACCGAACGCAACATAATCGTAATTTCTAGTTTAATCACGTCACAAGTGGTAATTTTAAAGCAGTACTGTTGGGGAGCAGGAAACCAATGCTTTTTAATTCTAATGTAGCGAGTAGTGTTGTATAGATTGCCAAGGTATCATAAGGAGTTTATTTGCGCACGTGAGGACGGCTGCACTGTGTTTACTTGTGCCTGAACATCTTAGAAAATAAATTCAATTTCTAACTTCACATTGAAAAGTAATGTGCGAATCGCTCATTTTCACTTCTGTTCAACGAACTTAAACAATATGATCAAAATAAAACGAGCAAAACGTTTTCGACTGACATAAAATTAGTACTAAAACATTTGCGCTATTTTCCGCAACCTAATCGCCTGATTTTCCAAGTAAACGCGTGCAATGTTTTGCCATCGCCAACTCCGAGAACTTCAAGCCAATGGAGCTGTTTTTGGGCTTTCCAATGCATTCTACTAGTGAAACGTGAATGGAAAATCTTGAAAAAATGCTGTCTCAAGCTAGTTTATAAAACGGTGTCATTGCACATTTCACCCACGAGAATAAAAACCAAAAGAAGTTGCTTAATGTCATTCATTACCGCGCAGTTATTATAAACACCCTTTCTATGCCTAAACAAGGTTATCTATATTAGTGTTTATCGTTAACTACCAACCTAGTCGTTATCTGATTGACCAGTTGGTTACTACGTTTCTCGACAATAATTCATGCAATCAAGTTGCTCATCATATATATGTTGTGTAACAAAAGGTTTAAATAACAGACACTTTAAAACCAGACTCCAAGTAATGACTGATTTTTCTGACTGACAAACGGGGATCGATCTTCGTTCAGCTCTCATTAGTATGTCACGCAGTACAAATTAGCAGGGAAGAAAATGCTCTGTTTCAGCCTGTTTACAGTCACCATGCAGAAATTCAATTATAAGCGACTTATTGCTGATTATATTAAAACTTTTATTCCTCAAAATGTACAACAATGATGCGGTTTATCAAACGTCCAGAGAGAAAAGTTTTCAGAGATTCTGTATCCAACCAACTTTTGTAACAACAATGATTCTTAGACTTCTACACAATAAAATCCATCTATTTGTAAAGAAAAAGGAGAAGACTCTCAACCGGGTTCAAAATTAGTATAACTAATGATTAGGCAAGTTATTCAAATGAGTGCTAATGAAGAAAATTTATCGAATTCAGTAACTCTGAAAAGATAAATGAAAAATGTATCCTATCGAATGCGTACACTGATTATTAAGTTGTCAGTAACAATGTTATATTTATGAGACTTTCTATGTATCAAACTAAGAGGGCCAGTACTCACCCAGGGGGTTAAAAATTTGTTATTTTCAAGATAATGTCAGCTTCATGTAGACTGTTTCGAACACGGAAAGTAAGAATTGGCAGATGGCGAGAACTGTGAGCTGAATGTGTCTTAAAGGATGAGGCAATGGATGTGATTGTCGGGAATAGCAAAAAAGTCGGTAATTAGGTTTGTGGGTTCGGGTGTATGATTGTTCATTAGCCTTGATTATTCAATTACGAACCTTCCTGATGTTCACGGTCAATGGTGTTCTCCGGTTGAACAAAATTTCCCTTACTTTAAAGTTCACGGAATTTTTAGGTCAAATTGTTCAAACTTCCACGTCGTGACTTGGAAAATACAGGATTTTACGATCAACTGGAACGTAAATTAGAAGTGTGAAGTCTGTATTAGACTGGCTTTTGATATCAAACATGTAAACGGCTAAGGGCTCTAGTAAATAATTAAGCGGATTTTACGTCACTTTGATCAACATCACGCAATTTGCATAAAGTAATGAACAGAAATTCCGCAACTGCTAGGTATTTTGTTCAGAATAAACACACTGTCAAGTTGAGCATTATCTTCATACGATCAGAACGTGCAACGGGATAGAATTGCCAAGGTTTATTGAGACCTCTTTATTTACTTGCAACAGACTGATATGGATACACAGTGGTACTGTGACAATTAGGGTCGAAGTAACTTTTCATTAACACCGCTATTGTTTTAAGGTAAATTGTTACGTGTTTTCTATAGAAAAGATTGTACGAAAAAAATTCCTTAGATAAATTGGATTTTCCGTCTGTAGTATTCAGACTTACAAGAGTGATAAATTATTACACTTTGTTTGCGTTGACAACGTAAAACGATGATATCAGTGAGCCATTATGTTTGAATGAATGACATTAGAATCCACCGGCTACGTTAGTGAACCGTAGGGAATAGTGTACTGATGAACGTGCTTACTTGTATGGGATAACACTGAGAAGTGAAGTGCTGTGTGTCATAGAATATCTCTCGCTTATCATAGTGAGCTCTGTAAAATTGACCAAAACGTTCGAGTCACATCTAGTTTTAGACAGGGGAAGTAATCGACGTTTGTAATTATTGAATATGAACACATATGTTTGTACTATACTTCAATTCTACAAAGTTATAACAAAAGCGGTGGATATCATATTCAGTAGCAAAGGATTTACCCAGCTGTCAGGTCAACAACTCACCAGGACAGGTTTGCAAACAGTGCTAGCTAGAGAAATGGCATGATTATGGCAAGTCACCCGTGATTTTGTTACGTATATAGTTTTGTATATTGTCTACTCCCAAAGTGTACACTTTATCATGGCTTACATAGGAATTTTGACTCACGCCCTTTATAATTGTACAACTCAGGCGTCTAACAGCAAAACAGTGGTTTATGAGAAAATTAAAACTAACTTGTTGAAAGGGTAAGTTAAGAGAAGCGTTGTTCCATAATAATTCCAGAGATATACATTTTGGTGAGAAACTATTACCTATTCAATTGAATGTAGACAGAAGGCCATGATTAAAAATGGGATACTTTTAAGAACTGTATGGAAGAGACATCGATCAGGGTAACTTGAATAGTGTAACAACAACTGGTAGAAGGGAATTTTCTGTGGAATAAAATCGATGTGTTGGATCGCATTTAAATAAACCAAACTGCCTTACAACGGTTTTGAAATCACCATGCTTGTTTGGAGATATTTTGTTATTGTTTACTAATAAGAGACTGTTGGTTACGATGACTTTAATATGATTGGGAGGGGACTGCGTTTCTGGTATGCTCAAATTTCCAAGCCAGGATGTTTTGAAGAAACTTCACTCTGACGATATTCTCCAGAGCTCCCATGTTGCTTTCACCAGTCAGAAAATGGGGCTTGTCACATGTAAGAAATTCCTCAATTCAGACATTTTAACTACTTTCTGAAGATCTCTTACTGAATGAATTGGTTACCGTACAATTCGGTTAAAGTGTATCAAAATGTTTTATAATAGAACCCGGTATCTATTAACTCGTTACTCACTATGGGTAATCGATTGAATCGTAGTTACATAGAATGACATAAAACGATTTGGTGGTGATTCTTTATTCATCTTATAATACTTACCCTTCAACGATGGCCTAATGGTTTATAAACTATAGCAGCGGTCTCAATGGTTACAGTTACAAAGAATATGCAGAACTGATGAGGTCTTTAATATAAATTTCATTTCAATATTGAAAGCACTACCGTCATTAGGCTAAGTGTGTACATCAATTATCATGCTTTCGATCAACTGCACGTCAAACCATCTAGTACCAGAATGGTAAAACGCATCCCACTAAACGGATATGATTGCCGATACATAGAATATTGCAATTTGTCCCGTAAGTAATCTCATCGAATGCACAGTGCTAACCGGATGTGTATCACTGCCACAAAATGTACAACTCATGAGTGCATACAGCGGAAGTTTCTAGTTTCAGAAAATAGAGTCTCTGTAAGCCGCAGCGAACAAATGACGTTAGTCACACAGACATTTGGGAATGGTCTGATGTGGGTGAGTGTAATTATCGTTGAGAATATGTCACGCGCTCGATGAAGCTGACTATCGGCTACACAGTGATCATTTATTTAACGGAACACATTGAACTGCTGCATGTTCAAACTATTTTGGAATATGCTTAGTTGTTCGACGACAAATTCACTTACCTATTCTGTCTATGCAAATGGCCCGGCACTCGCAGCCAAATTAATGTGCGGATTGATCTGTCCAGCAGTGACGGTGTGTCTTTACCTGGAGCTTATCATCCTGGGTTGCCATCTAAAAAGCGCGTGTGATTGCACAATGAGTGTATTTTTGAGAATAGATCTGATCGCGATTTTATCAGTTAGATACCTCCTGGCCAGCCCGTATTAAAAGGGAACCCCAGGTACACGTTTTCAATTGTCAGACCTCGTCAGTTGTGTGAATGCTTATCGAAATTGGGATGTGAATTTGAACAACGACATCGGTAACCTCATCTGAAGCATGACCGAATTATCATTTCCAAACGTTCGATCCCTCAACTGCTTAGATACACAGACCCCATATACACGCGATGGTGAATGGGCTTTCAGATGGGGTAACTTGTTCGTGTTTAACGGGAGATTCTTGAGACAGTTGTCAACAGGTGTACCTCATGGTGACGTAGCCAAGTTTTTGGTGCCGGTAATGGCCGAGTTACTCAATGCTGACTGACTCTAGCAAAATCAAAAATTGAGTCCCATGTTTTCTTTGGAATGTGGTTGGGTGGAACTATCAGTTACATTTGAAAACTGAGTTCAACTGCCAGTGCCATTTAGGTAAGGTCTGTTGGAAAGTAAGGAGACAACGTTTGCAAGTCCAGTTTGTTTGTTGTGGGTACATATTGGAACTCGAGCACCTGCAGTGTGGAATCAGTCTTCAGTACAGTACATTTTAGCCACTTATCTCAATGAACTATATAGGCTATCTAACTCAAGTTGTTGCTCTATACTTTTTATATGAAATCGTCCCGCAAAATCTGATTAACTGTCCTACAGGCATATATTATTTTTTTGTAGTGTTCTGGATCGAGTCTCTGTTTGGTTATTTTCATCCTCTCAGTAAACTGCCACTTTATGAGGCAAATTCTAAGTGCAGTCCGTTTCATCGAAATCATAAACAGGATTGACACCGGAATTTCTCTGCGGAAATGTATTATCATAGCTCCTCAGATAGATCTAGAGCGGCGAGTCCGTTGTGGCGTGTTGTGCAGCTTGCATTGATCGACCACCGGAAATAAATGTTCTGGTGCTAAATACTCAATGCAGCTGCTGACATCCTGTTACTCACGTCATACGCAACTAAAGTATAAAATGAATTAAAGCAGGTGGCTCCTTGGGATTGGACGTAGAGCGTAGGGTTGTTCGGTGCATGTGAACGAGTCATAGACCAAGCCAACTTATAACCACAGTGTGTTCAATGTTCAAGGCCTTACTGTTTCATTACAATGAGACAACTCTCTAGTTCACATGACCTGCATAAACTTCATCTGCCAATCTTTGTTTAAACGTAAAACTAGCTGGTCACTGACACTAACTGTGAAGAAATTACAGTGACTATTCGACATCCCACAAATAGTTGACGTGATATGCAAGTGCTAACTCATCTATTTAGATTCTCAACTTAATTTTACCAATCATACGAACCATAAAGTCGCATGTAAACTCGTGAACTACTTGAGCATAATGTAGGAATTTACCCATAGACAATACAATGAAGTTCCTGGAATTTCAGAGGAAAAGACTCTTACTGAGGACACGAGCATAAATGTTTCATGCTGACAAAATGAAGCAGCCAGGGTTTTGATCAGTTTTTCTAAAATTTACTAATTATTCTATGTTGCAAAACTGCGAATGCACAAGTATTGGCTGGGAGATAATTTAGGACAGTACGCGGCAAGACCTTGTATAGCATCAGCGGCCTGCTCGGTTTTTGGTGCTGCCAAAAGAAGTCACTAGCTAAAACTATTGTTTTATGATAACTTATCGAAGTTTCAAAAGATTATCAGTAGATCAGCTTTCAAGCAGGTAGCCCTTGGTTGATTCACTGTCAATGGAACGACGATATCAATTCTCAGATGTTAAGCTTAGCATTGGGGACTGTCATTTCTCTGACGGTCATTGGTGAACAAATATGGCAATAGCGCCAAAACGCATGTTTTAATTTAACCGACCTTATCAAAAGTTTTTTTTATATTAAAGACTACCTGTCGACCGGGCCATATTCAGTTGTCATTAAAATATCTAATATACCCCGAGGGATGGGTCTGCAACTGTTTTACTTACAGTCTTCAACAACTGGTGAATATTTAAATAAGTGCGCACTGGTCACAAAATTTTATCTACGACAGTGAAAAATTCAGCCAAGCTCATTATCAGTTTTGAATAATATCTGGTGATCTAGTTTTAAGACTACTTCTAGAATGAGAAGATCGGACTTCCGTTGAGATGTAGTTAAATAATAAACAACAGAAGAACAATAAGTCCGGGTATATGCAAGATCTTCCAATAGAATCTGTCGAAAGACATATAGACACACCCAGGTAGGTCAGAATAACTATGGTCAGTTGCGTTCGATAAGATTTTTGATGAAGGTTTCCTTACGTTTTAAAATAATGAAAAACAATAAAGCTAGCGAACTGTTTGTTGGAAGTGTCTTAGCAACCGGACAGATATTCTGAGAATCTGGAAGACAGCTGTGTCCTTTGATAACGAACCGAGAAAAACAAGAAGTGAACGGTATATCCTGTGAAGCAGCACATAGGCCTTAGTGAGACGATTGACCAAATGATGGGAACTAAAACTGAAGCACCGGAAATGGAAAGAAATCCTCCGGATTTCTCTCAAAACATCAGCAGTTTGAAGTGGTCATGTCATGCTGCCACTAAGACCACTTCCAAGAAAGCAGGAAATAATCCAGTTGAAGTTTCGTCATTTATTTGAAGGGAAAAGGACGCACTACACAGTTTATCATTTTGATTTCCCATCACGAGCGAAAACAAAACGTCAACACATTTGAATGTGTTAAGAAACAAACTATCGGAAATCGAAAGATTTGACAGCTCGGACAAACCATTCAGCGGGCGGGGGAAACAAAGTCAAGTTGATTGTTTGTCCCTCGAAGTCACATTTTCAGTATGGTTAGTAACAAGTTTACTACTTTTACTGAGGAATGCGGTATAAAGTACGTGTAGTATGGATTGCTGCTGTGTAACACCGGAGCCATTCATGAGTTGTGATGAGGTCTGATCATCGAATTATGCAAATTAACTTTGACTTGAAGGGTGATTGCTTAACAGCTGGAAAGCTGAGGTTTGAACTTCAGATTCATTGAAAATTTAAGGTTGCCTTGATCTCTCAGTGCTTCTGGAAGAATCAGTGCAGCCCTAGAAACGTACGAACTGCTCTCGATATGACAGGACGGAATGGACTAAACAAACGAGAGGGTCAGAAATTGAGCTCGCGTGATGATAAAAATCGGTGAGAATTCGTGATTTTTACTTGGGCCTTCAGTGGAGCAAGATTAAATTCTTCAGAAAACTTCAATACGCTAAGTATACAAGGGATCGGACAAAGTTTAGTCGTTCCTATTTTAGGAATTATTGTTGTGTGTTTCGTTCTCCGGCAGCCATCAATTTTATATTGTCTCGAACGTTGAGCCAATAATCCAGCTTGTGATTTGTGGAAAAATGTAGCATATTCCCCAAGCACAGCTGATGACAAGTCCGTCTGATCTGATAGATTTCAGGAGAGTCTTTTCTTCGGAAATATATGAACTATCAACTGCAGCGAAAGAGTCGGCGGAGACAAAACTCGGCATGGGCTGTAAAGGGGTCATTCGTTCGGCTGACAAGCGATGCTGCAGGTTAGAGGCCGCAGCTTACATTAAACGACAGGTAACAAAATGGCGTTTGAACAATCAGAAAATACTCTACAAATTAATTTATTAGTGAAAATGTCAGTCAAGTTGATTGTTTCACAACCCTTCTGTAACCATAAAGAACGTCTACTAGCCGATCCTTTGTTAGCCTCAAATATACCACAAGGTACCACCTGACCAGGTGGTTGTCAACTACCAGCAGCCTGACACTGTCTGTTAGCTAGGGCAAGACGACGCCATAAGAGAAAACTTGTATTCTCGTCATCCGTCCCACAAATGCATGTTATCGGTTGCTTGCAGACCGCCACACACAATAAGTGTTCAGACATCTTCGCAGTCTGGCTGCTTATATGGTGAGTTTGGGTGACGGACAAAACTAGTCACTTCAGTAATAGTTTTTTTGTGTGCTGTACGACAAACACACCAACATATGTCGTTAGTGACTACTTTCTAGGAAGTTTGCGTGATGCAATTTTTCTGACTTCAATCGCATAACAATTGCTTTGCGAGGGGGTAGAAATGTTGTAAAATACCCAGTTTATTGACTTCGTTCGGGTCTTGACGGAGAAATCAATTAACAGTTAGCGGCATCATTGCGCACAAGCCCTCACCTCACGTCAGTTCACCTAAAAATTTAGAAATGAAACAGATTTACTATTGATTCACTGTCTCACTGCCATACTGTCCTAATTTTAAACAAAGTTAATCAACGTTTATTGAGATTGAGGCCGTTCTAAAACAGGATTACACACCTTTCAAAATCTGACCCTTCGCGGCATATGAATCACGGTTCTGTTTCAAGCCTTGCAACACCGCAACATTCTGGTCACATAAGTGAATTCAAATGCTTCGGCTATTTAGGGTTTTAGTATAGATTTTTACTCGATACTTACACTGTCTGTACAACAGCAAATGCAACGTCTAACGCGAATGCAACTTCTTCCTGGGAGAGGAAGCTTGGATTGAATAGTGAACAACAGTTTCAAAATTAAGAACACGTCACACTGAATGGTTTTTGAGGCCTGAAGGCAAAAAATAGTCGGCACACGTTTATAATGTAGTCGAGTTGATTCGTGCATTCATTCTTTTAAAGAGAAGTGTTTATCAGTTTGTCTTTTGCGATACAGACTTAGAAGATCAGTGTGTATTACATGGAGTATCAGTATGCAGGCCAAATTTTTAATTCATGTTCCAGCGCACCAAGGCAGAAAGACTGTTAGAAAAATAATCGTTATCATGCTATTCCGTCGCTGATTGCGAGAATAGGGAGTTTCAAATCAAGCTGATAGTTATCATATTATAATTGAAATATGATAAATGGCTTATTTTCAAAAGGGTTTGTTTGTAGAAAAAGGAAATCTCTCCTGATTATTGCAATTGATCATGCGATCTAAAGGGAGTCCAATAGAAGAGAAACAGACAGTAGTATCTAATAACAGCTGAATACGGTTTGCTTCATTTCAAGTGGCAGAGTGATATGATCATTTAAGATTGTCCGGAGAAGATTTCCAGCAATGCGTACCAGTTGATGTTACAAATGTGAAGGGAAAAACGAAATCAACCAACCATCAGACATAATCCACTGACCCGGTTTAAGTTGAGAGTAGGCTTCCGAGAAGTGAATTGCTACAAACGTCACTCTCTGCAATGAAATCTTAAAATCTGTCATTGTCCCTTAAAAAGTTTGTTCGAACATAGGAGGAACAACTTTTTACTGATCAATATAAAATGTAAGCCTTTGCCTCACAGCTCGTAGTATCGGGTGGGTTGTTTTATTATGTTTTTACTACACACGATTTTAACGCACCCAGCGAATTTTATCGACACGTACGGGATTTTCATCACATACCACCAACCGCTCTACGCCACTTAATGCTGAGAATTTGTTGCCACTGCATGTTACCGGAATCATCTAAGCAGATCATTGGACAATTTTATTTTTGTGTTACCAGCGATACTACTTCATTATTTCCGATATCGTTGGTTAGAACTCATTAAGTCACGCGGGACTTAAACAGGTCACCAGACAATTTGATTTCCATATTTTTATAAATTTCGTAAAAACAGTCAAACATCCGTGGGCGAGTTGTGAATCACTACCGTCAAAATCATTATGTTGCACATCACTTTATTGGCACAGTGGCAAAATATGCGGTCTTTCAACATTTTCAATAACTTTCAAAGGAGCAAAGAGTCCTTATTAAAGGTGATGCATTCGTTTTCGTAATGATTACTTCTGACACAAAGGAGGGGGTAGACAAATTATAGCTTCATTCAGACAGACGTTAATCACGTGACCCTAACAAGGCCAGTCACAAAGCCTGGAAGGATGTTGTAACAAAGCTGCATAGTTTTAATTCACCCAGGAACCTGGTTTGAAATCCAGGGAACCCGTACAAATCTCCAACTAGGTTGGATAGACTACAATGAAAAAGTGGTTAATTATTATCTTCTCACGTTTCATATGTTGTTGTTTATCTAAAGAACCTTCCTGTTTCTATATATAACGATCGCGTTTCCGTACATTCAATATGCTAGCGTTTTCGTAGCTATAAAGCAAAATAGCCATAAAGCTCCCCGCGCCGCATTTAATGGGGCGGGGTACGTGGAAGTACCTCGAGAGTTTGATAAACGTAAGCGGATTGGTGCTGTCTAATAAAAATATTCGAGCATTTAAGTGCAAAAATTACCTACCACATTAATTACAATCGTCTTTGCACGAGGTTACAAAACATGGCTGTTTTGAATTATAATTGCTCTCCCTAGTCATCTGTTGGCAGATTTACTCTGAACGATAGGTTATTTGATAATTGTGATTGGTAGTAGGTTGTGTGCCTGTTCCCTTGATTAATTTGGCCGAACATGATTGCTTTATCTAGGATTCTGACACCAGATGGTCTTATTAATTTTGTTGCAACACTGACGTAAATATCATATAGTTTATGATTAATGCTGACCTTCCTAACAAGCGGTTGACGAATTTAGTTTGTATTTTTGATGAAACAAAGTGGGAAAGTTAGTGCGAGTGAAAATGCTAAGCTCAGGATGCCCAGTGTGAAACTCAAAAATGAAATACATATTCTCAATTTAACAATATGTTGAGTCATGCAGTATTACCAGTAGCATCGTTGCTGCTAATATGATTTTGCCTCGTTTTCAGATAATCTTTTGGAAATTGCTTTCAACGTGAGTTTATTCTGCTATTCTCTTTGCATGCATCTAGTTCTGGCTGCAGTAAGGATATGTACTACTGACAAGCTCCAATGAGGGCGTAACTCGAGTCTAGTTCTTCTTTTTGGAAGGCGCTGACTGAAAAGTCTGTGGGTATGCGACAGTTTCGATCAGGTGTGGGTAATTTTCAACTTGAAATAAAAACCGAGATTAAAATTCATCCGTTTTTAAAATTGTTAACCAAACGTTGATCAAGAGAAAAAATTGAGGGTTAACAGTCACTAACTTATGTGCCGGTTTATGTGAGTTCGTATTTGGCTGCAATTATCATTCAATACGTTTGGTGCAAAATTTTTTAAATCATATTCTCTCAGGCTGTGTTAGCTGTTTTGATTTTAACATCTTCGTGCGATTTCTCAGGAAGATTTTAGCACTTCCAATAAGAGTTGAATAGCACAAGAATTGTGCCTTTGGTTTCAGCTTTATTTCGTTTAATTATCTCTCTCACAGAATTGAACAAAAGATCAGCTGATCTTGCGTTCTTAATACTGCTCTAATTGTAGAACTATATTGTTTTGACTGTCCCTACAAAGATCAGAATTCGGAAGAATAGGTGTTTTTACTAGTTTACTGGCCTGTCACGACAACCATGTAGAATCAACCAGCAGGTTTTGCCGGATATTGCTGCATTGTTTTAAAATTTACAGAAATCAAAACATCTGTAATCTAGCCACTCAAACAATGAATCACCAAGTTACTGAAGAGCGGTTTGAATTTGCACACGTACTGTGACGCAAATTTATGCATCAGCGTTTGGATAGACATGTAGACCGGTTTCATGTTGTCTTGAAATGGTAACTGGAGGATTTACAGTAATGGTTCTCCGTGAATAAAAATTTAATGCGAGTTGATTCAAAGGTGACAAACAGTCGTTGTCCAAATAATTTAGGAAGTCTGAAAAACCAATCGTAATTCATGATGAACTTTCTTGACTTCTTTGGACAGTGTCTCCCTCCTGCAATATACAGATTTCGCCTCATTTGAGAAGGTAAACGACTACACTTGCATTGTATGATTTAGTAAAGGGAGTTTATCTCAAGGGCATATTATCGGTCTGATAATGTGGTAAACAGGTTATGTAGCTTTGCTGAGGCTATTAGGTTTCTGATTTTAGGAGATATCAACTTCGTCTGTATATGTCTCCCTGGTAGAACATAACTCTTTTCTTTACCACGACAACGAGACACGCTGATTTAATTGTACTGTTTCCGGGTGATAAAACTATCCGAACAGTCACTTTTTTAACATTGATTTCATTTTGTCAATGGCCTGACGTGCTTGCAAAAAATTGATTTTTGACATAAGCACATCACAGTAGATATTGTTTCATTTCTGCTTCCGGCACTGTTCACACTATCTATGAAAAAGCTACCAAAATAATCAAGAACCTTTGTTTACAATTTTTTTCTATAGACAGGATTTGAGCTATAATTCTAGATTGTTTATACGTGAGCCAAATTCACAAATTGCCAGTCATTAGTTTAACAATGTTTCCGTTTCACTGTTAACGACTGGTAAGCCTTCACAAATTGTGACGAGGTTCAAACTGAAGCGATGCGTAGGTTTGCTCCAAATGATTGTTTTATACCCAAAATTGAGTAACACGAGGAACAGTGGATTGTTTAAATTCTTCTGGGTGAACGGCTAATTTGATAACAAACACTGAAAAGTTCACGGAACTGCGAATGAAGGTCATGCTTATTTCCCGCTAATGTAGAATCGAGGGCAGTAACCTGTTCACTTTCATCCTAAAATGCACAATTTGACCACCTACAATCCCTTTTCACAAACTGTCATTAAGTGAAAAATCAACAAAATTCCAAACAGTTTCCTAAAAGAAGGACGTTGATATGTATAGCAACCAAAAGTCCACTGAAATCAAATGAGTTGATGCTCTACATGAAGCATTGTGAAAAATTAATTTAAATGCTTTCAAATCTGAAGTATTCAATATATCGTGAGATAGAGTTTGTCGTTTGTAAACTGGTTTTACTACAACGTTTGCAGTCTTACGACCCGATCGGCTTAAAAATTGATGAGAAAAAACATGTAGCCTAACTAAGTATGTTGTTTACGAGCAGAGATACAACTGTACTTTTTGCGTTCCTGGCTTTAGCGCAAGGATTTGGTAGCAAGTTTTGGTGAACTCACTTGCTTACTGATCCATACATTCTTTATGAGCTTTCTTTCAGACTTTACCTGTCGTCGCAACGGCTGAATCGCATCACTAATAAAATTAAACAATATATATTGGGAATCATTTTAACAAAACGAGAAAGGTGGGTTTTCAGGGCATCGTGCACACACGATTAATTTTAAACTGTCTTTGAGAAAACCGACAGTAACACAGACAAACGAGCTATTGTTAGTAGTTTCCAGCTGTTCCATTGAAAACTTATAACTACCTTATTGCGGAGTAGAAAAACAGTATTCGTTGCTCCGTAAAGTACTTTTTTTACTCAGCATGATGATTATGTACATATCACTTAGCAGTCAGTATCCATGTATGTTCTGATGACACGCCATCGCGGTTTCATCAAAGCACCACTTCATAGAGCTCGGTGTTATGGGACTGTCAAAAGCTGCTGGTAAAATGTCAGATCTTAGGAAAAACCTAACTAGCAAGTCTCAGAACAGTGACATATCCAGAGTGGATTAAATAAACGAGTCATTTATACCGATTCAGAAAAGGTATATTATGCTAATTTTGAGTTTTAGTGAACGGCTCAACCGCAGACTACGTCTTCTCAGATCCCAGAAATATGGGATTCGTGCTTGCGCTGCTCCGAATTCACTCAAGGGCTGTACTGTACAACTGTTAATACAGTTCTTCCAACTACCACGTCTTTCAGCTTGGGTCTTACTTTATTAACGGCCACATTCTTCAACACAATTCTGTGGAAACCAAGTAAAGCTGAATTTTGCCTTGTGTTCCAAGTTCTTTCGCGTTCGTTTCCTGCAATAGCAACTTTTGACGATCAGTTCGCCGATTACATCTCATCACATTACGGATTAGTTACCACTGTTTTCTATTAATTGTTATGTCTTGCAGACGGTCTTCTTGCATTTAGTGTACTGTTTTAATCGCAGCGCTTTAGCCACTTTATGCACCTGAATTACGCGTTTTTCTGCGGGTACCGTCGTACATTACCTATATGAACACTAAACTTAAGTGCATTAATGAATCCTAGAGCAATACTCTTCCTGTAGATATTTTTTGACGCATTCATCTGTTTTCTTGATATATGATGGGACTGCACGTCTTCAAATTTAGACAGCCTGCACAGTTTACTTAGTGGAAGACAAATCTAAAGTAGTTGCTAGGTTCACATGAACTTTCGCTTTGATGACAGAGGTGAACTCTTAAAATTTCAGCGTCGTTTGCGTTCAGCTGAACGAGGCTGATCTGTTAAGTGTTGCGCTTATCGTACCCGTATCGGAATTTATACACAATCATTTTAACTGATGCGTACAAGTCATTGTGACCTTACAAAGTGAAAATACTGTGACCTTTCACATGCATACCTGTGGGTAAAATAAGTCAGCAATATTTCAGCCATAAACCTTTTTGGCATTGGTTGTAATATCCGCACCGACTGGATTCTGTAATTAAGCACATCCGCTCTACACTAAAATTAAAGGACATAGTTAGAGTTAACATAGGTGCACAAACACTTTCAAACAAGCCACGAACAATCAACGTATGCCATTTTCTGCTGATCAGTTTTATTCCTCTCTCCACGCAGATAACGCACAAAGTGTTTTGTCATCCCATCTTGGTCACAATCGGTGATGTATAATCCATATATGTTGTGCTTACTGACAGTTGTACACATTATCCCCCCTGTATCTTCGAACGTTCGCGGCCAGGTAAACGAATTTTTGTGCTGTTCATGAATAGCGTTGGCATGGAGGACAAAGTACCATCATATCTATTAGTGTGACCATTTACCGTGGACAACCTAATAAGCTTTGTAAAACTGCTAGGTGGTTTTCATGTTTCAGTGCTATATATAACGTGTTATTGACGCTTGTAGTGAGAAGTTGGCATCACTATGATCTTATTAAAGGACTGTACTCAAATTTTGCGTTGCGGAATGAAATTGAAATCAACTTAGAAGTTTGTTTACAACTGACACTTGAGTGCGCGATGTTTCAACACACAGCAGTGGTATTCGAATTCTTTAGATTAAATATTAATTACGTAGGCAGGCTATTGATAGACACATTATCAATTTAAGCAGTAACTCGTCTGGCGATTAGAGACTGTTCTGGGTTTTCTCATAAGCGTCTTAAACAGATTAAGTTGGAGGAATTCGACAACGTCTGTCCTCCGTAAAAAACTAACAGTGATGGGAAGATTTAGATGTCACATATTTTGGACAACAGTGGGCAATACCAGACAGAGTGACGAAGAATATTCTAGGCGACTCCTGGTAGAATATGGGTTTGAACCAGTTACTGTTCACATTGATATCAGTAAGAACTTAACAGTCTTTGTCGATTACAAGTATGTGTACTAAGGATTAACTTGACGCCTATTCATTTCATTATAAAACCTTTACTTCGTCAGGTTTGAATGAAACGATATTTGAATCATGTTTTTACTTTATGAATAAAACAGAAAGAATGGGAAACGAGATTTGTTGCAGATAAGACAGGTACCATCTGTTAAGTAGTTTAGAATTTGGGTTAAATAAACTGAACTTCCGTCACAACTAAACGCAGTTTGCGCACCCTCACAGACGTTCCATGCAAATTTCGAAAAGAAGTAGTATACCCCTGATCTGCTCTTGTTACAGCTTGAGAGTAACGCGTTTTTTTTACGAAGTCTGGTGTTTGAATTTCCTTGACGCTTTCATACAATAACGGCACTGATAGGTGCGCTGTCAATTGCAAACTAATCATAACCAAAACAGCGTATGCAAAAGCCCAGATGTATTCGTTACTGCTCAAATTATAGAAGTATTTCCAGAGGGACACAGCAATTGCTCTATTGAATTTGAGTAATATAGGATGAGTGGTTGGCGGTATTTCTTATAATGTAGTTAATGAAACTC
The DNA here is from genome assembly GCA_013368495.1 of Paragonimus heterotremus. Classification (NCBI taxonomy): domain Eukaryota; kingdom Metazoa; phylum Platyhelminthes; class Trematoda; order Plagiorchiida; family Troglotrematidae; genus Paragonimus; species Paragonimus heterotremus. The sequence goes on from LUCH01000406.1 coordinate 100,526, forward strand.
AGCTACAAGTGATGGTGATGTCTTATCCCGCTTGTGAGGATCATCATTTTATTGGAAAAAATGAGAAATTCGGCTGTGCATTCACAATGCAGACAAGTTGACAACCTGACAGAGGTCTCATTTGTCGGATCATTGAACGAATTTAAGTTGACAGTTATTATGTCGGTTCTCAAAACTAGTTTACAATAGGAAATATGTGTGCGGGCATTTTTGAGCAAGAAACCGGCTAACCCAACTGAGGGATCAAGGCGTAGTAGCCAAAAGCTTTTTATTGGCAGGAGGTAAAATTCCACTCTTGGCAAAGTTAGGTTGTGGCGATGAACTCCATTGAACAAGGAGCTGCAGTATGGTGATCATTTTCATTGTGAGTTAACTGACGTTCTATGGGACTTTGGAAACTGCCTTCAGTGATTGTTATCATTTGTTTCTTAGCATGCTTTTATTGCCGTTCAGTCGGACTAACAGTTTTTGAAGGCGTTGCGCTTGCACACAATTCTATAGTTTGGGTTGACGTTTACTATAGTCTTCCACCATATAACATTTCGTTTTCAAAACTGTTGTACTTTTGTTTTCGACCTCAATATATTTGTCTTTTTCTTAGAGAGCTCAGCCTAGCCTACGTTCGGTGTAGACTGTTGGTACGTGCGCGTAGAATGTGTTATTTATGCAATGGAAGTTCACTTCTACACTGAACAAACCTTTGTGTTGTTCGACTGTAATCCCCTCCTTTGGTTCTTTTCGGATTAGCTAGTTTGTAGGTTTATGTTTGTCTTCACACTTGGGGTGATAACCGAAGACATCCAAACCGTTAGCTGAAATTACTGATGCGATCGAAATCAACAGGACGTTTCGCCCTTGCTTCAGGATTGGTCTGCTGAGTTTAGTACCGCACATTAGTTGATATGGATTAGCCCACAGACAACGAAATATCGTGATATTTGTCGCTGAACCATAGTAAGAGAGGGTGAACACCATTAGTTCATCAATAAATAGACCGAAGTTTTATTTACCGCCTGAACAGATATTTTGCAAACTGTCAGGCACATATGGGCTCACAAGTCACGTCTGGGTTTTCCACTTGGATTTGCTTCGTTTGATAAGTATATGTGAATGGAAATAGTGAGAAAATAATGGTGTTCATCTTGTTGCATCAGTCAAGAAGGTCACTCTGTACTTCGTACCTAAACGAACACTGGTTGTAATCCAACTATCCAGCATTATCTTTACAATAAATGCTAGATTTTTATAACTTACCCCATGCAAGAAGTTCGGGAGAGCATTCATTGACGCACAACTTGTAGGATATACATGGAACAGACGATCGTCGTTATATGCGGCCACTGGGGAAAACACCCAAAAATAAATTACTCCGAACTGTAGTTAAACACGTACAACGGTCTGACTTTATAATCAAAACAGGAACAACTTCGAAAAATTGATATTATTTGTTGTCCGCACATTTTTAATACATTCCCGATCAATCAGCCCAAAAATCCAGAAGAAGGCTGTATACTGATGTAAGTGTGGAGCACTTATTGCTAGCAGGATTTATAGACTGAGCCTGTATCATATTTCCCAATGGAGGGGAAGTCTTCACCTGAGTACCAACGAAGTTGTAGCCCACTATCACCACATCATTGTAAGCTTCGAAAAAACTGCCCGTAACGTTGTTGCTCTGAACAAGCGAAAGAGTTATAAAATTATGCATCCCCGTCGCTGTTTTATTTAGACACTGAACGTTTAAGCTTTACGCAATGACATCTGGCAGGGACACAGCAAAGTATTCCCCAGCATAAATCCGCTATTTAAGGATTGCGTTTGCCCTATTCTGGTTTGTAACTGGGACATAGCCACATTCATAGTAAATTCCCAGCTGGATATGTAGTTGGAACGTTCAACCGGATTATTAATTAACAACGCCCCACTGTTTGTCATGGACATTTCTGGTTTACATTGCCACTGCAGTCTAATTTCTTGTCAATGATTTAGTGAACGAAACAAACGGAAAGCAGCTAAAGTCTGTGACTCATAGCAAACCGTTTAGTCAGTGTTCAATAAAACTTTTACAAAGTTCAATTCATTATGTTCATTACAACTTAGAAATGCGCCAATATCATGAAAAGCTTAACCGATATTCTGTAAAAAATATGCAAGTCGCTATGGTGAGATGCGAAAAAAATAAGACGAAAGGCCAAAACTTGTGAATAGTTTTTAGAACATTTTGATCTTATCCGTCTAACTGTTAGTACCTGAAGTCGGCCAAACGTTCATTATTGTGGTAATTGAAGACGAGATAGCTACTGGTTTAATATAATGAAATGAGATCGCTGTATGCTATATCAAATGAGATACTCCTTATTTCATTAAGTCCGGTAAGGCAATAAGTTCATTCATCCATGACTGATTCACAAACGCCCGACGCTCTCCAACAAAAAAAGTTGCATTCGATTATACTACGACTTAAATTAAAAAGTCTTTGTCTTTGGCATAAATTATTTATTTCAAAGCCTCAGAAACCTCCTCCATAATCGATATTCTTGTTTCCGAAATCGCAAGTATTGACAGTTGTCTCATTTTTGCAATTTGAAAACGGTGAACAAACAGGTTTGGTCAACTGAAATCGGTAAGCGCACACCGATATGTGTGTGTTTAAGTGATTGGAAAATTTATTGGAAAAGTAAAATATTTTGATTTACGATGTCCTTAAATTATAAATAGTTCCACAAAAATATAATGTTATTTAGTCAACCTTGAATTTCCATTACCTTCTTTGTCCTAAAGTGGCAGCTGACATGAAGAATCGAAATCATGCAAGTTCTATAATTCTATCAAACTTATCACGTGAAACTGAACAACACGACTCCTTCATGAATTCTTTTCATACTTCGGACTGCTTTGAGTTAAAACGTTATTACCCAGAGCCAAATATCTTATTCAACAGTCTGGATAGCATATTCAGAAGTTTGAGAGTTATACACAGCTTAACAACAAGGGCGTTTGTGATGTTCAGTTATATTTGCATTTTCCTCCTTTCTCTGAAACAGTTTGGTAAATAGTTGTACACGCCATCCTGTGATCACAATTGCTGTCATAAGTTATACTGGGCGCTGACTGGCTGATTTATGCAAAAAAATATTCAAAACGTTTAGCTCCTTCTGATTGTTTAAGAAAAACAGTTACACCACTGAAGGCAGCAAATGTATACACTTTATTCTGATATTTAAGTACTATGTAGACAGTATCACAAATCAGCTTTCACGTCAGAAGAACTGAGTAGATAACCAACCATCGATCAGAATAATATTAACTCATTCTGCCTCGAAATTCTTGTGGTTTCCTGAAGCAGTCTGAGTTAATCAGTTGAAGCTTGTTTTAAGTGTTACGAAGCTTTTCTTTGCAACCCTGACTCTTTCCGGTTCTCAAAACGCTTCCTATACTAAATCACTGATTACCTACCCTATGAAATAAAAATCATAGACATATACATAAGGCAGTGACCAGCTTATGCGAAGTCGGTATATTTACTACCCGTTGTGTATATGTTAATCATTATATCCCGAATACAACTCAACATAAAATAAATAATGTGTAAGTGTGCGTTGTTTGCATGAATAAAGTTAGGAACGTTTTACAATTGACGTTCGGATGCTTTGTGACCGAAAGATCCCGAGCAAAACTACCAAAGCCCGAGTATAATTTTCCATTACACAACATTTTTCATTGCAAAAGACGAAGTTTTATACAACGGTTCGCATAAACTTCAGGTGGAATACATGAAAATTGTTTTCTGCTTTCTTAAGACTGTGGTGCGTCAACTATATTAGCGTAATTTTTGATATAATTGTGACTGCAAAATAATAAACATTACATTTCCTAGGTGCAAAATTTATTGGTTTATGTAGAAAACAGTTACGTAATATTTCCAAAAACTTATTGATCGTTTATACGAGTGACAGATATATTGCTTTGTGCTGTAAATTGCAATACTTCGATGAAAACGTTCCAGATTTTTCAATAGGCAAAAGCCCTTAGCATTAAAAATTTGGGAAAATTGCCTCCAGTTGCCAAAATCTTTGTTTGTCCCATCTTCATTATGTCATATTGCAATCATGTAAATCTGACTTGTTTAGTCCATTTTTGAAAAGAGTGATGGAACTCTCAAGTAACTAAAGATTGTTCTGACGGTACAAGCAGTTTATTGGGGCACAATCTGAAAAAGGTTTACTCTGAACTGGAATTAATTTTATGAACGTTAGTGGACATAACGAATGAAGTACTGAAAATATGTCTTGTGTGATGTCACCTGTTGAAAGATTTGAAAAAATATTGAGCGAAATCGGTAGTGGCAGTTGTGCAACAAGATTTCATATTGTGTTTTGCCTTTTGAATATTTTTTTTAGCACAAATACATCGTCGACTTGCCAAGAGTCATAGTGTTACACGTGAATTTAAAATACTCCGTTTTGTCTATAATGTTCAGATATATATATATTTTCCCGTAACTGCAGTAGAGTTATTTTCACAATGTTTTTACATCGTGACAAAAATAAGATTTCATTAAGCTAAGTGCGCTTTTCGGAAAAAGCCAATAAACATAATTGATTGAAGTCTTCACCTAATGTTTTCCCCTGTTCAATGCTAGTCAGTTGTATGCAGGCAAACGGTAAAGTTTGGGTGCTCTCTACCGCTCAATGGATGTGAGTTGAGAGATGTAAAAAATTGATGTGCTTGATTATTATAGTGTTATAACGGAGTTTCTAACTGGTGTATCACCTCGTCCTAAGTAAAGTTTCCCACATGCAACTCATTTCACTAGTTCTTTTGCTGAATCTATAACTATTCGTCAAATGAACAGCATGTTGTTTCGACAAATCTTTATATCAGGACTTTTATTATACTGAATAAGTAGTGCGTAGTCCTTATTTGTGTCACCGATTGCGAAGACCAAAACAATTTCGTACTAGCGCGTACGTTTTTACCAATTGTACATGACCGGGATAGAACCAACTAAACCTCAACGAATTAATATTTCATCTTTATTGATTACGGCTTTCCAAATCGCCCCCTGCAACTACAATTGTTTTGGAATAATTTATTTCATTTTAGTGAAGAGAAATAATGCAACTCCAGCTAATGATTAAAATAATAGAAATGAAGTTGTTAATGACAAAGTTTAGTGAACTTTTTAGACCATTAGGTTTCGTTGAATGAGATAACTGTTAGAAATATAAAAGACTTCGTCTCGAGTTAATAAGATACCACCAAGAAAATGTTCAGCTTCCTTGTTTTTGTAGTAATCAAATGACATATTGCAACCAATTCACAACAAGAAGCTTGTTACAATAATACGAACAAGTCCAGATTGCTGGCAATAAAATTCGTGAAATGCAAACGAAACCCTATTTTTGATTTTCAGACTTTAGGGAAAGTACAGTTGACAACGTTTTGAAACAAGCATGTAGAAATTTGTAAAATTGCAGTTGCTGAGTTTGTGGTATGTAGTTTACCCGATAAAGCTTTTACACAGTATAGATATTTTGCGAAACTTTCTCCTAAGTCATCCACACCACAGACTTTTCACAAACGGATAATTTCTGAAAGCAGGTGAGCCAGTTATGAAACGCTGTGGAAAGTTGCAAAAATTCAAACTTCATAATGAATTGCGTTTAATAGAGTGTCATCTAAATTGTGCATGCTGATGAATCAATGCACTGGTAAATCAAACTACCTTGTCGGATTTATTTAGCTAGTCACAACAACAGTGAACGATCTGTTACACTTTGTAACCATACAACGCTGAACTTGATGTAATGTTTGCGATACCAGCTTACCGTTCGGTGTTTTAATGACTAATTATCCACTGACAACGTTCTGAGGATTTCGGTGTCAATTGTATCTTCCGTAGTTAAAATGCCGATGTTAACGGCTGACAACGAATATTGTGATTTTAATCAACATGTTTCAGAAATAATTTACTATTAGTCGTGGTCCGCCTATTCCCACCAACATTACAAATGGTTCGTTTAGAAAATGAGAAGTCTTTCAAGGTTCTTCATTGTTAAACCTTGGCAGTGACACATATCGTTGTCACGGCTAGGATTGAAACCGCAGCTTTGTTTTCACAAGGAATACATAGTCACCAGTGGATTAGTTTTAAGTCACTCTTGACTGAACTATCACATATTAAATCCTGAGTGTCTGGCAGCCTCGACAGGATAAAAATAAATGCCCAGTGAACGTAAGCCCGTGATCCTACTACAAGGACTTCTCTCCAAGCTTAAGTTACAGACATCATAGAAGGTGGTGAAGGAAATTTTGTATAGTAATTATTTGACGACATTTTGACGATACACTGTCAACATCCCTACTAAGTGATTGCTGGTTTTGCGTTAACATGTATTTTAGGAACACCGTTCATCAGCCTGTTTGTCACTCGTATGATTTTACTCAGCTTTTAAAACTTGTCCATGTCTAAATCAGGTTGGTTTACTTTTCTTCTGCTGATTAATAGAACGTGCACTATGTGCATAAATGAAATTTAACAGAAGTGATACGGGACATTACAAAGAATGTCTTTGAAGTGCAGTCAGGAAATGAAGCATCACAGGAATCAGAATACCCGTTACCTACCTGTCTAGTTGTGTACTCCAGTTAACTATACCTGGTGACCTACATCGCATGCAGAGAACAAACAACTTGACGACGTGTAAAACACTCTAGACACTTCGGGCAATGAAGCACTAATTATGCTGGCTCGTGCTGTGTCGTCGCAAGAAGGTTATTAACTTTGTTGCATAGCAATAAAACAATCCAAGTTGTGTAGCAGAGTGTCATTGTTCTAACTGTAACGCGAGATGAAGACACATTTGGGACCAGCATCAATTTGTAGTGATTGATCATACGGGCACCTGTAAGTGACAGTCAAATGGCAAAAAACGTAAGTAACGGTTGTCTGCTTTCTTGCAAACCACATTTATGTTATGTAGTTTGAAGACATACGCCTAATTGACGTGTGCAGCAAACCTCCTGGCAAGATTTGTGAAACAGTTCAATTCTGCTGTTGATAATTTCTGGTGGAAGAATGTCTGCATTATTTTCGGTAGGATATCTTGACAAAGGAACGGGAGCATGTATGATTATTTGAATCGTTCTTCAGTTTAATAAACAGTACTACTCACAGTTCCATATAGATTGTCTCATTTCAATTTCGAACTCGCTAATCTGAATGATTTTGACGGTAAATTGTTGCCAATGCAAATAGGCACACCAAACGATGGCCTAGCGTTTAACAAAAAAATAACTGGACCATAGGGATGGATAATCGAGATGTTTAATCATGTAAACGGTTTAAGATAAGCCATTGGAGATTATAATTAAGATGAACGGATATTTCAGATGAGATTTCAAGAAAACTAATGAGCATCTGTTGTCCGTTTAGCCGATTCGCTAAAACATATTGGCTAATTAGAATGTTTTACTCCAATCATATCGACTCTTACGGAAGACATAATCTATTCTCGAGATTGCCTTTTTTCAGTGAGTGCTAAACGTCGAACGGTTAGTGTTGTTTGGAACTACCACGTGCTTTTCTGTTGAACTCTTACTTTAAATGTCAACTTATGTTTTGCGCTTGCCATAACGCGTTGAATTTCGCTAACTGTATTTCAAATAAGATTGATTCGTCAGATGAAAATATGGTAAAATATTTTGATGGTAGTCTTGAACCTAAAGTTTCTGCTGTGTCTTCCGAAGTTTCTGAAGTTTGGTTAATTTGGCAGATGCAGTATTTTCGCCTGGTTGCTTTGCCATAGTTTGCGGATAACGTTTGTCAATAATAATACTGCTGAAGTGATTCGCTTCCCTTCAGTAAACAAATTGCAACAGGTGAGTTGGTGGATTTAACTATGTTTACTCTTATCTGCTCAGAAATCATCACCCTAGATGACGTGATGGATTGTAACTTTTGAAGGTTTCTTGTTTCCGTATGTCTAATTATGTAAGGTGTATGCTCAAGCAACATTTCGTTCGTTTTTGTCAGAAAATAGGATAGCACTTGCCTAGTCAGAAAGTCTAGTTGGGTTTTAGATGCTTGCGTGAAATGTCTGTTCGATATTTGAAGGAACATGAGAGACAATAAAGTGGGGTGGGTGAATGTGAACTGGGAGTAAGTGGATAAGCAGATGGTTCCAATGTCATGTGTCAATAAATTGATCAGGAAACAAAATAAACAGAATGCAGTCAGCCAGTTTGTATTGAATTCGCACTAAAGGAAACACTAACAGTGAGACAATAGGATGACGAGAATAATAGGAATTCAACAACGAATAGATAAAGAATTCAGAGGTGGAAAAGTTGTTATATTTCGTTTAGATTGATGTGCTGAAAATCGACTTCAATTGGTAGGAAAGTTGGCAGGTTTGAGGATTCTGTTCCTATCGACAGCTGGTGTCTCACTTGGGCCTCCCTAGGTCAGCTCATATATGGAACCACTTACCTGTAAAACGATTATTGCCTTGTGACAAATAAATGAGACTAATTGCCTATTTTTTCATGTGAACTCACCGCTGCCACTGTTATGTTACACAAATGTAACGTTTTACTTCTAACCGTATCATTATCCTCTAGCTGATCGTGTAGATGTTACACCTTAAAACACTGACCAGTCTAAAATGTGCATAACTCATTTGGAAGGAGGTGGATGGACGAAAAGCCTCCAAAAACGAATGTTTTCGACTTATTAAGGGATATGGGTAAGTGATTGTTCGTGGTTTACTTTGTATTCAATTTTCAACACATTTGGCCTGCTAAAGGTTAGAATATGAAGGTTCTTGCTGCTAAATTCGTGTGTTAGCTTTGGTGGGTTTCATTTAGTACTTAATAAATAACGTGGGTGCTAAAAACTTCGTAGTTATGAAAATGCGAGGACACATTTGTGGGCATCTCTGCATTTGACATTAACCTTCTTGTGTTGCTCATAAAGGGCACAATCACTCGCGGTTTCGGACAATCTAATTTATATTTCAAATCAAATGTTCCCTTTTAAGATTGGCAATGATATTAAAAATGTTTTGCATTGTTTGTGTGCAATACACAAAAAAAGAGGATAACGCATAGCTCAGTCATAAATTTGCATGCGATAAAGCTTTTATACCTAACCGTGGATGGTTACAATTAACGAGTCTTGTCATATTGAACAGTTCTTCACAGTTTAAATGTATTCCGTTCATTACTGTGTAAAGTCATTCAGAAAATTTTAGGTACTTTTCCGAGTAAAATTAAAATACATTCCGTTTTGTCACCAACCATTCAACTGAGTACCTAACCGAAGTATACATCCGCGGTACTGCGTCTGTATCCCTAACAGTCTGGTATACATGAAACTGAGTGATCACTAGAGGTGAACTGAAAAATCTTTCTTCTCGCCACCTCATTATCTACACTTTTTTACAAGTGTATGACCTCAGATCAATATTATCGCCTTACATTATTTCGCAAACGATTTGGCAATATTATCGACGCCGGTTTGAATAAAATTGGTTTATCTGTTTTGCGTATGCTATTACACGGAAAGTCACAGGATAATGCCATACCCAAGCGAATTTGTCATCCCTAACAGAGAAGCATTCGTTATTATGTATTTACAACGTTTATGATGATATAGTCCAGATTTCTCTTCTGTACGTTTTTCATTTATATTACGAACTTGATACAAAAAGCCTAGGTTTCCGACGTAAATTCTGCCCTTCTATTTTATAATATTGATGAGACGTTCTAAGGTGTTTACCGATTTGACCGTATGGTGGCATACCTGTGACAAATGATGACAATAGTTAACAAAACCGAAGACAGAAGTAGCGATGGGAGGAGTGAATTTTCGAAGGTACCCTCTCCAGCCAATACAGTTGAATTGATTTCATCAAGACGTCGTAAGACAAATCGTAAAAACCAAGAATTGACTGCTCAAGAGCGGAAACAAGGGCAACTACTAGATTCAATACAACAATTGGTTAGATCCGGACCAGACTTTAGCTGTGCGTTAAATTACACGGTAAGGGTCAAAAGTTTGTAAGTGCTTGTACTGGATGTGAACCATGTGCGACCACGGACGTTGGGGAGTGAGGTCATTTTGGGAGTCTGTCTAACGAAGCGCTCTACTTGTGTCCTTGATCTGATGCCATATTTGAAGAGTAAATCTTAGTCAGTAATTGTTAAAGATAACTCAAATCGCCGGTATCTCAAGAGAGTCTGATAACGCGAATAGATCTGAATACCCTGAGACTTTCATGTGCACGTGATGAAATACTACCCACTCGATCAGGCAAAGACGCCAGGAGTGTGGTTGTGAACAAATCTGAACGTAACAACCAAAAGATATCGATACCTTCAGGTACTAGTATATTCAGGAATTTACAGCATGAAGAAGATAAAACTAATTTTGTTGAAGATCGAATCACCGATTCTTCAAAACGACTAACGCAGCACAGATATATCGCACAAACTCAATTTGACCAGATGAAACCTACTTGTGTCCGGACTCAATATTATTCATAAATTTGGTTGTTCATTTAGACCGAAACTTGATGTATACAATTCACTATATCATGCAACTGTCAAGTGATTATCGGATAGTCTGCAGTTTATACGACGGAAGTCATACCCACATAGTCTTCGTAACATTTTTGAGTTTGTGTATATCGTGAAGGATATTGATGTCATACAGCGACACGTGAGCTCCCTTCGATGTGGCTTCGTTATTCACAAATATTCGTTCAGTGCAGACGTTTGAGTTTTTGTGTGATCAGAAAGGACAATCAGGAAACATGTTCGGATTAAAAAGAAGAGATCTAAAATAATTACTTTAGCAATGCGCCTTCATTGTCTTGTTCGTGTTCAACGGCGAGATATGTGGTCAATCGAATAGGGTGGCAGTAGGATCCCATGTACGTCCATTGCTGGCTGACATATCCCCGACTTGTTGGAATTCCAGTTTCAGTCGACCATTCGGAGTCTTCAAATGTACCGCCGATATGTTGACGATATACTTGTTTTTATACAGTCACAAGATGAGTTAACAACCAGTCCTAAGGCTTTCAATGTTCCACACGTTTCACTGCGTTTTCCCTCAGAACAGAGGTCTAACTATGAGTTCCATTTCTTAGATGTCAGACTGATCAGACGTCGAGACATTACACTGAGTTGGTGGGTATATCGTAAGCTTACATGGGCACGCCAACATATCCATTTCAACGGTTTACTGCTATTTACACAGAAACGAATACTAGCCGGATATTCGTCAAGTAGAGCAAGAAATATTTGTTTGGATGACGCAGCGCAGTAGAAACCGAAAACGGCTCGGAACTTTTTGGAGGAAAATTGTTATCCGGAGCAACCCATCACTTCAAATATGAAGGCAAGAATCGCACATGAAGTAATTTTTGCAACCGAAATGAAAGTCATTTCTACATAACTTCAACTTAGGAGGCAAACTCCAGTAAATCAGTTTAACCATGCCACGTACCGATCACGTGAATGCACCTTTTCAACGGCGTTCTTCAGAAGTTGGTTCAGATCAATGCCGATGTTAAGAATGGGCCTGAAAGAAAAGCCACCAGTCCATGATCAGTCAATACTGGTGTATCTTCTTTCTTGGTGCTTTTGTATTGCAAAATATATTGATGGTATGATTAGTCGCTCGTCAACAGCTTGGATCGAGAACGATTTTTGTAAATCAATTATTAACGGCATTCTTGCCCGCTTTATTCATGTTGGTCATCGCATAGACGTCACGGAATGGTCCGGGTCGTTTACAGAGCTGCCAATACTCGATCGAAGTCAAATTATGCACGAATTCTGGGGACAGTCAAATGGACTGCACGCAGAGTGTGCAAACCTGATCTGTGCGTTCAAAAGAATTTTGATTACTGTTTGCAACTCCCGTGGCTACGGATCAATCATATCTAGTTTAAACACGGAAACATTTGACCCTTACCACGTGGTTTAACACCCAGCTAACATCTGGTCCGGATCTAACCAATTGTTGTATTGAATCTAGTAGTTGCCTTTATTTCCGCTCTTGAACAGTCAATTCTTCGTTTTTACGGTTTGTCTGACGGCGTCTTGATGGAATTAATTTAGCTGTATTGACTTGAGTAAATAATACCGAAACACTTTCGTCAAACTACTGAATGTAGCATAAAGCCATATCCCAGTGAACATTTGCCAGCCTAGTGTTCTTATAGCAAAAATTCACTCAACTTTACTTACTTTTCCCTAAAATGTTGTAAATATATATGTTCAGTGAAGCGTAGTATATAATGTATATGGACAATTCATTTTTCTAATTTTTGGAACAATTTCGAACATTTTGAATAACATCGTTTTACAAATTGCTATAATTTATAGATTTTATTTGCTTCATACAAAATAACCTGTACTCGTCTGAACACTTCTCGCATATTTCTGGGTGACCCCCATTCACTTTAATTTCATCTAAATCGCCTGCATTATCAAAGGTTCCAAAATTGTCTGAGATAACCTATAAATTTGTTATTAACCGGAGGAAATGCTGTTTTTCAAGCGAAAATGAATTTCTCGTGTTGTGCAAGATCGGATGCTAAATATGGATATTCACATATACCCGATTATCAAAGCGGTACTGACAGTAGTCCTGATTGATTGACAAGTAGCATAATTTTGTGCTTATCTTAATGCTTCTGCTTATTAGTTGGCGTGAGTCTTTCGGTTTTTCCTACACTGGTCTGAGTTAATTACGTAATTGCGGGCAAGAAAATGTGAGCCACAGTGAACACCAATCATTCTGGCTGTTTTCTTACAAATATCATCAGAAAAATAAGTGTTTTCTTAAGCGTTGCTGTTTCAACGTTCAGGTTATTTGATATATCCACATACCAGTTGGTTGCCGAATAAGAAATAGGTCTTCGGCCTTGCTGTTGTTGTTAACATGGAACCTTTTACGGCCGCTATCTCTTTGGTTAAAAATTGGAACAATAAAGACTAGCTGGTAGATTAAAAAGTAAAAAACTGTGTTGCTTGATTGATTTTACTTGGTGCTAAGTTTTTGATTTTTACTTATACAACGCTCTAAACGCTCGTGAGCATATGAACTCACATGTGTTCATTTTCAGCAGTTATTTAATCGTGTGACGGTTGAACGTTAAACATGAAAGCCCTGAAATTGTACGAACGGCGTAATTAAGTTAGACAACGTATGTAGACCGAACAACCTTTCGCCTAAATTAACGACACAGAGTATCGTTGTTATCGGTTGCTTGTAGTGAAGACCAACCACTGTTTATGAAAATTATACAATTCCTAGGATATTCATTGAGCTGACAAAGCTGACATTGTCAGTATACTTTATATAACTTGCTACTTAGGGTAGACATGCAGGTGTAATTATTTCCAATTCTATTGTGCAGCAATGTCTAATCCAAGTAGAATCGTACTTAGTGTTAATGCAATCTATATATTGATGGTGTTCATTATAAGTCGCTGGATTTTGGTACATTAACAAAATAGATACAGAATTGTCAGTTTTGTATTCACTTGATTTCTCGTGGTATACCCTGGATACTTACAGCAGATTAGGGAGGTGGGCGGTTTGAAAAGTTGTTTTCGGCGGAGTGACTTGATAAAGTATGCCATACAACGTCGTTCAGCCTAGGCTGACCTGAGGGTATCTTCTTATATCAGTCGATATCCACTCGTTATGTTGTCGGAATAAAGAAATATTCTAGCATTCATTTTTGCTTCAAAGATTCAAAAACAAAGTTAACCGAAAACTTTCTTCCAAACAGTCATTTTCAGCGTGGTGATTTCTTTGTGCGCGCAAGATGAACAATTCAGAATGTCAGACAGAAGTGTGTAGAACAACAGAACATTTTTCGTGGAATTACTGAAAATACACTTGGCATTACTATTTGCTGATAAACCAGCCGAACTGTGTAATGACGGAACCTCTCCTAAACACTTAGCTATTTTACCGTTATAGCAATTGACTGAATAAAATCTCGGTTTTGAATCAATCGGTTTTTAACAGATCCTACTTCGTTGAATAAGTAGAAGTTTTCCGATGAACTGGATGGGAGATACACCGCTGAACACATGTGTGCAAAAAACTGTGCAATGTATTTCAGTTACACGGCTATTTTCTTTTCTGTCAAGTCTACTGTGTTAACAGCACACCGTATGCGCACCTTTGAGCATATAGTCACTGACATTTGTTCCGAAGCCTTCATCACCAACTGATGAACATTCCACGATCAACGCTGAGCTCTTCTACCCAGATATGAAAATGGATATTCCAAACATAAGTTTTGTTCTTTCTTGGATATTTACAATCCGTTAAGAAAGTTGTTTCAGGATTAAAGAAAGAAGGTCAATTCCAAATTGTTGTCACACTATGTAATCATTGTAGGTTATGTACACTTCACTGAATATCTTAGACGATTTTATCACATGATGCCGACTATAAAATCAATTTTGTTAAACGGTTCGTCTTTCTTTAGTGAATATGCATTACATTCGACTGCAGCCCGCGCAATGAGATAAGGTTTTCAAATGACTTACCTCGCAAATAATCGAAAAACTGGAGTTCCGTTTTAATCATTGCACACCAGTAGTATAAATCCCTGAGCATACGGATTCTGCGCTCACTTCTTTATATATGTGGGGCTAGTCAGTGATCTTACAGTAGGCGTGACCAACTAATCCTATGTAGATGCTTCCTGTCTGCGGTAGATTACACGGTCAGCAATTTGAAGTATTATTCATTATTTCCACGTATTTTCTAATCACATCAAGATGTGCGCATCTGAACAGTTTGGTTTCATTCTGCTCATATTAAGGATGTTTAGAGCATCTGCGCCATACACCATTTCAGTAGAACTGTGTGTGGGGAGACATTATTTTGCATTTTGGTCTCACGCCTCATGGCATCTTTTTTTTCCACTGAATTGATGAAGGGGCTACCCCTTTGATTATCTCTTCAAATTTTTCCTGACGAAGTATATATTACAGATATAGATAGTTATCGGTTTTGTTAAACAATTCAAACAAAATCTCATTACTGTCTGAGAAATTCAGATCGCACACTTAGTGTGTAGTTGTGTTTTAATTCAGCAGTTATTTAACACTTCCTTATATTATTTATTGTTGATAATTCTAACGAAGGTGAGTTCATAAGTTTATGTGATTTACGATGTCCTGTTCTGACTCAATTCATAATATAGATTGTGAAAGCTTTACAGTTTGTTACACTCTGCCCGAGCGTACATTTCCATTATGGAAGTCAAGCTCATTTTAGCTCATTTGAGACGTTGCTTCTACGGAACATTTTGATAAAAAAATTTGAACCCTAGTGAGAACTGTGAGATCCCCGTTGCTTCAGAAATGTGGAGAATGGTCCCTAATTTGATTGATGTTACTCTTGGATCCTCTCTTTATTTTCAATTAAAAATCAATATGCGATCAAATCCCAGTTTGCCGTTTATATTTACTGACTATTCTAACTAGACTATGTTCAACGTGTTCATTCCAAGTTGTAAGGCAGCACCAATGTTTAAGGCTCATTAGTGAATTGAGTCCACTGGGGTATTTATTGTGAATTGAATGCCTTACTGTACTTCTGTTTACATTAAGTAAACCTTTATTAGAAGGATTATCACCCACATAAATAAGTATAACGAAAGATAAATCAATACAGTGTTTGTCTTATTCAGTGATGTTGCCCCAAGTGAAACATAACAACACATCCATTGTCATCCTACTCCTTCATACTTCTTCAATTAAGCCTATGTTTTATCAGAGTATTTCAGGTTGTGTGCATAAATCGCCAAGTTGGGTCGAACACTTATCTGTCGAATATATATCGAGGTTAATCTTAACATGTAGGTCAAAACATTATCTTCTGCATGATGACTTCGAATCGATCAGTTCACCATATTGCGTCAACTCTTAGGCTTTTTGTTCACATAGGAAAAATACGGTTGAACTTGTCCAACCCGCTGATTCTGTCAAAGAATTATTCGAGAAGAGCACACCGCGAAGATATTAGTAACAGAAACGTTAACAGTTGATTTGGATTTTTATTCACAGGAGTTGGATGTTTCTGTGTTTATCCTACATCTTAATAACAGATTAATAAAGTATAAAATCCGTACACTCCAATTTTGTTCGTAAAAACGTTTTTCAAAATCCTGAACCGATCACATTTGGGAGCGTCACTTTGTCTCTCGCTTTTCCATTGGCAGTTCTGGTTGTTCTGGTTACATTTACGAACGGATATTTTCACATGATTTAGCTAAGAGATGCCGACGAAAATAATGCACTAGCGCTTCTCCTGAAGATTTCAGGTTAGAAAGTCTTCGTTCCGTCAGTGATGCGACGCGAAGCAAATCAAGCTTGACAGATTTTGATCGTAAATGTTCCACTTGAAGTATTACTTCAACTAACAGTTCATCGACCAGGTGATTGATCGCGGTGGATATTTCAAAATATTTGCAACCGTATGTGTGAGCCAGACGTTTGCCTCCTGTTTTGATGGAAAGAGATTAAGAAAGTGTAGCATCTACTCAAAACCTTTTGATGAAAGTACTATGAGATTTCGGGGACAAAACATTTATTGTCTCAAAATTATGTGCACGAAAATAACTCAGTTTATGCTCTTTATTATGTTTATAGAATACCAAACAGTTTTACGTGTACACCACATGATTTTAGCTTATCGTCCGAAGTTATGTTTTGCTTTGCTGTTTTCGGAAATACAGTTTCCATACGTTTTTTCTGAAGATGCCATTTTGATGTAAATAATCTGAAGTGAAGTACTTGAACTTTTGAACGATTTATCCCTGAGTTGCTACTTCAGTTTCACTCCGGAATGTCTCTGAAGACGTTCTCGATCACTTTTGGTATACGTGAGGTAACCTTACAAGTGCTCTTACGTTTTTGGAGTTATACCACATTTTTCTTGCAATATGAACCTTTGTAAACAAATTCAGCTCTAAAAATCAATGAGTAAAACAAATAGGATCAAGAGGGACAACTTGCAATGAAAAAACTACAAGATTTTATGTCAACAGAGTTTACAGAAAAAATCGAGGAATTAATTATTCTAACCATATAACATTATTTATACGTTAAATATTTATTCAGTTGTTGTGTTAAATTCCAAAGGTGATTGGTTTCAAGTTATTGAAAACGTATTCGCTTGCTTACATCTATTTCACGGTAATTTAAATTGAGAATTGCGATGTGGGTTGCAGGTAGGCCAGTAATTTATATGACCTGTGTACCAAAGCATTGAGTGAGCCTTTATGCTGTGGTTGTTATGGTTAACAATAAGCAGTGTTTGTCCTTTTTGGTTTTCGAGAATCACGTGACCTGAACAATAAAGACGATATAATGACCCGGAAGATTCGTCTTACAATCTCTTGGGTCCTATATCACATCCTGGTTGGGACGCAATAGATATCCGGGTCAAACATTTTTTAGAAGCGGGAAAGTAAGTGCTTTCTTGTTGAGTTGACAATAGTTTAAAACATAAGTAAACGATGTGCCCACTGAGGTTTAAACCAAGAGTACACAAATAGTGAAGATATCAAGATTTTTATGTTAGTTAATTGGAGTTTGGCCACAAGTTTCAGATACATTGAGCCCGTTACCGTGTTGTATGATGGTCGTCTTTTCAAAGGGAATCCTTCGGATTGGTGTTAGTTGGTGCATGCATTATCATCGAACCAGTTTTAACTAGAAAAGTACACGCGAAAGAAGACATCGCCATCTGGAGTGAAACAGCGAAATATAACCTCTTGCAACACACTTTATTCCGTTATGAAAATCGAGGTGTTGCACTATGTGGAAATTTTAAAACACAGTCAGATAAGTGAACTTACATTGAATGACGTTAGGTAATATGATTGAAGGGAATACGCAGCAAATGAAACAAACTATTCTCAAAAAGTATCATACATATCAAAAGTATGAACCTTTGTTATATACAAGACGAATTTATAATATAACGCAAGAATCAATATTCACGACTGGAGGATATCGCATGAACCATATGCAGTTAAGTGTATAATGAATTGTTACAACCATTACTGTTAGCAGTGTAGCACTGCAATTTGACCAAAATGGCCACGTTGATTATATGTCTCAAAATTACATTACTAGTGAATGTGACGAATTTTCTCATTGTTATATATTTCTGACGTCTCTTCTACTAGTTTGTATGAAATGTCCCTTGACAGGCGGATTAAAGCACTGATCGGAGTGCTGTTTGTACTACGACATAATAACAATATACATATTTCGCAACTATTCCTGAATAGGAAAATCAGCAATAGGTTGTAGTATCTTTTATAACCTATTCCACTATTGTTTGTCTGGAATGAATATATTTTCTCAAGGTTTTCCTGTTTCTTCGTTAGCCGCCTCACTGAGTTTGACGTCAACGGGAAGCCCAAAAATAAGTTTATCTCTAGTGTGTAATTGAAAGTAGGTTTTTGAAATTATGCAACGAACGTCTTTCGGTATTACCTGCATATAGAATAAATCAACTTACTACCCTCTTGTTTTTGTGCGTGGTTAGTTAATAAAGTGCACCAATTTATGATTGAACAGGCTAAACGACAGACAAAACAGTGTTATTTAGCAATTATTAGACGTTTACACTCCAGCAATACTATCTGCTACTTACTTTATCGTGTTTCTTCACTATTTCACTAGAATACTGCGAACGTAATAGGCAGCATGATTTCAACGAAGGCTGGCTCTAACCTACTGTAATTATATCGCACAGGTTTATAGGATATTTTAAAAAGGATTTGAGAAGCGTACACAGACAAATATGCCGCCCGAACGGTCAGTACATCATGGTTGTGTGTTTATTAAATACTTGGTATATACAAAACCACTTTAAGTTGTAGATGTGGTATAACGTGATATTTACGCTTTCCCAGATGAAGTTTGCGAGATGTTTGTAGCTGGAGTACTTATCCCGTAAGAAGAATGTTTGCGTTTTCCCACTAAAATAAAAGCGTGTATTGTTGAATTCGAGTCTTGGTAGAATTCGCGTGTAGTTACGTGTGCTTTCTGAGTTGCGGTAGTCAGATTTTTGATGCATGTAGATCATAATGTTGCATATATAAAAACAGGCATTATAATGGGATTGGACTGGAGCGGTTCCCTCAGTGATGAATACTCAACTGACCAGAACTCACACACAAACTGCTGTAAGCCAAATTGTGATCGATCGACGCCAATCTTTCAGTAATGTTGATCACCTGCTACGCTGATTAATGTTGTTCACCCGCAGAAAAATGGTTACTTTTCTAATAAATTGAAATTGATTATTGTCGCTACTAATTCAATTCCAACTTTTCCTCGATTGGCGTGATTGGGCAAATGTACTGAAACACTGTTAACTAATCTCAGTGTTGTTTTTCCTCAAATATCTGCACCTATTCGTTCATGTATATAATGCATGGATAGAATGGTTGACTGTATACATTATTTATATGCTACGGTTTGTACTTATCAGGGATAGGCTAATTTAGGGTCGTTCAAAGCCGGCAGTAGCCACCTTGGGCTGAGTCCATCTGCCACATTTATGCTGGTTAAGTCATTTTTTATATTCTTTTAAAAAGTTGAAAGGTCTCCGGAACTGAAGGATAAACCCAGTTAGCCTGTGAAGTGTAAAGTTTTTAGAAGTCTGAGAATAGAAAATAAGATACAGATGACCGTGGTTAACTGAAGTGACATAAAAGCATGTGTATGTAGCAACACAGTGACTGAATGCAGAAAACTCCATATTGTGAGTTCACTCAAACAAAAACAGTCATGATAGAACCTGAGAATACAAGCTTACTGAACAGAAAGACATAGATCACCTCTATACTTTCTGGAGTTGAGATGGTTAAACCCAGCGATGCAGACTTTAATTAAACAATAATGTAAGTTTCATTATTTTATTCCACTCGAGCGGAAATGAAACCACTGAAATTGCTTCTCGACTAATCTGTCACAACTGTAATTTTTGAAGCTCAGCACTGTGTTCTTGCCATTGACATCAACAATGAAACCGTGATAAAAATCGCCTTGAAGAGATAAGCTTTTAATGAATTGACGGATCAATAATATACGTAATATACGATAACCTGCAGTGAATAAAGCACAACACATTTGTCGGCATCTTAATTGAAAAGCATGTGTCCAGATCTTGCGATTGTGATATTACAAGAGAAAAATCGGTCGTAATTTCTGATTAACTATTACGCACAGTATTTTCATTGAGCTTGTCACTTCGCAACGAGCCTGTCATTGTGTGATTAAGAAGCTAAATAAATTTACTGAACATTTCTAGGTTAACCGATTTTGTAAACAGGACGGATTTTACCATGGGATTTTTGCCTTGTCTTAATTTCATTATACAGTTAGCAAAAGAAATGCTCCTAAATGTTTTGTGAAAAGAACTAGAAATAGACGGATTGAATGCATTAATAGTAACGTTGAAACAAACGTCAGACTAGTTTACATAAACTCAAAGCCTCCAAAGTATCGAGTGCAAAAGCGTCGTCTTTAAATTAACTTTCGTCACGGTTGTATTCGTCGATCGCTAGAATCTTTGAAACACTGTTCTAAAATCTAGATTGATGACGGTTGCTAACACATACAACTATTCGAGGTAAGACTTACATTCAATTAGTGCCAATGCACATTTAGTAGATGATTTCATGAGTATGGAGCATACACTCATCAAAAATGTCAATTTAAACAAAGTAGTAAAAATACTCAGGGAAGGCGATGCTCTAGACTCTAACGCCCTAAAATTCTGATCACATGTGAACACGTGACTAGTTATACTTGTTGTAACAAAGCTGTATTGATAGGAAGTTATAGCTTGAAACAGTGGGACGCCGAAAATCAATCCGTCCACAGGACGAATGACTGTCATTTCGACCATAGCATAAACGATGGTGACTTTAGAAGGACAAGGCGTAAGCAAAATGAAAGAGGTTTCACAACTACAAGATTTCAAAGCAAATGCACCATCTTGGTTTTTCCAGCGTTTCCGTTGTACAGTTATTCACAAATAGACGGTAGTTCTTGTGGTCTGGCTTAACGACTTCAGTCTTGTTTATCTGGACAAAAATAATAGGTTACCGAAACAGTCATATTACCACGTTATTCTTACCAACGTGGTATTTGCTTAGTTTCTTCGGATTCAATGTAGTTTTAGCGTGCAGCTGTAAAACTAATTTTGTACAACCAGGATTATGGTCACAGAATGTTTTATTACAGTTTCAGCTATAAAAATGAACAAAACGTTTGACATTTTTATAAGTACAATCTGAATTTAGCATGACTGACAAAAGTTGATATATTTGGTCGCCATGTTGACTCTGTATTTGACCTCAAGATGTGCTTTGAACATTAATCAGCCAATCGCGCTTTGTTAAGTTTGTCTATATGGCATTCGTTATCTAATTCAATAGTCCGAGTGTGATACTTGGTTGTTGCCCTGTACACGCCTACAAACCGCTCTCTATAGGTCACACGAATTAAACCGTTTCTCTGGCGAATATATCAATGTGAACATCGTTGGTTAGACAGGAACTGCCGAGATTGTCTCTGTCAGTTTCATATTGTCGACCAACCCAGGTACTTGGTCTTTTACTCAGTTCTTGCGTGTAATGGATAGAACTATCAGGATCACAGACCTAAAATGTTCTTTTTTCTTATAGGTCTCATCTTGTAACGGGTCTGTCCGGATGAGGGAACTGTCGCCCAGAATCTTCCTGATTTTAATCTGCATGTCGTTAGAGGCGACACGTTTACAGCCTTCAAACAAAGAGACCATTATGAACTCATGGTTAGATTAAATTGTGGACGTTTATACCTCGTACTAACTTCTGAATGGTGGTTCATAATTCCATTGTTGCCTGCACAACGACCACTCAATATAACCTAGTTAAGCTTTAGTATGCAGATATTACTGTTTACATGTTGCTTATCACTGAGCATCACTAGCCTCACTGTATTCACCCATCACCGTTTCGAATAACTTCAAGTTTCTTGACTATTCCGTTATGTTGGGAAATGAAGAGTGCAACTGGTCGATTACACTAACCAGTGCGTTCTTGGAGGGTTAGACTTAGACCGCAGTTCTTAACGTTTAAAAATGGGGTATTTTCAGCGACTTTTGCTCGGTTTGCTGCAGACTATTGAACACTGATAGCAAGCTCTTTGATGATTGAATTGCAGCATTCCTAATCTGGATGCAAAAACAGTTTAACAGACCGGTAACATTGTAATCGTACAGCATCCATTCGTCATAATTCTCCCAGCATTAATTTGCACTAAAATATTATATAAAGCACAACTGTTTACCTTCAGACTTTCCCGGGCACTCTGAAATTAAGGCTAAGTACCTCTCTGAACAATAGATGGATAACACTGGCTCGATGATTGCGGGATGAGCTGCATATAACCGGTCATAAACATCATGTTCAGCACGGGTTTATTATCATCGTTCATAGGATAGTTGCCGTGGAACTGCATTTTAATAATCTTATAGATTAGGTTACGGTAAATTCTATTCATTGCTATCCACTCCTGATCTTACCATCATTGTTGACTGCCGTATGATTTGAAATTTAGATCTTCCTCAAGACTTTCTTCGTATTGGTGACAAGCTGAATTGTCAACAACACCATTAGAACACGAAGACTGGTAAATGCAAGCATTTTGTATTGACTCATCAGTAACAAATTTACAGTAACTTGAAACGTTTTTTTTATATCGAACAGTTAGGGGTGGGTCAGGTGGATAGTTGATAGATATGTTAAGGAAAGTCACCAAATGCATTAAGGCCAATCTTAGCTGACTTTTTCATATTGAGGATTAAACAAGAGTTAGCCGGGGACATAGCAAGTCTGTCACACTACAAACACTACGTTTATGATACACTAGTATTCAGTCGATCCAAACTGGCAATAAATAACCTAGTGCAGCGCTTAAATAGTTGTCATCCCAATCTGAAAGCAACATGTTAATTCGAGACTGATAATTGTTTGCCGTTTTTAGACATACTCATAAGCCGCCGTGAAGATGGCTTCATCAAAAGAGGTGTTTGTAGGAAATCTACGTGGTCCGGTCAATACCTAAACTTTAGTAGTTTCACACCAGTCCATCAAAAGCGCGCCCTAGTGAGTACACTATTTACACGCGCAAGACGAATCTGTACACAAATCAGTTTTGTGGAGGAATTAAAGTTGATCACGACTGTACTACAACCAAATGGTTACCCAAAAAGGTTCACTGAAAGAAACAGTAGACCGAAACCGCCGTCCGAACCAGTGGTCACTGTAAGAAAGAAGAAGGTTTATATAAAATTGCTTTTTAAAGGCGATTATAGCATGCACCAAACAACACAAAGACTGATTAATTCGATTAAACGAACATTCAGCGCAGCCAAACTGTGTACTAGCTCAAACCCAAAAGTTGCCTGTACCTTCAATCAAAGCAGATTAACCTGTCAGTGCCACCTCACACTGTATCTACCAATTTACATGTAACTGTAAAGAAAGTTACATAGGCAGAACCGAGAGGTGTTTGATTCCTAGAGTGAAGGAACACTTGCCTAAACGGGTGCAAAACTCAGTATTATCGAACAAAGACAATGTTGTGGAACCACGCAAACAACCAGTGTCCGCAATCACGGACCACTGGTTCGGCTTGTACATTCAGGATTTTATTACCTCATCCCAGTTCAAGATTTTTGCGGTTTGTTGAGGCAGCCGCAATCAATCGACTGAAACCGGCCCTGTGTGTTCAGTAACAATTGTTCGTGAACTTGACCCTGCCCTGTACTTAGTGACCCTTCCTAACACATTTATTAACTATCCACCTAACCCACCCCTAACTGTTCGATATAAAAACACGGTTTCATTTTATTGTAAATTTGGTACTGATGACTCAATACGAAATGCTTGCATCCACCAGTTTTCGTTTTCTGTCTGTTTTAAACTTCTGAAGGGAACGATTTGTTTTAAACTGAAGTGTGACGTGTCAACTGTAATTTGGCCAAATCAGCAAAGAAGAACTCTATATCAATGGTTTACCACTACAAACATGAATATTTCTCAATAGTGTTATTATCTTCTGCTGTTTTCCACAAACATTATTCGAAAATATTTCCTAAATATCTATGTAGCAAGGGAGGTTTGCACATGGTGCAAACGTTGAGTGGTTAGAAAACAACCGACCACTGACGTTATTTTTACAACCGTTGTTTTGCGTCAATAACCACACACAGTTATATGTTTATATGTGTTTGCGAGCAAACTATCAGTGATTTGACTCGAGTGCTGGTTTCCAGTGTTTGTATTTATGTAACAGTAAGATACCAGCCGATACTTCAACTTATTGTTCATCCAAACGTTTCCGTACTCAGACTCGCGTAACAAATTCTAGTTTCAATAAATGTTTGTATATCTGATTTAATAATCTATTGTTTGATTTGAACACATACAAAGTGGTGTTTGGTAAGATTTTCTTCAATGATTTGAACTGATTGCTTGTCTAAAAGCAACCGCAATTGCACTAATTGAGTCGAACTGGTATGCGCTTTAGACTGTAGACGACAATACTGTACCGGACTACTGTCAAAATCGAATGCGCTTTCAGTTACAAACATTTGTCATAGTACATAGATTGTTTTGAATATAACGCAACCTAATCGGCTTCAAATTAACAAATAGAGTCCTACAGTTTATGCCAATTAGCAGCGGTATTGATAAATGTCAGCGATCTACATTAACCAAACCAATAAATGCTTCACCAGAATGTTCTCTCCTCAATCAATTATAGCCGTCACAACAAGCACGTAACTGCGTAAACAATTTTGTTATTCAGTTTACATAAGTGAATAATAAGGAACTTGGCGTAACGCGTACAAATATTGACGAAAATCATGCAGTTATCATAGTACAATATTACAATATGCTACAGCTTGAAACCAGGCAAAAATTTGGGGAACTGCCAGCTAACCGTTTGTATCAAATTAGCTGGTGTGCATTGTGTTACAAATAGCCCGCGCAAAATAAGACAGAATGAAAGCTCTATAGGCAGGAGTGCGCGCAAATAAAATTTTATAATAACGCCTGTTATCCTTTTGAAATATAAGTTGAAAAGATATAATGCGAGGCGACTTAACAACAACTGCTATGCGTGACATGCCTTGAGAAAGACGGAATGCCATTCGACTATTCGGAAAGCAAGAATAGTCTCCTCGGATTTTGTGCTGCTTGGTTGAAGTGGCAAACAGACTTCTGATAACTGTCCCACTGAAATGGTTTGCACTGAGTAAATTAAGTAGTTACTGTACACTTTAGCGGTTTTAATGAAACTGTGATTTCTTTTATTTGTCTGGTGCAAATAAAATTTCAGAAGTTTACTGCACACGTCATTAAGCATGACAACATCAAAACCTCCTCAAAACCTGATATCATCAGTGTGTTTTGAGTGAACCAATTTGTGGTTTCCAAATATCAGTTCGTATATTTTACTCATAGCATTTCCACAGATTTTAGTGAGTAATAGATGTATGGAATGTTTGTTGAATTAAAAAACGTGTTCGTCCAGAGTTAAATTTATCGACAAACAGTTTTACTGGACATTTTGGGTGTGATAACGGAAGGTAGTAGTGGAGACAGCTGTCATGTAAACGTGGGCCGCGGATCGAACCACGCGTCAGTGGTAGTGTGCACTAATGACCGTCGATAACAAACGCACGACACTAGTGCAACGATCAATAATTTTGTTCCATGAATAGGTTGGCTGGCCAAGCTGGTATTCGTGACAAATATCCACGAACAGCAGGTAAAACTTAACGCTGAAATCGATACTTTTGGCTAATCGTTGAAGAGGATGATCGAGTCCTTTAGCCATCGATGAAATCTGTAGTGAGATGACAGCTGTTTCCTTAACAACCAAACATTTCATCAAACGATGGGTTAAATTTTTACCTCGTTTTGTATACACTTGGTTAGTTTTGCGAAGATTGGTTCGTGGTCTACCTGAAATGTTTCAATTTTCAAACGAGCGAATGACGATTTTTCCAGTTTGATAGCTTTCAAGGGTTTTTCCTCCATAACGCTTTGCAGCGTCTACATGTAAAACGCTTCTGTGCGATGCTACTCAATGAACAAAATATTGTCATATGTGCTTCAGCACATGCGGAATGTTTGATCATGAACCTTTTCATTGTGAATCGGTTGTTTCCCTGTTAGACGTTTAACCTCTACACGTCTGACTGCTTGAATATCAAGCACTTTCCATAAATATTTTTTTCGAGTTGAACGCCTTCAATATAAAATTTATCTGTGTAACACAGGAATACGCGCACTGATAAGTTCACCTAACTTGATATACATTACCGTAATAACTAATAAACCTTGTTTGAAGAAGTCAATTTTCCGGTTGCTTGAAGTTGAACTGATTGATTTTGCTTGTAGCGGTAATTACAACTCAGTTCTCAGTCAATCAAATATTGAAATAGACATTGCCAGATACACCTTAAGTAACAGGATGTTAGAAGTTGTGTATACTAGTCTAAACTTCAGAATCAGTCAATTAGCTCAAAAACCCTAAAGTTTTTGTTGCTTCTGTTTACTCCAAAACATTACAAGTTTAAGTACAGTGGACTGTTGAAAGTAAATGAGTTTCTAAATCTAAACAGTAAACGTACTCTCTGACGAAACCATTCGACTCCTTACGAGATCTGATTTGTTGGCGACCACAATGAAAACTTTGCTGTCCAGCGTGTCTGAATCTTTTATGAGCATTTTCAACACCTTCGAGATGTACTCGTAGGAACGTTGATCATCCACAGCGTAGACGAGCAGGTAAACTTTGGCGTCTTTGAGAAGGGTACTGCAGGAACTCTGAAAAATTGTTGGACCAGAATTAAGAGCAACAATGTTTGAAAGACATTCGATTTGAAATCAGACAAATTCTTCTTATAGTCTTGTCAGTTACTTCAAGCTTAGCACTTAGCTATTGCATGGTACATAAGGGAGTAGATCTGGGAAGAAGAATACGTTTATAACCATTAATTTCTGATACACTGAAGCTAGGGTGAAATTAGTGTAGGCTGTCTAAATATTCCCCGAGGATTTGTTTCCTGTCAAACGTTATGCTGAAAAATTTGGCAACCTTACAATCCATAACGAATTATGCTCAAAATATAAAAGTAATCAACCAAATGGACTTTCGCGAAATAAATACTCATTGGGTTTATACGTTCTCAAGGGAGGTTATAGGTTTACTTGACGTTTGAGAATTTGCAATTAATTCATTGTTCAATGTATTACATTTTAAAATGATGTATAGTGATGAAATGCTGATATCGATTGCGTCATTTACTGTCGATTTACGTTTGAATGACATTGATTTCACAATTTGGTATTAACCAACACAGACGGAATGATATCTTGCAGGAAAGACGATTTGTTGAGATAATTGCTGAGAGCAAAATGTCCATCTAAATAACGGCTTGTTTGGTTGTGAACGCATTACTGTGGAGTTCAGCTAACGTTGTTCAATTTAGATTTCACCCAAGATTACAGTTTAAAATTCAGTAGTTTACTTCAAACTGCATTCTAAATTACACAATCACAACGTATGGATAAGTAACATGAAACATATCGGGACATTCGCTAAGACCGCCAATAAAATCCGCGAAACATTTGGGTGAGAGAGCAAGAAATATTGTGATTAGCCAATCACATCATCAATGATTCAACAAACTAAATCGGGATGTGATCACGATTAATCGATTTGTTTGTGGTGCAACAATCTGAGATTTGTTCACTTCACAGGGACTCTGCTGTTCAGAACATACGTATTTTCTCGAGAACCTTTTGCCGTACGTTGAGTGACGAAGTGAACTTGATGTATAAGGTGGCTTTCCTTGTATTCACAAGCACAATATAATTAAAATGGTTCCACATTATATTGTTATTGAAAAAAAAATTAAAACGTTTTCAGCCCATTACACTGCTTTCATTGGTGTGATGATAAGACTGCATTACGAGGCTGCAGGTTTGTTCTCTGATCACGCTGACAAATGGTTTGTGGAATGAATGCGCTTGTCTGTTTGACTGAAGTTGAAGATGCAGATAAGCGAAATCATCGCAAAAGTGCGATTCATATGAAAATTAGAAATATAAACTTACATCCATTCACAATAAATTCATCCTCTCCGTGGTTCATAAAAATTTTGCGGAATACTGTTAGCTCACGAAAACATACAACAATAGTTGACCATTCCGGATTAGGCCTAAGGGATTCGAATGAAAGCGAGTTAATTCTGAAAAAAATGAACGTCTATCTGTGTGACAACGAAGCGTTCTTTTTAATTCCATTCATAAATTTGACTTACAGATTAATGTCTTCTAATAGAAATTAGAAACTGTGAAGCGTTTACAATGGATACGCTTTTGCTGCGCCTTTAGGTTTGACGTTTGCGCGGACACAGGAGGTGCACATTAACAATTCGCCGAATTCCCTAATCTTTCACATGAACAAAGTAACTGTGTATTATTTTTAACAATATTGAGCAGAAACATCTACGAACGGTGCTACGTTCCAAAAACATAAAGCCTTCCACGCTTCCTTCAGGTATATTCTAGATATATACTATAGAATAAAATCGCCGATAAATGAACTTTGTTGCCTTTGCTAGTGTTTTTTTGCCTTAGGTATTTTTTGAATCAGTTGCTTGTATTGAAGTAAGGCGGTTATAGGTCTTTGTGCAATGAACTACACCGGTGACCTTAAATACCCAATGTTCAACGTTTTGTCACCTCGTTTGGTGCAAACGACTGGCTTACTAACAAATTGTTGCTATTACATTAAATTACAGATTGGACTTGACCGATTGCGGGATTGTAGAATATCGGGTGTGTGAACGAAGTGGACTTGGTTAGACCTCTGGAGACAAAACAGTTTTCGATTTTATTTAGATAACACAACGTAAAAAAATAGTTTACCTATGCATTTCAAGATTCACTTATTAGAGTTGAGAGGACAAAACACGTCATTCGTTGAAAATGTATTGTCATGTTTCACACGATGACGCCATGAGTAGCCAGCATAGAAACCGTTGTCTAGACATAAGTGAGAAAACATATCTCAGCTTTTCCTAGTTAGAGGGAAACATAAGGTGTTCGAAATTCATGTATATATGAAATGGTTGCAGATTTACCCTTTAACTTGACTTAGTTGCAAACATTAAGACGAATCCACAGTGATACGAAGCAGATCATTGACATTTTCTCAGGACAGTAACAAACAAAAATGATGGTGAATTTGGTACGATTTTGGATTTATATCAGAAACCACAATATTGCTTCTATAACCGTTTGACAACAGTCAAAAGCGTCATTGTGATAACGTCTTTGAAGCGACTCTGTCAAACTAGCATTCTGGGAGTGCTTACAATGTGCTGAACAAAACCGTTGTTTATCCAACTGCTTTGGACGTCTGTTGCCAAAATATTAGAATAATTTGAAAGTTTTCTAACGTTTTCATCAGCACATCTAATTCACCATGAGCTACGTTTATCTAAATTTTGCTATCGTTCACGGTTGAGTAAAAATCCGACTTCAGTAAATGACACATATGACTGTGTTGGTGGGAAATGACGAGACGGCAGATTTTGAACAGTTATTAGGGAATCCAAGTGACAGGACTTCGCTCACTGATTACATCGAAAGACATGTAATTAATGAAGAACTCCATGTGTCATGCTACTCTTGACAAATAACTGGTAGACAGACAGGCACAACGATATGGTTTTCGCGAAAAATGGAAATAACATTCTTAAGTAGATGGTAAAACACAAAGTTACTGAACGTTAGGCATGCGAGAGCGTAGCCTTACGGTCGAACCAGTGTCTCATGATGTATAAGAACAATCGTAAATCGTCTGTACATATACTTTTAAGATCAGCAAGTTGATTGCATTGATTGTAAACAAGTTTGTGACTGGATATTTAAATTTCTAAATGTGTAGGTTATTTTGACATATAATGTTTTTTACATATATATATATATATTTCAGTTGCACTACATAGATTAATCTTCCACCAACAACCTTTCGCTATGCTTCAAGGTAGTCTTCGGATTCTTCAAATTTGTCCTATTTGAAAACTGTTACCTTCTTCTTAGTACATTCCGATATAGACAAGTATACTGCTTGCCAACGACCGATAGCGAGACAGGCTTGTGCCTGAGGCCTTTTTGTTTATGGTAACCGTAAACGTATCCAGGTAACAGTCAACTTAAGTTAACGAATGTTTATCCGATTAAATTACAGTTGTTTCCCCAGGCTCTCATTTACAAAAGCGCCTTCACAAAGCTGACAAAGCTCAGCAAACGGTAGATATATATATTCAGTTTTATAATCATCAGTACTGTTACATGTTATCCATTTTATTATTGTTAGTACGAACCATGACTTTAAGATCTATCATCTCATGGTTCGACATTAGAGGATGTAAACAAAATCGGTAACAGTGATAGAGCTACCTGTTGAACATGGGAAATTTTTAGTCAGTTTTGTTTTTAAAATGGTAATCTATTTTTTTTATTCCTCACCGAAATAATTGATTCTTAATGCGTAGCGACTGCTTTCAAGTAAGATAAATTTTATGCATCCTCAGCGTTGAATTATCCAAGTCATCCATGTGAATCGTTAGTTTAGGCCCACTCACAAATAAGTCTCACAAATTTTCGATTGTTTGTTTGCTATCGTTAGGCGGTATATTAACCAAAATTAAAACACACGTTAACAATTCATATTTTGGACTTTTACGGATGCCAACAAAATCTAATTGATTTTCAAGGAAAACTCTACATCAGAAACTGGTTTGAAACGTTTTGTGAAATTTGAGAACTCAACCGAATTTATAAAGTTTTCTGCTTTTACACATCAATCCTTTTGTTTTTTGTGAGCATAAAGATCGTGAGAAAATCAAACTGGCCAGTCAGTTCAAAGCCACCTGAGGCAAGCATGAACCGGTCGAAGATACTAAACAGATGTATCACAGCTGTCAATTTCAATCAATGTTCAACATCTCGTCGTCATCCAACACACTATGTCTCGAATTTCTAATGATATATGGGACGTTCGATTCTACATACATAGTGACCGAACTCATTCCGAAATTATATAGAGAAACGTTGAGTACTGTGTTAGACGGATTGTGGTGAGTAATACTGTTATCATCACTAATCTATATCAACATTAACATAACACTCTGGACCAGTTCATTTACACGGAACCATGAAACACAAAAATGTCATCGCTTCCTTCCACTAGTAAATCCCTTGATGCCAACCTACTGCGGAAGCAAGAATCAGCCTTCAAAATACTACTTATTTCTTAAGATCATTTTCCATCAGCACCTAACTGACTGACTGTTGTTTTAAACGCGTTAGTTTGTAGGTCACAAGTATTACGTTGTTATTATTCATGAGGGATAATAATGTCCGGAAACATGTTCAACTGATTACCACTACTTAAACTGTTTTTATCCTGATTTATTAAAGGGCAAACCGGTTATCTGAGGTAATTTTAGCATTACGCAGAACAGGTGAACCCGATCGAAATATATTATTGATTAAACCAAGACTACAGAAGTTATGCTTTTGCAAGTTTCACTTACCTGAAAACTTATAGATTTATTATGTAAACTTTCGACCAACACTAGCACATTTGTCACATACTCGGCCCACGGAATTCTGGTGATGTGCTCTGCTTGCAAAAGACACTCATCACATGGTTCCGGAGTGCCAATTAGAAAACACACTCTTATACGTACTACGTTGATTACACAGGCGTCAGTATTCCTTAGGTATAACGTAGTCATATACAATTATTTAGAATGACGGCTAGTGTATATACCGAGACAGTGAACAACGTAATTCGCGGAGAGCTGACTCAACTAGCTGCATAAAAATGGTTACTTATTTCACTTGTTCATTTGACTTCTTTAGAATTTTAATAATCCAAGTTCTAGCGTTGATCTCAAGTCCTAAAACGGTACGTATAGAAAATGTTTCATCCTAGCTAAAATATTGCTTATTGTTGTGCGGGTGAGGTACTGTTCGCAAGCTCACAGGGAGTAAAGTTCGCAACTTCGTCTCCTTACTATTTGTTAGTTAGTTGGCTTGAGCGTTTGCGAAGGTTGACGTCTATATGTTGTGTATTGCTTGGAAACGGTGCAGTACTGTTACGTCCGTTTAATTTGCGGCAGCATAATATGAATGTACTAGGGAACGACTGTGCACACAGAAAGTGTCGATTCCGAGGTTAGCAATATTTTTCATAAACTTCATGTGTAACCTGGATCTGTAACCAAGTTCTGTTGGGGTTAAACTTAAGACTGAAACATAGTCTGTCCCCGTTTATAAGAGCTGTATACTATATGAATGACAGATTTAAAGAAAATGATACAAGGAAGTTGATCCTGCTGTGCACATGGTCCTCAACAGCTAGAAGGTTTTGCACCCAATTTACAGTCGTGGTAAGAAAAGGTTATTTTCTTGGAAAAGCAGTATAAAAAGCAATGGCAACTGGTTACAACAGAGAAACGTCATGGAACACATTGTGTTCAAACATATCGGTTCTAAATTTGTGGCCGTTCAACAGCCAGTAAAACGCTGTCCGTCTATTCGTTTGTTACTCGATGTTTATGTAATCTTCTTCATATATATCGTGCTGGTAAATGGAATAAGGAAGATGAGTCGTACTATCTCGTAGACTGCCCCGTATGTTATTTCGTATGAAAGAAACCGCCTGTAAAACCGCAGGCTTTGATGAGGAATATGATACATAAATTTCCGATAAGGCAAACATTTGAAATCTATCTCATTTGTTGCAACGACAATAGAGTGGTTTACTCCGTGTCTTCATGAAAGATGAACACGGTGAAAAATAGTCGTGCTTATAATACCTAATTTTTACTCGTTAGGGGGTTCACGAAATCATTCAACAACCGAAACTTAAAAGCAAACAACGCAGTTAAATAATTGTGGTATTTCCTAGAAGATGTCAAAAAATACTCACGCTGTAAAATGAATTCCAAATTTGCTACAACACCATATGCTTAAACTGGCCACTGCGCTTTCAAGAAGAAACAATATGGCTTAATTAACACTCGTGCAGTGCATTCATAACTCAGTCATGATACAGCAGACAATTCGCTCACATTTTTCTTTCTCATCCAAAAAAAACTTTCTTTTGTTCTTTATATTGGTTTGTGTAACAGGTAGAGTACTTTCCGTTTCAAGGCATTCAGATGTTGTTGCTTTTGTCCCCCATGTCAAACAACAGATAATTCTGCACTGGATATCCTGTCATTCACGTAGATTGCATTGACTGATTAGTTTTGAAGATTTTTTTAGATAAGTTTCCCAACCAGTCGGCCTTGCCAATTTTAAAATGTTGGCCTCATTAGTAGCGTCCCCGGGCTACATTTTTCCTAAATCTTTCCATCTTCCTCCCGGTATTCATCGAACAACTCAACATATCTTCGAACATTTAGGCGCAGGTATTCGTAGGGCTATCTCATGGGGTTTCCAGCTAATTTTAAACATTAAAGCGGGAGAAAAATCAAAAGCACGCTATCCGGATCGTTAAATGACCTAGAATGTGATTGTGTTGAAGTTAAGAAATCAAATTATCACGGTAGAAAAGAAAGCTATTTTCATTCGTCTCTTTTTTGAGGATGATAACGCAAAATAGATATCAAACTGTCGACTTTAAAAGACTCTTAGACGCATATTTTTGGCAGCACTGCTACGCAACTGGTTCACAACATTACCGTGCTGACTGGGCTCGAAAGACAAACTCCCTGTCCTTGACCAATCCATGGTTTTATACTCATTTTCCTACTGTTGTATCGCAGAATATGTAGGTAGCAGGTCGAGGCGTTTGTCAAAGAATACCGTTCAGCATGGCTCCGGACAGGTTCGGCCAGATCCATCAACAGCACAGACGTCGCACATTTGCCGGATACTGTTTATCCGGTTGACCACACCCAGGCTTTCCGTGTTGTTTGTTTCTGTTGTCTATAAACCGCCCCAAACTGGCCAGACAGCAGATGTTGGCTACCGCTAAATTGATCGCCATTCGGTTACTCAATCCAACTTTGTGTTCACACGAAAATTCATACAAGGCATGCGGCTGCCGTGGCCAAAGTTCACTGCATCAATCTGCAAGCCCACCCAAACTCAAACCGATAATTTAATGACGTAATGGTAGGTAGAAATCCAAACCACCCATCATTACCACTGGGGATTTGCTCTCTGAGTGACTAGCCTATAGAAGCCTGGATATTTTGTAACGCTGTGTATGACCTAATGACATTCTGCTAAGCCTCTTTGTATTGTGTATATAGTTTTGATTTTGACGAATTTATATAATTGTAGATTGAACATCACCCACAATTGATCGCAGCTGTCGCATTCCCATAGACTTTCCACTCGGCCCATTTCGAAAAGAAGCACTAGACTCAAGTTTCGCTCTGATTAGAGCTCGTCAGTAGTGCATATCATCGCCACTGCCGGGACTTGTGGGTGATGTTCAATCTATATGAAAATCCAAATCCCTTACTACTCATCATCAATCAAATGCCGCTCAACAAGTCAATAATTTCCGTGATTTCAACTTGGAGAGAAGTCCTGGTCGAGCGGTCATCGACTGGAGTTAACAGACAGTAACTGTGTCTCCTCTCGAGGCGATCGGGCAACCTGATCATTATTCACAAGCGAAAGTGTTTGAGTGTTCACATATGATAATTCGGTCGTGCCTAACGTGAGGTCAATGGCGCAGTGGTAAACACGGTTGCCTAATGAACTGAATGTCCGTGGTTCAAGTCCCGGCAGTGGCGATGATATGCACTACTGACGAGCTCTAATGAGAGCGAAACTCGAGTCTAGTGCTTCTTTTCGAAAAGGGCCGACTGGAAAGTCCATGAAAATGCGACAGCTGCGATCAATTGTGGGTGATGTTCAATCTATATGAAAATCCGAATTCCCTACTACTCATCATTTTATAATTGTATTGATCTGGTGATGGACTATCGAAAACAATTGTTCGCCACGTTTGCTCTTCTACGATTCAATTGGAATTTTTGCGAGATTCTCGGGTTTGTTGCTAGTGAGTTGAAAATTAATGCATTAAACGAGATGAACTGCAAATATTCGCAATCATGAGAATATATATATCATTTTGCAATGTTCACTGACTGAATCTCTCCAAAAACTTACTGGATGTATACAGTTCACTTCTAGCGCATGACCTTGTGTACATTATTAACTAACACCAGAATAGACGTAGTTACAATAAGATTTAACGATTTATATGTTTCAACTGCTTCGCTTCACTGATAATCAAAGATTTTCAGTTACCGTAATTTGTATATTTATTTCATATTAGAAATCAAAACGTAACTATCCAAATCTTACTTAAAACCCCTTGTTTGGAGAAAATTAGCTTCTGTTTCTAAAATGTAGATGGAAATTTTCTATAAGCTGCGGCTTAATGACACGACTAATCCACTGTAGACCAAATCGGGTATTAACGTATTTTTTTTTATTGTATATCCTAAATTGACTATATGTGCGGTTTGAACAGCATCTAACGAGATGAACATAGGTGGTGCTATCAAGTCGTTTTCCAGAGATGAGTTAACATTTTCCGTGAATTAATTGCCGTCTGCTTGCCATGTAGTCTGACGGGTGCGGAAAATACGTATCATAAGTCAATATAACTCAGATGGGGTCCGGATGAAGTTTGACCAGAACTTCTTCCTAGTCGTCAAATTTTCAAATGTGCTCACATAAGCTTTGGTCTGGTCGGTTGGGCAGCCTGCGTTGAAACGTGATGATTGGTCGATCTATCGTCTGACGTATGGTCCCGATTATTACTTCGGGCATAGTTCAACAAGGGAAATCGTTCTTTAGTCCGCACATTAAGTGACGAAATTGGTCAATACAGTGAATATATTCATTCGGGAAAGAAACTGCTATTTCAATTTTGTTTAGTCATACTATGTTTCGGGTCGGTACTGCAAGTTAGTGGATATGCTGCATGAATTGTTTTATATTATCAGATGCCATGCTTTTGAAACAGTCAAGCTGAGTTGCCGACCCTGAACTTCGCAGGTTGTTCAACTGACCACATTATGATTAGTCAACATGTGTTAGTTGGGAGCGAGTTCGTGTTCTCAAACAAAACAAATGACGAAGGGATGAAATATTCCAGAAAGTTTTGATCCGGCAAATATATCCCACAAATTTAAAAAGGCGAAAACACGTGTCTTAGGCATGGGCATTTAGGACCGAATGCAGTGTTAGAAAAAACATGAAACTAATAGGTTTGATGTAATATAGAAGCTTATTATTGAACTGAACAGTTATTACGCTTTACTGTCTGATTAACAAAATCGATTCACACATTGTAACATATATGCCTGTTACCAGGCTATGAGTTACAGCACAACTATGGATCACCCACTCGGCTCAGTTGCAAATAGATTTGATCAAAACTAGTCGTTTCCTGAAAGAATTCATAAAATTAATTCAAAATCACTCACCAATGTTTTTTGCTGGGCGAATTTTGCTGTATATCGTCAGGTACATATTGCAGACAGACGGTATTGCAGTGAAGAGTCCGTTTGGTTCTATTTTTGAACATATCTTTATGGCCCACTATCAGGAAGAGCCACTGACTATCCATAAAGGGATGGTGCTCTACTGTCTATTGTAAGACAATATATTTGTAATTTCGTCCAGCAGGGAAGACGCGAAATGTTTGCACTCAACGACTCGTCAACTATATCTCAACATAACACTCCCAATTCAACGTAAAACTGATCAATCTACTGCCCTTCTGGACATTCCTATAACGCGACAATCAGACAGAACAGTCACATGATCTGTTTACAAAATCCCCTAATAGACTAGTCAGCATACTAGCCTTGACTGTTTTACGGCAGTTCAATACAAACATGATCCGGTTCATACCTTGTTTCATCGCGTCAAAAGGATACGTACCCTCCATATCTTACACTGAAACTGCGTCTTCTGTGGTCAGTGCTACAATCAAATCTTTGTCCCAGAGCTTTCACTGATCAACACAGCAACAGTGATAACGCTGCAACAAAATAGTTAACCGTATTCAAACGGAACGTCACTTTACAGCTAGCCTGTACAGGTGACGGTGTGGTGTACCAACTTTGTCAGCGACTTCTAGCAGCGGTCGGTGGAACATTCGATGCGGGTTTCAGTCAGGATGCTATATACAACCAGCCGGACACCACTTCTTCCGATGAAAGTGTCACTACTTCCGTATGCCAAACCTCATTGTAGTTATCATTTTCTATCTATCAGAGCATCTACTTGGGCAAAAATGAATGAGAGTTACGCTCAGCTTGCTCCGGCTTGGGTTGAACATATCGCGTCACCAGTGCAATAGAAGCAGACAGCATATTCCATCACACGTAATACGTTGACCTCTACACGTGAAGTCAGCATTACACACGCTCTTAAAATCATCTACGTAATCAACAGGCGAGGACTATTGTAGTTTGCTGGAGTCTTTGCTACTCGCAGTGTCAATTACTCGTGTGCCAACAAAAGGACATGGTCGTCAGTGTGAAAGTGTCCTGGTAAATGAACTATTTCGTCACTTGTATGTTTAAGTTTGGGTTGTTCTTTGTGTAAATGGTCGTGCATTTCTTTCTATTAACCCGGTTCGATTTTGCTGGTCAAACACAACCATTGCAGTACGTATCTAAATAGATGGAGCAGAATTCGCCCGGCAATAAATCGTGCAGTCTGATGTTTTTTACTTCTGCCTACAAATATCTTTACTACCGGTCGGCAAAACAAGGTCGAATAACGGGAGCTCAGTCTTACCAGTTAACTTGTAGTATACGTGCTATCAAGTGAAATACAGTGACTCCATGAATGGAAGATATCCGCTGAAGGCGTCGAACTCCAAGCTTCAGGCAACCCAACAAGTTAATTGGAAAGATTTGAAAGCCGGATATATTGCTGGCTCACATACATAAAACCACAGCGAAACTAAATGACGAAAGTATGTTTTGCAATATTAGGGTTTGTGGCCAACCGCCAATACCAGATTGTTTACTGACATTTTCTCTGTCCCCTATTACTCGTCAGAAACAACTACTTCATTTGTCCGAACTGAAATTCTTAAAGACTAAATAGTCACAGACTGATGAAATTGAGCACAATCCTTGATGACACATCCCCTGAAGGAGGTAACTGTGAAAACTGCACCCTTTGCTGATCACTAAACTTTTTCTTTCATTCCAATTGATATGGCTGTGGGTACTTTTTGCTCATCGTCCAAATAAATCAAAGTTGATGTAATGATGAGGAGCCGTAATATGTGAACATATAGTCGACTAATGTTTGCTAGATCATACCGCTCATCTTCTTGCTGCGAGCCTGGATTACTTCTCACCAATACACCAGTAGCACCAAGACCAAAATACATATGGCACAAATGTTGTGAGAAAATTTAAAGCGTTGCGAATCAAGGAACAAACACCCAGAATGTGTGTTCCTAGCTACACCAGGGTAAGCGCAATGTCACAAATGATTACTTTTGTGCACGAAACAGCGGCTCATTCCTGGCATTTAACAGTGCTCCTGTGAAATTTGAGCAGTCGACGATTTTTACCGCACCCATATATATATTGAATAGTGGAAGTAATTCCAATCGATGGCGAGTCTTTGATAGTTGTATAGTAGCTGAGTCAAACATTTTGGGGAAGATCCTCAGTCTGAGAGTGAAGGTGAACATCATGAGTCGTTACAACCAACATTTCGGGCCCTTGTGGTCGTAACCGATGGAAACTGGCAAAATGGGGTGGACGTTGTCTACTCATACTAAAGCAACGAAAACGAGCTATAACTTGATAACTTGCAATAATTCCCCGTCACAAGCGATCCTCGTAGAACTAGTAGCTAGCCGGATAAAGGCATTGTGTCGTAACGCGAAGGGTAGCCGGTTCGACCCCTCATCAAGACTATATTTGCTTCATAAGTCCAAACAAGAAAAACAACCGGTCACTGATTTTAAGTTTGAGTTTCAGCATAAAGCAGTACAAACTCATTTATTCCTGTTTGAATACTTCTGTCAGCATACTGCCAGCAAAAGCAGGTAAACTATAAATTGCGGGTGTAACAAACTGTAGGACTGTCTATATTGATCGATGAAATATAGATAGCTTCCTAGTTTCAGCCAGTGTATAGAGTTACCTTATGTTTGCCTTAGACCTGTGGTTGCCCATTGTAGCAAACTATCGCCTTTGTATGACAAGACAGAAGATATTTCCTTGTTTAAGGTCGTTCTTACTGATTTCCGTCGCTTAAATTCTTTCGCGTGCTGTTTATTGACGACGGCTGAATAATGGTTTGTTTGCAGCTTGTGGTGAGAAATCTTTCGACCTCATCATTTTTGCTCGGAATGTAGACAACAGCAAGTCAATCAAAAATTGCCTTCACTGAACTAAGTGATATGGCATTCACGAAATTCGTGTACTAATCGGTTCATTTGTGGTAGACGGGTCGCCGTACACGTGCACGTACACGTGAACGTGGTCAGCATAAACAGAAAGCAAACGACGGTCCTTTTTGACTTACATGTAACAGAAAAATTCCGATGAGTAGGATTCATGGTGTTCAGAAACCCATTAATCTCTTTCTTAATATCATTCAGATAGAAGATCCCCGGTATATTGCATAATTAACCCAATGTTTGCAATGGCACCTTCTGTCTGCAGTTCAACGGATGGAATTATAAACACAGAACCATCAATCTTGTCTGTCATAATTAGCTATTCACAATGACAATCCATCTCACAATTCTTTTAATCGATTACTATACAGCTATTAAAGATTTGTCATCAGTTGGAATCAAGTACAGCGTTCAATAGGACTGGATATTGTAAAAATCATCGACTGCTCAAATTTCACAGGAGCACTGTTAAGTGCCAAGCGTTTGCCGCCGTTTTTTGCACAGAAGTAACCATTTGTGCGCTCACCCTGATGTAACTAGGCATGCAAACATTGAACGTCTGCTAGTTGGTTCACAATGTTTACATCTTTGCACAACATTTGTGGCGTACGTATTTCGTTCGTAATGCACCCGATCAGTTAATGAGAGATTGGTCCACGCATCAACTTATTTGTGATCCGCTTCAATCTTTGTCGTCGAATGAATGATAAAAGCGTTATTCCCATAGGGTCAGTGCAATAATATGTACAAAGCAAAATGAAAACGTACACCTTAAAGCGTGAAGATAGATATATTTTAATCTGCTGTTGAAATTGAAAACGTGCTGAGAACTATATATATAACTAATGTATAATATACGTTGAGTGCTCAAATGTTTTGTGGCCCTGGTAAAAGTTTCTGAAAGAGTGTGGAATGGCTGGTTAGTATTTACTGAGCATTAATATCAAACACAATAGTTTACTCATCCCCTTTCAGAATAGCACCCAATTCTTCCACCAAGTCTAAGGGAGATCCTGAAGATTTCCTATTAAGGGGCGCTGCTATCGGCAAACCCAGTTAAGTTTTGTTGTTTAGACCAATCACTTCTGGAAACATTTGTATCAGCCATCAGTTCGCCATTAGTTTAGTTGCGACTGCAAGTACTTGAGGCAGTCCGTTTGAACTTTATGAGTAATTCCACGTTTTACTGGATACTTTCTATGGTCGAGTGATCAGGTTGGACAAAGTCTGTTTGGTTTAAATACAGCTCGCGAAACAACGTACAATAGATTCCTGTGAAGTGTAAGCTATATACGATGGGTCTGTTTGTGTTGATAGGCAGATGGTTGAGCACGAAGCGCCAAATCAATATATTATATATGGAAAGAATATTATACTTCACTTTTGTTTAGCATTAATTTGTCAGTCTTTTGTCACTTACGGCTGCATCCATGGTATTCATACGTTTATAGTGTCTATTTGCAAAGGAAGGACGTTTTCTGCTTGATTCACAAGTTTACTAATTACTGACAACTTGCGAGTCGAAACATTTACTAAGCTAGTTAACGCAGCCCTTAACGTTGTTGATACTCAGAACACCTCCAGCACAAGCTGTGTCAACTGAACAATGACTTTTGAACAAACATCCCATAACGTGCTTCATGCAGACGGACAATCACTTCTTTTCCTCACATTTATTTGCGTAGGTAACAGAGATAGAGCGTCGAACAATAGAATATGCAGGCGTGCTGAGCGGATAGTTTTAGAGTTATAAATCCACATGAGGACAGCAAAGACTAAGATTTCCCTTGGTTATACTAATCGGGGTTTATGTCAATCGGTGTCGAATTTCAAACAATATGCAACAATATACTATGGAAAAATTTCACTAAACTTTCCACCAGAGTTAAGTGGATACGTGTTTCACTTTGCGGAACTATTCAACGTAACTGTTCACCTACTTTGGATTGTGGTAGGAGATGAGGTATACATTTTTCTGGTGCCACTGCATTCGCAGATTCGGTGTCCGATGTCTGCGTGTGCGTTTCTTTTGAGCGTATGCTGTTGACCAAAGCAACTTCTTCCATGCATGCCTCACCGAAATTATCGATAAGAAGTAGATTCCAAGTTTGTTGATTCAATTCTACAGTCACAAGTCTTTCGATGGTATCCTCAGAAACTGGAACGTGTAACAAGATAAAAAAGCAAACGTGATTTCTTTTGCGACGATATTATGTAAACTCATAGGCCGTAACTGGATTCACTTATGTATATGTTAATCAGTTCACGTTTACTGAAAGTGTCAATCTTGACGCAATACAATTTGGTATCTTATTAGAAAGGAACACAAAATCTTACCCCGTACATCCAAAGCCCTGTGTTTAGCTCCAACAGTTAAAACAAAGTTAGTAAATGTACAGAAAATGAGCACAACGGATATTCAAAATACTTGTCATTGATCGATTTTGCCTTCGTACTTTGAAAAGCTCACCGTTTAGTATGCAGCCCTAAAACATTAGGACCTATATTTCTGGTGTCCAATAAAGAGGCGGTCACAAACGAAACGTAACAGCCATTTAATACTTTAGAGGGAAATGTTGCCTTTTATGAATTTCCGGTGCTGTTTGTAGAAATGGACAATTTCGGGGCCGAACAAAACTGTACTCTTCCAGACATTGTCCAGTCTAGGGTGGTCACTTTCGGAAAACTTGAGACACTCCATTACTTTGGCTGGCTTGGTTACCATGGAGAATGGCTGAATCAGACAGGCTATCTGTAAAACCGGACATGTGAACATGTTGGGCACTTAAATGGTGAAAGCCAGTGATATACGCCCCGTCGGATCCCAAGTGTATTAGGAAAAATTGAGAGCAATCGATCAACTAGACACACTTACTTAGATGGACAACCAAGGGGCTATTCCTGTGAGCTAAACAAATGTCCAGACTGCTTTAATGCACCGAAAAAAGTGCTTTTTGTTTAGCCCGGTGTAAAAACTGAGTTAAAACAGCTCTTGACGGATATATCTGCATGGTTATCCAGCAATACATAGTATCAAATAACCAAGTCAATTTAGTAGAAGTAAATAAATAACCTACAATTCTGCACAACATAACTAATGTAGTTTGCCCTGCACTATAAATCAACTGAGAATTGAACGGAATCAAAAGTACCGAAGAATTCTGGTTGCTAAAAGTTTACAACGTTCAAGAAGATGAGGCTTCAGCTTGGAGGCAGGTTTCACTTGAAGACATAATCAGATATTTGAAGCTTCAAGTTGATGATATTGTATGTTTTTGAAGCATTTTGAGTCAGCCTTGTTTGTCTTCATCCTGCAAGGCCTGCTGTGACGGGTAGTAAAATATTAGGTGATGTAGTAAAATTTGTTAATACAGCGTCCCCAAACCATTCTATTTTCTTCCGACTATAACCGATTACCCTTTACTCGCCACTTACGTTCTTGTTCACCTCTGGTGGATTATAACAACAAAAATTCCAATATCTATGTTCTATTGAGGTCTGCGGAATTTTTCTCATGCACGTGCCTTTGTGCTGTTGGGTAAAAATTTCTCAATCTTCAATGAAATTGTCTAGTAGAATCATAGAAATAACGCCGTAGTACCAATGTACGTTTCTTTTGGAGGGATTGCGATAAGCTGATTCGAACGAAGGGTAGATGGTTGTGAGAAATTTGGGCCAAACTCAGCACGAATGAAATCAAACAAAATTGGCGTCGTGCTTGATATGCCTTTGATAAATGGGTTGAGGAGAC
The DNA here is from genome assembly GCA_013368495.1 of Paragonimus heterotremus. Taxonomy (NCBI): domain Eukaryota; kingdom Metazoa; phylum Platyhelminthes; class Trematoda; order Plagiorchiida; family Troglotrematidae; genus Paragonimus; species Paragonimus heterotremus. Next base: position 143,922 of record LUCH01000406.1, read on the forward strand.
CACAGCGGTACGGGCAAGTTTCAATACTGAACGTTTAACCAACTGGGGTGGTTTTACTCAAGAATTTTGTAATCGAAATTTCTTTTTCGAGATTTCGCTTACAGCACTCTCGATGAAGGCCACCCGAAGTGGTTGAAAGTTTGAGAATTATGAACTGCTCGTAACGTCGAAATTCTTTTCAGTTTGTTTAATAAAAGTGTACGCAGCTTGTAAAATGTTGTCTGTGGTAGTCATTATGCTGCAACGTAAAGAATATTTTCACGTCTGCCATTGATTGTTGTGAGAGCAGCAGTGGTTCCGCGGTGAATATATTTTTCGTTCTGGTATAAACATGAGTAAAAACTCAAATGTGATGGAAATGACTCCTTCTGGCCTATGATGAGCGGGTTAATTATTTTGGAATTCCCTTTAACCAACGGTCCTATTTTCTTAAATTTGAAAATCAACTCACTCGCTATCGAACTTCTATACTGCTAAATGTATCATGCAGAATTCTCGCATCAAGATTCCGTTATGTATCTAAGCTACCTATTCGTTTTCATAAAACTGTGTGGAACGTTCAATGTACTACTTTGGGGACATTTGACTTATGCAAATAAAATTGACTCGGGACACTGAATTGTATTCTGGTTAGTTATTAGAAAATCACTGAAGTAAAATCACGAACATAAATGATAAACATGATTACTTTAAACGTGCCACTAACGATAATCATAATGCATAGTCATCGTTAAACTACATGCTGCGTCTTATTCTGTTGTCCCTTCAAAGTATTTGCCTACTATTAAAGTTCTGCATAAATCAGAATTACCTGTATCCCAGTACGCGCTTACAAAAACTATCATTTGTGGTGAGTTTTAGGTTTTTTTATACCAATGAAAACTACTACATTGTTAAACTTGAGGCATTATTACTACAACACTGAAGAGAGCGTTGATTAATCAGTGAACTGCTAAACTGATATCTGTTTCGTTTAACTGAAATACGAGAAATCATTAGCATAGTTAGCATAGTTGAAGTTATAATTATGGTGGGTAAAAATTTGCTCAAAAGAGTGACACGTTGCAAAGTATTACTCTTACAATGATCAAGAGAGTAAGCTTGTTCAACTATAGCCTCTTTTGAACATTATGGACTAATTTCACAATGGATTCCCATGGATGAAGTGCATATTTTATGCCGCTCCTGAAGTGAGACGATCAGAAGGACATCTGAGATGGATTTGATTATGGTTATTTACATGAACTGAATCGGATTACTCAAAAAGTGTTCGTACTGTTTGTGGTTTGGTGCGCATCAGGACACGCTTTCAAACCAACCCCTGAGTAAGCCACCTCAAAAACATATGTTGATAACCTATGTTTATTCCCCGAGATAACTTCCATGCTACATACTGAAGGTCACCAGCAAAAATGTGGTGCACACAAAAGCATGTATTTGATAGCAGACCCTAAAATATAATGTTTTACATAAATTTGGCCAGCTTCCTTCGGAAACATCCCCTTCAAGTCTGGTCACTGAAAACTTCAGAAGTACGGTTTAGGTCAATCAATCCAGCAACAGGATGTAACTCCATGGTTAAATCTGATAACGTAACTTTAACATTATAAGTCGAATAACTTAGCAACGGAACAGCCGACGCGATGAAAAATAAATTTATCCAATGTAGGTCTTATGTCAGCTTTATGCCCACGATTTTGCATTATATATTATGACGCTAATATTCTAAGCAGTTTATTAGCACATGTGTTGTTAACAAATTATTGAAATACAATTTTTATTAACCTATGTTGAACTAAACAACAGCAGACAGTTGAAGTCCACCTCAAATTTGTTCATTATCAAATTGAAAAGGAAACGGGCATTTTTTACAAAACGTTGCTATGACATCGCCATTTATAAAACTATGTTACTGAACTGTAAGTCTCTATAACAAACAAACCACAATAGTTGATGATAAACATTGCTTCTGTTCCGATCGGTGTAAAAAAACTGACAAGCTTATATCTTAAATCAGTGTTATATCTTGCCGTTCAGAATCATTCATTTTGTTGAACTAGCAGTTGGTGAGGACAGTTTGAAAATTATGGACCTGATATTTTGTTACAATTAGTGCCTTAATTATCGGTGTTTAAGAGAGAAATACAAAAGACGCACTGTACAACATGAATAGCTAATTCGCTAGTAATACGATGAATAACAACATCCCCAAAAATCCTGATGATTCACGTTCTGGGACTATGGGAAAGACTTGGTCCGTTGGATTTAGCAATTAGTTTCAGAGTGGTTATTAGCATCATGCCAACCCCGCTTGTTCGTCCAAGAGAACCTACATAGCAAACCTGTCTTACTGAACAATTACACAGACTATGTTGTGGTTAAAACCGATAGTAATTTTGGATCTTGACCAGAGTAGTATCTGAGTAATCCCGAGTGACCCCCTTTACCGCAATTCTCACTTCACAACTATATTACATATATAAAAGGACCACTGCTCAGGACCAACCGTGTTAATATCAGTTTGTTTACTCAACAACCAACATTAAACTATATGGTTATCTTACTGGACTCCATTCTGGACCCAAGGAAATCCGAGGTGATCATTTGCCGACAAAGTGCGGTTTTACCTACGTTCGGGAACCCAACGATTTGTATGCGAATTTGCTGTGGATCCTCATCTTCAACCACGGGGACAATGGGATTATCTTGAGTTTGCCATAATGTGATATTCGGTTGATTCATGTTTATAACAGGTGACGTTTCGACCGCGTTGGTGGTTGGTGAATGCAAACTGCCAACACGACTGCGATTAGCCGAAGGACTGAATAGTGCTGTAGGTGAACTGTACAAATTTGTCTGCGAAGGATTGGAAGGGTCAGTTTTTCCATGAACTGTCCTTGGACGATTGCTGTACATGCTGTCAGTGGTGTACGACAACCCAACTATACTTCGAGTTCGATAGGTATCTCCCTATGTGTAAAGGTAGAAAGTGATAACAACAGAAGTTAGTAGTTTTGTTCAGTGAAATTTGTTTTTACTTGAAACAAAAAGTTTTCAGTCTTTGTAAAATTTGATAGCTGACAGACGTCGTGAAGTTTCCTTCACAAACTTTCAGTTAATCTTTTCACAGTACAGTGGCAGCTGATGAGAACAACATTTCAAATAAATACATCCTATCATATCCACTCAACGATAATGTACAGAGTTTGAATACATTTACACTTGTGGAGTAGATAGCTACATTCAAAAAAGTGTGGGGGGGCGCTGGCAAAATGAGAGTAAATTGATAGGCATCTCATAAAAATAGCTTCACAAAATGGGTCCGGCCAGAAATTCGCATAGGGTTAATCAGGCAATACATTAAACATGCTGTGAAATTACAATAACCACTTGTATGGGACATTAACTTTAACTGTCTCCTATGAAATCATCATACCAAAGCTTACATTTAAAAGTGATTAGAGCCAGAAACAGATGTCCATAAACTCTTGCTCTGCCTGCAAAAGTGAGCTTACAGTGATCTCAACAGATCCATGTATTTTCACGGTACTTCCTTGAGAAAAAGACAGATCCAGAATACGTGGTTTCAATGGATTTCAGTACCATTTTTGAAAAGCGGAATGACTGTTGATACGTACTAACCAGGTGGAACCTCTTTGGTTCTCCAAATCATCTCCAGAGGTTTTGTTATTTCGATATGAACCTGTCCCCAGCGTCCTTGAAGAGGGAGGGCCTGAGAAGATCTGGTTAAATAGCCTTGTTAAGTCTCAGGAACAAAACCTCCTGGGCAATTTTTACTTCCGACGGAGGACCGTCTGTAATGTAATGAGTGACCATTCGAGTGTCGTCGTAGTTAAGGCCAGCTAAACCGTTACTGGAAATGTTCAACCAGTCTGTCAAATCGGCGCGAATGGCTGGTGATAGAGGAGTCACTTTTTTGCATTAGGGCTCAGTTACACTGACTCAACGGCCAGTACAACCAATGATAAAGGAAAAGAGCTTTCCGCTACTCTCGGATGAAGAAGCAACCTTCCACCTGTTTCAACTGTCCCGCCAATTGGTTTCCACAGTCCTGGCGCAAGCTTACCGTGAGCTTCCGTCCAAGTTCTCGATAGCCTTTCGGCATATTCAGAGCCACGTGTCATCGACTGACTCTTGTTCAAGAGTTTATCAACATGACGGAAATCGAGTTCTGTCGCAATTACTCCGCTCCATCAGAACGCAACTCTTCACAACAGGCCTTCATAGGTGCTGTGATCTACTCCCAGTGTGTGTTAGGTTTTTTTTTGCCAGACTAGAACTGGGCAAATGGCTCACAAATGCTTCTTGATCATACTTATTTACAAAATTCTCGCTGGAATTTCAGTTAGATACCTCGAATTTGCCACAGTGACCTTTGGGCGAATAACAAGGATATAAGGGCCCGTGCAACAACATGATATGAGTACAGGTGTTTGCTCCAAAATGCACGTTTTCAGTACAATCGCGAAACTTTCAAATGACCACTATAGGACAGAGTTGTGTTCACGGCTGAGAATGACACAGAGGTCTCCATGTAACCTAGTGACAGTGTTGAATTATAGGGTACGTGAGGTACGTACAGATGCAACAGTCTAACTCCACTTTAAGTACGTTCTTTCCACGGAACCAAACATACCTCTCAGCCGCATCTTCTCTGCAGAAAGACGAACAAGCTAACCATTCGCACCACGGTTATTAAAACCATGGCAAAATGTCCGGTCAGCCTAGGAAGATCAACGAGGGCGTCATAGAACGTATCTCAATATCCGAACAGCTAACTGCTGGAGAATGCACCAATATTATGAATATAAGCAGCCATCGTAATTTTTGTTGACAGACTCTAACGGATGTTTTCGGTCTAACAGTGCATAAGTGACTGGTCACTAGGATCCAGTAGAGCAAACACTGCTCTGCCCTAAGGTTCAGGGCGAGCCCCACTCCATCTTCGACGCGAGATCCAACGTCGGCGTTACCAGAGACTGTGAGAGAGAAATGCTTGGTTCTATAGTTATCTAGAGATGAGCCCAAGTGGATAACGGTACTAGAATATTAGACTTACGTCTTCGTCGCACATGTCAAGTTCCACAATTGAGACAGTACTTGCTAGAGAAGTCTTATATAAGATCTTTTGAACAATGATAATATTGAAGGCGCCAATACTTATCAGTCATCTTGGCCCCCGAAGAAAATTATCCCTTGAGGGCAACGAGAAGAAGGAAAATTTAGAGAGGTAAAATAGAAGGATGTGTTTCAAGTAGATTCGATTTGGCTTGCCTGGCCAATGAAGAATATGTCAACCAAGTATTTCTTGTGGAGGTGCGCTGAACGTATGATATTTTAGACCTTCTCTTCGCAAAGCCCCATATCTATAGGCCAGTCTATATAGCGACCACAGAGGCATCAGTCAATTGTCTGCTATATTCAAGTTACTGTCTGGCTTCATATTATGTCGTTTCACTATGCCAAGAGACAGAGAGTCAAATACGTGAAGAACAGGCAAAATTCCGGTCCGTTCGTTGGCGCAGTGATCACACTTTTACCTTGCGACATATCTTGGAGCATCGGTCCTCTTACAGACAGCCGACGGTTGTGTTCTTTGAAGATTTAAAAGCTGCTTTCAATTCGGTTACTCGTAACGTTCTCCGGAACTGTCTTCTTTGTAAGTGTGTACCAGAGAAATCCGTGGATCCGTTGAGTTAACTTCATGCCTACTCTACAAGTAGGGTGAGAGTTTACAGACAACTGTTTCGGGCGTTCGTCATTTTTAGTGATGTTCGTCAAGGGTGTCCGATTTTCTCGTTCTTGTTCAATTTGATCATGGACAACATCCTGCGGGGTGCGCTTGAGGAGTCCAGTGAACTTAATACTGAGCTCCGTCTTAGCGCTAGGTTGGCCGATCTGGAATATGTGGAAGACATTGTTTTACTTAGTCTCCATTCCGAAGACAAGCAGACCATGCTGAACAAGGTAAGTGATCAGGCTTGTTTGTATAAAATTCGCTTCGCACCATCGAAGTGCTGCTTCAAGACGGGGGATACCCACTTCTACCTTCTTCATTGTAGGTAGTCCGCTTGAGACTGTGGACAGTTTCATATACTTAGATAGCACTATCTCGCCAACTTGTGGTATTGCTGATGAAACGTCATCAGCAACAGCAAAGATACGATTCGCCTTTTCCAACATGTTTCATCTGTGGCATCGACAAGACGTTCGTTTGTCACTACTAGGAAGGGCATAAATCTCATGTATGCGTTTTGTTTTGCTTTCAGATTTAGAAACGTGGTTTGTTCACAACGAAGATATCAGCTGACTTGCTGTGTTTAACCATCGCCACCTCCGCCAGTTGGCCCATGGTAAGTGAACAGATAATGTGAGCAATGTGGCCGTTCACCGGCGCGTATTCCAGAATGCTCTGGATGCGCCATCAAGTGATCAACTACTCATGGTGCACAGCTTGCGATGGTTGGGTCACGTACTCCATGTGCCAACTGAGTGTTTACCGTACCGGGAGTTATAAACGGGAATCACCAACAGTTGGGAAAACTACGTGGTGGTCAAGCAATAACGTGGTCACGAATGATGAAGGTCCTGACTGTTCCATTGAGCAAAGTGGGCAAGTATCGTCTGTCCGGGAGGGTTCTTCCTGATCGCTTTCAAGTATATGCTGCACGGATAAGTTCCATTCTAATAAATGAGATTACTATTTTCCTGTTTTCCGTTTTTCAACAGTATAATAGCCTAAAACCACTCATCGGCTGTGTTCAGCAGTTTTGGGATGGACACGAATGATTCAGATAATTGTGTTTGTTTGACTATATTTGCATACCAACTGAATGCAAGAATGGTTTGAGCGGATAATATTACACTGGCCAAAGTAATATACAATAAACCTGATGGTGTAATTAGGATGTGTTATGTATTTGCGTACACGTTGCGTTGGTAGTCCTTTGACATTAATTCATTTTGCTGCCATTATACGTTAACTATCGTAATATTGGAACTTGTTAAATTCAACCAAAATATCAGGTAGATTCTCTGTAGAATTCTTTATGACACGGCTTGCAAGACGAAACCTTTATTTAACCGGAATTTTCACATAATGGAATAAATTAAACACAATTAAAGCAGCTCCAATCTGGCAACTTATTCTATCACTAGTGGGACTCTTACGTTCTTAGTCACTCTCCCTATCCACATCGATTGTGAGCGCATAATAGTTGCGGTGGGTGTGCGGCATGCACCCAGTCCGTTATTGTGGATGGACACGAACCACTCGAGGTTGTTATTCAGCACTGGGTGCAGATAACAATTTCAGAAACGATGATTACGTTGTTTGAAAATAAAGGACCGTTATTTGGCTGCTTGGAAGTTAAGGTCACTTCAAGTTATAATATTATGTGGACAATCTCTTTATCTTTGATACTGTTTGAGCACGTTTTACTTCAAGCGCCTTGTCAGAATGAGTTTGATAATGCATCATAAGATAAGTATACCTAGTAAAAAGAGGATTGGCTTATCTGCTTTATCAAACAATTAAATTTACTTGCCTCCGAATTTAGTAAAGAGAAAAGCTTTCGTACTTGTTAAGTAGGAAGCTGAATTCCATTCACCTACCGCCATATTACAAAATAACCATCGACTGAGATTTACATGTAACAAACTGAGCGCGATAGCTAAATGCCACCAGATAGCAACCAATGACATTTTTGGAGGTCAAAATCCCTTTCGGTTGAACCTATCGCGTACTTTTCCTTGGTCACATGTAACGAAACACCCGTAACCAAGAGTATAAACTCTCCAGCCCGCCTCCCTAGTCACTGATTTTTACTCACCTGCACACACGTGTTTTCCTGTCACTCCCTCCCACACCCCTGGGAATGCGGCCTTCCTAGGGCTACCGTGACAGTGTCAACATCTACTAGGTCTGTGTGTAAATCGGGTATCTAGTCAAACACCATACCGATTCCATCACATTTCCTCCGTTCGGAATCGCTTATCTAGCGTCCCTGTTTGCTGTTGTCGTGCATATAAACATTTAAATGTCTCTTGGAGTAAATTATTGTATTTTATCTGGCGAGCGTAAAACAAATCAAGGTTTGAAACAATTGGTTCCCTCGAACAGTTTGAACAAAGCAGTTAGAACTCGAACACTGGTAGATGCAAGCATTTCGTATTGACTCATATTGCGACTGCGCACATTGAAACTGCTCAAATGCGACTGGTTGGTTTGCGTCAGACACATTGCCGTCTTCTATCCGTCGTCGAAAGCTTGACACTTTGTCGCATCAATTTTACACTATTCTGCAAGAAAATCATCGATCGTACAAAGAGGACCTATAAAAGTCGGTTGATGATTTTCTTGCAAAATAATGTAAAAAATGATACGACAGCAAAGTATCAAGCTTTCGACGAAGGATAGAAGACGGCAATGTGTCTGACGCAAACCAACCAGTCGCATTTGAGCAGTTTCAATGTGCGCAGTCTCAATATGAGTCAATACTAAATTCTTGCATCTACCAGTGTCCGAGTTCTAACTGCTTTGTTCAAATCGAGGTTTGTTTTTGTAATTG
>LUCH01000406.1:154408-174106 GCA_013368495.1 Paragonimus heterotremus
TATTGTAAATTTGGTACTGACGAGTCAATACGAAATGCTTGCATCTACCAGTGTCCGAGTTCTAACTGCTTTGTTCAAATCGAGGTTTGTTTTTGTAATTGATCATGCTGTTTATATGAATAGTACCATGTTTCCACTGGCATGATTTGGTTCTGATACTAGGTGCCGTTGGTAGCACGTGCCTCGCCCAACATTCATTGAGAGAAAGTGCAAACGGTGTCGGAAATAGACCTGTATACTCCTCAATGTAGCACACTGAAGTCAAAACCATTGTATGATCTAATTAGTCTTCTGTGCCGTTGACTGAAAATAAGATTTCCAGTCACATCAAGGATGGATATCAACAGTTCAAAGCACATGCACAGAATTACACCGAAAGACATGGTGAACTTCCGCAACTAGCCAGTGGTCGCAATTTATCCTAATTGCTGCTGTCTTATAGTGGATGTTTCACTTCAACGTCTGGACACTTCTCTGAATCCATTAAAATGCTTCAGTTTATTTGCCTCATAACAGACATCACAGAATCAACTAGCACTTTATTTGCGCTGCAAATCATTGTGAATTGCCAAGTGAATCTCCAGCCAACCATTGAAATGAAAGCATCCAGTAGCAAACTTAGACGAATTCCAGGTAAACCCTTGTCAGATCACTTGACCCGGAGCCTCGTTAACTCAAGTAGTTGGTGCCAGTCTTAAGACCATCGTAACATCATGTCTTTCTCTGACATCTGCTCGAAATAACGTGCTCAGTCACAGCTCATAAGAGGATCCGGTGCTTAGAACAGTCATTTTTAATGAATGTTCTTCAGGCCTACAGCTGAAAATATTTATATTCACAAGTAGCTTCCTAAAGCCACCTCGACCCTGGTTAGGCAAGACTAGGCAGACGTGAATTAATTGCTGAGTCCACTTAGACATGTAACAGGGATTTACGGCAATTTAATAGCATGACCCCAACAAACTCGCTCAGTTTTAACCGGTTGCAAGCTATGATCTCAAGAAATGACGAAACTACACTGGTTAGATGCCTATTTTGAGCAATCAATAATCCCGAGCATCGGTTAATTGGTGCACGGGTTGACTCATTGATTGGAGTAGCATATTTGGGAGATGATCCTTAGCCGGTCTCACTAGCCGTCTGTCTATCATTCTAATGTATGTGTCACCGCAGTTACAGCTGAACAGTTAGTCCAAAAAAATAGAATTCAGCCTCCTATGTCCGTCTAACTGTCCGTTTATTTGAATGTTGGATGTCACACAGTCATGATCTGAATCAGCTTATGAAACGATTTTATCTTTCGAGCTTTATGGACACTCTGTGTCACTCAAGCATCTCTCTGGGTTTAAGGAAAATAGTTTACCTTTAGTTTCGTTCATTATTGCATTGTTCACAAGCAGGTTTATCGTAAACTCATTTGTTGCTTAGACGTTTTCCTGTTCAATCACTGTCAACCCAATTCGTTATAAAGCCGCAAGATTTAACAGTCCCGGTTTTATTTCTAAGAAGCGAGTGCTTTTTTCCAAAAGTTTCTGACTGTTTTCTACCCATGAGAGTTATAGCTAGCCAGTTAGCTGTATGTCCGCTAAATGATCGTGTTTATTGTTGCCGCGATTAGCACGTGGTCGTCCATAAGAAATCACGCTCCAATATCCGTAAAGTCACATGCTTGGGGTCTAGAAAATGTTGTTGTTAGCTCATTTGGAATTACGTTGACTGCTTTCGCATAGCGTTCTCTATAGAGAACACACACTTAGGGTGACCTGTGTTCCATTTTGAGCAATAAATATCTCACGTTTACCCATTCTGTTGGAGAGACATTGAACACCGCTCCACATCTATTTATTTGATTACCATTTCAGGAGTGCTAAAGGTAATGAACAAGTACACAAGTCGCAGATAACTAACGTCGGAAATATTCACATTTTTGCGTAAAGTACGTGACTACTCAGCTGAACTACATTTACTAGCCGAGTTCAGATTACTCGTGTCACGAACAGTACATAACTCATTTATAATAGCTGGTAACTTGTGATTGTACTAGGCTCATGTCACTATATTTGTTGGAAAATATCGTTGCATTTAATCACTAATTAGCTGAGGTATGTTTGCAGTCTCGCGAATCGTACTCTTACCCTATAGAAGCTCTGGATATCCTAGCAGATCTTGCATTCACAACGTTGCTTGAACTACAAGCCAGTTCACAATGAGGTTTTCCAATTCCTTTTTCACGCTTACATAAAGGGCTGATATAATGTCCACTGTAACCCTATTTATCCTGACGTCAATCCATCCCGTACTTGTTTACCTTGTTTACCACGCCTCGTAGGCGCGTGCTGACGTTGAATATTTTGTACAGTTTGGTACGATGTTTTGACTTGGTTTTTCCTGAAATAGTTAAACCAGTGGGAATGAATAAATACGTCTGTATGTAAGAAAACTTTCTGCTCATCATTTCTGAAATTATTATAAACTTTTAGTTAACAGTTACCAAAATTATTGTCAGTATTTATGTGAATTATTTTAAGTGTCAACGTATCGAGACAATTTTTGATTATGTTTATTATTATACATGTAAAATTTCAGTTTCTCTCAGTAAAGATGAACATGCCAAATGCACGTCCATCAGTGGGAACACTGTTTGACAGCATCAACAGGATAGAATTTGTTAACATATGTAAAAGTGTACCCCTACCATTGTGATAGCACAAAACCTGTTATAAACTTTTAAACTGGAATCTGAAACAATGTTCATGTGGGAAAGACCGGAAGTCAAAGATTAAAGTGAACAGTTTAGCAGAGTGTTCCGTCATATATATCAAGAATCATTTTGAGAAATTTATGATGAAAACTTGTATACTTAGATAGTCACTGTATAAATTTCTATCTAGATATTTTGTTGAAATTGGTAGATGACTTGTAGCAAACAAGTTTGTATCGTCTTCTGTAGAGGGATAAATGAATGATGAATGCAACCGATGGCGATTGCATAGAAGATTACATTATCGTGTTAAATATTCGATGCACAACGTGCAGTTGCGAACTACATTCTATCGAATTGGCAGAAGTGTACGGTTAACACTCAAAAGCAGCCTATGCATGTGACTGTGATAGTCAACATGTATCAGACAAACAATGATTACCCGAAGATTAAATAGTTCTGTACCCACCCCTAAGAAAACCAGTGGATACTGAGTCGTTCAGTCATACATTCAGTTTTAAGGTTAGCAAACGCTGTAATACACTTGCAGAACAAAATATACATCACTAGGAGTGATTTGTTATTCGATGTTTACTCTTTCCTAATCAAGTTAAACAATGAATGCCGAATCCTGCGTGAACCATCCTCACTTTTAGAAATTAGTCACTTTTACAGTCCTGTGCGATCTTATCCAAAACCTGTATTTATCACACTTTGCACCATGACGAAACTATTAGAAGGAATACAACAAAAATTGCTTCTATCTGCAAACATTTTGTGATCCAGGTGAACAATTCGATATATCGCAATAACTACTTTGTCGTTAGACAGCTGACAGAAGTACATGGTCTTTACCTGTCATTTGCAGAACTCATTTGTTCAGCTGAACAAAGATGGAAAATTCTGTAGCAAAGAAGCTGTCACTATTTACATGTGCTGAATGCAGCGAGATATGAAGACGAATACACTTGTTTCGGACCTCTTCAGAGAAGTGTAAATTGTACCAGCTGGAGTGCTTTCAGTTTGAACAATAGGTCCGAACTTGAGTATCAAGTCGAATGAACGCCAGCGAGACGATAAAACAGCACCTGCCACCCTCACTTGCTTTCGCTTGGTTGCTGCGTGTTCTTTCATAATGCCTTAGATTGAACACATTGCTAAGTTCGTTTTGCAAATAATCGATTAACCTTGCACCACCAATCCAACAGTTGTGACCTCCTCCAAGACAAGATTATGACGGATTACACAGTGATTAGTGTTTTGCGCACTAACATCAGAATACTTTGAAGTCCCTTATTTAGTGGTCCACGAATAGCTAATAACCATTCAACGCAGCTGTGGGTAAACTTACAGGTCATCAAATATAAAGTCCTTTGAGTTGAAGATTGTAAGAGGACTAAGAACGAACAAGTTATTTTTGTCGGCAAAGTTTGCCACTGTGAAAACTTATAGTAATGCCGACGAATCTACGAAAAACTTCGAAGTGAATTTTTCGTCATAATATGCGGATTCATTGTAAGTCCCTGTACTAGAAAATGCGTCCACTATTTTCTTCTTCTAAAAGGACATTGTTTCTTCATTTATTGTACACTGAATGCTCATAATTAAGAGTGTTCTATTAGGATGTCCATATTCTGTTTCTGAACGCTTAGGAATATAAAACGTAGATTTGCTGCAAACTGGTACATTTGTCCAATCCCCGTTTTCCTTCCTACAAATGGGCAGTGGTATATTTAAATTTTCATGCTACCTAAAACATGCTTTTCTTGATTATCAGAGATTAAGAAAACATTTTCAGTTGATCTCATTTACTTAGGCATTTTGATGGAACAAAAACAGCTTTACCATATTTGTCAGTAATGAGCATAAACTTAAACATCCCTAAACTGCACGGGACTTGCCAACATTGATACTTCATATTTGAGTACGAGTGTCAATCTTGCGGCATTAGAAGGTAGTTAAATCAGCGTGGAAAAAATCCAACGTTTATAAATTGCATGATCCAAGAGGGAGCAGACTTCCAAAACAACAGCTGTTAACGTCAGTTAACAATATTGTTTTCACTCAAGCAATGTGTACAAAAACGATACATAATTTAGACAATTATTTTATTTCAGAGTAACATCTCCTCGTTTCAGCAATGAAATGTGAACACGCTCATGCAATAGAAGATCAGGACTGTCAACATTTAACGAAGGTTGTTGAAAGTCTTATTAACTAATATAGGTTCCAGTTAGCTTCAATGTCAACCATATTCCGCTCACTTAATGATAGACTGTACACTTCTTCGGAAGCTGACAACAAATAATATACACCATACTAACCAACCCAATGTGGGAAGAACGTGTAGCGAGCAGTTACCTACGGTGATTCATTATGAGGCTAGGCACAACACTTGCCTCTGGGTTAGTGACGTGCGAAAGAAGTCACAATAATGGATCGAAAATTTCATCATCGACATTCGAATGATGTGGTTATTTTACAGATTTGGTTAGTTTACACCCAACACCTGAGTGTACAAATTAGGAATGTCTGCTTAGATATTGATCACGATCAAGCAAACTAGTCAATGTGATTACGGGTGTAAGATCATGAGGGGTTTAACGTTTGAAGGAAACGTTTGTGGGGTAGTGAAAGAATAGACGAATACCGATGGCTTCTGCGATTGATCGGTGTGTATAGCTGTCGGCTTGAGGAAGTCTTGCTCATATTTGACTGTTGCGCCTGTAAAGTAATTCAAAAATCCAGCCAATCCGGTGAATTCCTTCCTTCCTGTCTATCGAGCTCGTGGTTCACTTATAAAACGAGTTAAAGTTTGCCTGTTGACAAAGTGCATCGGAATACGTTTACAAATGATGTTGTTCTAGAAGTTGGAAAGTCAACCACTATTTTAACTTTACCGCCTCGCTATTAGAAATAACAACACTGGCATCTGTTCGTGACTCACCAAAGCTGACCTCGAATTATTTCTGATAACCTACAATGTTTAGACCAATAAACTTATACAAAGCCCCTAGACGTCATTTAGTCGAGTATTGAATAAACTACTCACACAACGAAAATTAACTGCTTGAAATTGTAAATACGCCTCAATTAACAACAGAGGAAGTTGTCATATGTTTCGTAGTGCAAAAAATTCAAAGAACGAAATAAGAACACAACAAATATGTGTGCAAGACACTTGCAGTACGTGCTTTGTTGACTAGGATTCCTCGGTATTATAGACAGTACTTTGAGCAGACAATATCAGGTTCCCTTCGGATGCCAACCAGAAATTCGGTTATGACCTGCTGAATTAAGTTCCACATAAACATGAATGATACACCAGTTTTCGGACTTCCGCTGACAGTATAATCTATCAGCTGCATATAGGGCACGGAGCAATAAGTCGCGACCTAACATCCTTATCATTTGCCCGAGGCTACAATATTTACTTAACGAAATCGGTATGCTCAGTGGTAATCAGATTCTCTCTATTCCGGGAGCTCACCTGCGCAAGTAGGCGAATTCACCCGAATGTTCATTGAATCCCAGCACGATTGCCGAAGTCAGGTTTTCATTGGAATCAACATACGGGCTGTGTGGACATCATATATGGAGCCAGATGGCAGTAGTTATTGACTTTTACGATTTGCCTCATCCATAAGTTCATGTGCATCCACGGCTGAGGGCAAATTTTACAGTCAGGCTAAACGCAACAGCATATGTGTTAACTCAAGTGTCCTTTCCAGCATAGTTCTGTCCACTTGCTTAAACGTTACACAGACAATATTTTCCTTGTGGTTAGGTTCCCTCAGCCTACAACACTGACATCTGCCATAACTAGAGGAACCACTCGGCCACATTAGCGTGAACACCTATGAGCTCATAGTAAACGGTTAGTAGAACAAGCGGTCGTTTTACTGAATATCTGGGGGTTTGCCTGTTGTAAGTCTTAGCGCAGATTTCATGTTACCGACATTTTGCCATTTTTATTATAGGAAAACTGGCATTAATTGTTTGGTTCACAAGTTTGTGGTATGTGTGCACTGCTGCACTACCAGTAAATTAGGTCAAACTTGCCCCTTGGAGATCATTTCATAAGATTTGACAAATATGTATTTTATGCCGGTGGGTACCATAAACGGCGCATTTTTGCGGCGAAAACAATATAACTGAATTTTTCTGCTTGCAAGGAATGTCCCATACTTAGATGAATAAGCCGCAGGGGTATTGGGGCTGCGGGGAGTTACTAATCCGGAATAACGCTAATATGAGGGAAAAATATTGTTTGCCATGAATTTTTAGTTCTTGTTTATCGTGAAAACTTTCTTAAACGCTATACTGGCTTGCCAAAGTTGAACCAAGTTATGGCGATTTCACGCAAACATATTTTGGGTTAGAACGCCAAGGTGGCGCACTTTCGTTTTTGTTTTGCACCTCAACAATAAGTTGCTCGTCAGGTGCAACTAAACAAACCAATACAAATCATCTGAATTAAAAATCACATTCGGTAGTGACATTACCGTCTCCGGGAAGCATCCATTACAAGAGTTTGTGACAATTTCTTTCATTATTGTATGCAGAATGTATGCAGTTTTCATTACTTTTGTAGATTACCCAGAATAGAGGATGCAGCTGTCGACTGGTAATAAGCAGTAAACAAGATTACGTTGGTGCTTCCTCAATGTGGATTCCACATGTAAATTCATTGTAGAATAACCAACCTTCATTGGCTACCGTATACCGAATAACATTATCATATTTTTACGCATGGGATATAAACGTTTTGTGCATATTTTCCTGGTTGCAATCAGGAAGATAGACTTGCGTACGACAGTTGAAAATTTGGGTTTTCCCTCAGAAGTCATTCGAACTGTGTTGATGCACAACGACATTCGCCCACGTATTGGTCAGTTGGCAAAACACGAAATTTGTTTTAATACGCATGAACTTTTGTCTAATAAGCATGTAAAAACGTATGTACTTATGGTGGTTTTGCCATTCATTACTTTTCAATATACCTTCAATATACTGAAAGGATGGCAACAAAATCGCAAACTGCTTGCAGTGAGTGACATAAATTTAACTGGAAGTATTCATTCATCAAAGTTCACTTGTGTGAAGTTATTTTATAAACTATCGTGTCTGCCAGTGTTAAAAATTAGTGCCCCCCCTATTTCTCAAAATTGTCCCAGCAATTTGACAGTGGCCAACAGATGTTTCAATCCCACGTAACGTTTGCAATCACTCGCTGGTAAAATTGTCCCAGTATAGTGAAGAAGAGACGCACTTTGAGCGTTCTCACAATCAGTGCGTTTTGGCTGATAAGACGGAAATAGTGATGAAGACATCTGTCGAAATAAGTTCATCTGTCATTGTTATGACCTTTTTTTCACCTCAATGCATTCAAATACCAGTTTTCATGCTATCCGATTTTACTGTTTTAAACGACATTATAAAAATTGTGAAAGTTCAAATGTGCCGTTTAATATGTGTCAATCCAGCGTAGAAATATTATTCCTAGCGCATTATTTGAAGAGAAAATAATGATGGCAAACAATTTATCAAAGTTTAAAGTGAGTCACGGTTAAGTACATTTCTTAAAGTATCAACCTACCGGAAGTTGACTTACATTCTTTGGTGGGAACAACGCCAATGAGTAAAACAACGCAATAACAATGTGAGCCAATGACAATGCATGTTTTTTGGTTGATGAATTGATGACTTTCCAGTAAAATGATAATTGTAAAGCCACTAATTCATGCTTGAAAACTGATCACCAAATGCTACTGAGAGACCAAAATCAATTCGCTTTCCAGAAAGGTTGTAAACTGTATGAAAATGCAGAATGTACCATCCAGATTGTTAAGAAGACGGTTCATTGTCTCTTATTTCTCAGTCATGTTTTGAAATAAATCGAATTTTCGTGAAGATATCTTTGTTAATTATATGTGAGATTTAGTCCAAAGACGTCAGTGGATTCACACTGCTTTTTGTAGATACCTGTTTTTTTCAGTAACCCATTATATTTGGTTTCCATCACAGATAAGCCCTAATTTCGCACATGAAAACCTACCAAATATTCCAGATGTTCCATTGACGGAGCGACAGGTCTGAGGCAACTAGCATTAAAATCTGCCGAATACTTTCTTGAGCACTAAAGTTTTAGTATTGCTAAGTCGCTTGGGAGCTGTGGTAACCTAGAAATCTATCAAACTATTTACTACGGATATAGCATAATTGCTTTGGTAACATTGAGATGAATAGGTGAATGGGGCCATAAGTTACATTTTCAAGCTTTTGGTATTGTTTCAGCTCTCACACGTGAGTGAAATGTATAACAACGATCATTCACATAGTTTTTTTCGGTTGTTAGCAGCATGACAAACAAATTGCCTAGGTGACCATGGTAACCTGTCTACTGAGTGTGTTGGGCGATCAATGAAGACAGCCTCTCACATTCCGTTTTGTTCGTTCATTGGAAAACAACACATATATGGTTTATTGCCTTCGCGGTGTGTGCTGACGTACGTTTCGCTACGTTTCCCTGTATAGATTCTACTGTAGCTAAACAATTAGCTAAAGATGACAGGAATCTAGATAGTTTCGTCTTACTGCATTTGTAGGTTTGGCTTATTGGGTTTAAATATCAGGGTTACTCAGGTGAACGAACAGGTATTTTTCAGTGTGGATTGCACTTCATTTGGCATAGTAGCAAAAAACCGTTCTCTTTGGAATAGTCTCTGCACTTGAGGTCAAATTTTGAATTCCCGTACTTGATATTTTTATGTGTCAAAGGTCAATATTATTTTGTTGGTCAGACGTTTCCTAGAACAGAAGATACACCAAGCCAAGATTAAATGCTACCTGAATGTGCTTACTCTCATTGCATTACATATGGTGTTCATTACGGAGATTCACGACTGAACAATTACATTAGAAAAACAGCATGTTAGTCGGCAATAGTAAGTGAGAGACCGAAAATAGGACCCATAATTTTACTAGTAAATAGAGCCACCTCGTTATTTTCGGTTTGAGTGACTTAGTGGAGATTTATACAGCATTTTCCCTTGAAATTGGATAAAGTAATACTGCTGTTAGCACACATTTTTGTAGGTGAAACGTTTCACATTTTTTATGTTTTGAGATCATTTTGCAACCTTGAGACTAGAAAATAGTTAATGCCATGAATTAACCGGCCATATCTTAAACATGGTGACTATAGTGAAACGGCTGCTTCTAGTTTTGTCCTCAGCGTGTTTGAAGCCACCTCTTCTGAGACACTTGATTGTCAGATAACAACAGTGTAGCGAACAAGCTCGTTTTCGGTTATTCATCATCAGGCTAATTACATAACAATTTATATGAAACAGAGTTGTCAGGGCGAAACGGACAAAAACAAGTAGCTAGTTTGAGTGAGGTCAGACACGTCATCGGCAAACACGGAAACAACATTTTGGTACGATTACGTCATCATTATGACGCCACTGGAACCATGACGGTTTGATCGGTCATGGTGTGTATGGTTGGCCATGGCAACTTGATTGTCCAACGTGGTCACGTTGAAGGACCTAATATGTGCTCACGATCAATGTATACTGTTCGAACAACCACATGAATGCCATCGTACATATTTGCGTGAACAAATAACGTGCACCATTTTTAGTGTGCACTTACATGCACTATTTATATATACATAGGTATAGTCATATAATTCTGTACGAAGAAGTTTAATGTAACTCGATTAAAGCGAACTAGGAATGTTTGGCTAGGTAGGTATGAATAATTCAGTTAATAATAGGTGATAACAGTTCCATCCGGCCGTCAGGTATTCGCTGTATAGTGGCGTTCTGACCCCAGATTGAATGTACTTCAGGAGTAATCTGCATTTTAGAAACTACAATAAAGGTATATGCATGCATATGACTTATATATGGTGGTTCATCGATAATATACACAGTGTGTTTAATCCCAAGCTGGGGACGAATTTTGTTGAATGGTCATCGCATCACTGTTGGGTGAGGAATACAGCGTAAGTTTGTTTGATGAGTTTACCAACTGCTTTTCATAGACTGAACGTCAATGCATGCACGACCTAGGAGATCAGTTGTCATTCAGGCGTTAGACTTAAAGGTAACACAAATGTGTGTCAAACTGGGAAAGTAACTAATTAGATATTTGTAGCCTGATGACTATATTGAATTGAAACAACCACTACTTTCCCCGACTTAATTTCAACGGAAAACAGTTGTTTTCATTACCTCATAAGGAAAATTTCTGGAAAAATAAAGGGTAGCGGCAATCAGGTGAACCAAACCAGGGTGCTGTGTACATACCTACTGACAGACACATATTGGTTACTCATCATTAGGTGGCTTTCATTGTTATAACACACTGGTTTCGAAAAACTAAGATTAAGCGAGACTCGTGCCCTTGTATTCTTGCTGGTAAGCAGAGTTGGGCTTCAACAGTTAAAACAACAGCTACGACAAACAGCTTGTCGACTGGCAATAACAATTCACACGTCCTGAAAATGTGGAGCAGTGTAATTTACTGTGCTTTTTAAAAGATGATCTGAAACAATGGTTAGAAGTGACTGTGCAATAAACTAGAACAAGAGACAATTGAATTCCAAATTGGAGGGAGAAGAACTACTAGTAATGTGTGTGGTCTGATGCAGACTTTCAGAAAGAAGCTGCCACACTTTATTTTTACGGTCGATCGGAATCGCGTTCAAAAACATTCCTGTTGTCTTAATGCACGCCGGAACTTCTTGTAGTGTTTCATTGTCAACAGAAAGGCGCACACTACAGTGGGAGCACTTACTTTGTTATAGTAATCCAGAACGGTTCCGAACAATATCACAAGAAATGTACACGATATTACAGTCGCAATCATCTCTGGGTCATAATTTTGCTGAAAGCTTTTGTAACTGGTTAAGATGTACCGTTATTTGAGAGCATCACCACTGATACCTATCTTGGGTTTAATATCCATTCACTTGCAGGAGGTCTGAGTATTCTGCTAACATCAATGAAAAACAGATCAAACATTCAACAGTAAACGCTAGAAGGTGTTCTTTTTGTGTCAGGTTACTGGTGTAAGTTCGGTACACTGACCTGTACTTAGCAAATGAGGTAATGTACGTGCGTTCTGATAAAAGCAAAGTGGTGTTCCACAATGACTAAAGCTCCAGTTTTTGGGAACTTTTGTGGTGATAAAAACCAGAATAAGCCTGCAGGGTTTGTCTTTAAACAATACAATATGTATAATAAAGGTTGGACGATTATTTGTGTACGATGGCTGATGGATGGCTGAGCCAGTTTCATATCGTGAAAGATTATCCTTCTAGAGGTTGAAGTGGATTGTGGTATTTCGTTTGTTCACGGTATTAAAAATTTACGAATGTACTGACATCATCTGCTGACGGATTAATGCTCACTTTATTGGACGCACTTAGTAAGCAACTTTCTAAAAACAAAACACACACAACATCGTGTTAAAACAAACCAACATACATTGGATATACGTTGCATGGATGGATATGAAGCTGTGCTTCGATGTAAGTAGAGGAAAAGTGTGAACCAGTCACAGCCAGTGAGGTTTCAAGACCTTAGTGTATTGTTTCAAGGAACAGAACAAAGCGTCACTTAATCTGAGAACGATCGGTTTGGCCGACGGTAAATATCAGTCAGTTAGTGAAGGCAAACTTGTCTATTTTACGGAAAACGAATTAAACCTTTTGTGATTTTGTTCAGCTGCACTTCTTGGATCCAGTTTGAGACTGATCTGCACAGTGCACATTAACGTTAAGTCAGTTAGTTTAGTCACACAACCTCGAGTGGATTGTAACCATTTGGACTAATACAGCACTGGCTGATAACACTCCACACAGGTGGTTATTTGCCGCCGTAAACGTTCTGTTAATTTGAAGCTGTAACGCCGTAACCTCTACATACATTGGTTCTCAGTAATCGACAAACACTCTCTAGGGTTGAAGCTGAATATATCATTTTGGCCGTGGAGACTTCACAATGACGCATTCAAATGGGACATTACACTGTGTTAACTGAGAAAAAATAGAGAAATTTGTAGAGATTTATGAAGCAAGTGACGTGTAACTTATGAACATTTGCAACACAGCCATTGTCAAGAGATCAGATAGCCAATCGGAAAGATTTATCTCAGATTTTCAAGACACTCCAAACTCCGCATTACATTGGTATAGCAAAACAAAGTAATTGAAATACGGCCGTTCCATAACTAAGAAAAAAGGACGCATTTCCTAACAAAGAAGCGTTGATCACTGTCGAAGGCAAACGACTACGTATGCACTCCACCTATTTCGTTCAAACTCAACGTCCCAACAACATAAGGTAACATACATTCTACAAATTTCTTGTCAAGAAATAAAGATAGTCGAAAGCAGATTCTGTTACTATCTACCCCGTTAAAAGGTATCATCAAAAATTCCTCTGATGATATTACCATTCGCCCTATTATCGGAGAGGTAGATAAATATTTTTAGTCACCTCGGCCTTAGCATCAAAATAAAAACTGGCTGTATGGGCAATCTACAAATAGCTTGGCTTTCATCTTTTTTCCGGAATGACTAGGATCACTCGATAATCCCTCAAAGACCATGAGGAATGAATTCAACCTCTCTCATATAAGTCGTTATGGAGTACACAAGTGTGTCACAAAATGCATATCTGATGCTTGTAAATCGCTTCTGTCAATAATCTACCTACTACATGTTGATTTACCGCGTTCGGTTAGAGTATTCATTTCATTTCACTGATTCTATCGCAGCCATTGAAGTATGCTTAATTCTGACGTTTAGCTAACGCTCACATTTGCCATTCCGCTGTATCCTATGTCTATTTTTCCCATAACATTGATGATTCAATACAGCTGACATACACTGATCTCAAGCTAATACTTATGTTTGTTAAAAACACGTAGAAGGTGACATGAATTCACCCAGTTACCAGTTCATTTACATTCACGCAGTCTGATCACGTATCATAGGTATTCAAAATCAATCTGACTGTGATATGGGTCACTACAGTTTTGAGACTGTAGAGTGCAAAAGAGACGCAAACATAAGTGACACTGTGTAACGTTTACAGAATATCAGTGCTACATATTCCGGAAATCACCAAAAATATTTGAATCCTTTGTATGACATGTAATTTGGCAGAAGTAAAACAAGCGTTAAGTGCAGTTTATAATTCTTCCAGTTACAGATAAACAAAAGAAAAATGAGAGATTACCGTATTTTTCAGACGGGTCAACTGATGTGTCCAACTTCGACTTGACCTTGAACTGATCACACTTAACTTACCTCTCACAACTGGGTAGCATAAATCACATGTAACTGGCTCCAATAACCACTTCTTTCGCAGTTGTACCAATCGCCTCCATGACTTATACGGACAATTGCTTGTATTACGCTTAACAATAAACCACCAACAATTAGAATATCACCACGAGTTCTTCAGTATGAACAATTAACGCATGTTTGCAGTACTTGAAATCAAATAAACCCAATATTTTGCACTCACAAGTGTCATACGGGATAATCTGAAAACGCCACCACTTCTATGTGATCACTTCACTCAGGCTGTATTGCGATTGTTCGTCAACACAAGAAAGATAGGTGGTGTCTCGAGGGGATTTGCGCTTTGTGAAAGACAAGCTTGCAGAAGTTTAGAATTATTGTACAATACATTTTATCGAATATTCACAAGGTAAGTAGCCTATATGCCCGGGTGATTGATACAATTATGTTTTTTCCTGCAAAATGGTGTTTCGATTATGTTGCCATTAGTCAACTAGTCACCCATGTGTTAGATGGACTTATAACAGCCTTGTACGTTGTGCTGCATTGACAAATCAGTAGAGTTAGACACAGGCATTCTTACGTGTGATGGTTATTTCAAGTATTAGAGGACATCGGATTCTTCCATTCCGGATAGCGAGGTCTGACAACCTCTTGTACATTGTTCATGTTATTTGGTTTGCAACGATTCAGACGAATTCCAACTTGGGCGACTGCATTAGAATTCTTTTTTACGTCGTGATATTCCCAATTTATTCTCTTGTAGTTTTCAGCAGATCATATCAGCTTGAAAAAGGTGTGATTTTCGTTACGTATCCATTGCAGAGTGTGTGCATTATGTTATTCCACAGATCATCTCATAAAGAACAGTCATACTTTGCGCCGCTTCTTAGAAACAAAAGTAGAAGCCTGTCGCCGTTCCTGGAAATGGAACAAGGCTCTTAGTGTACGATCAAAATACTGCCTACTAACAATGTCAAGAAGATGAAATGTTTAAACTCATTAAAACTCTATTTATGTAAATATTAATTGCAGAAGTTTACACTTACATCCGTGAAGAAATAATCCAGAGAACAAAATATTCTCACAAAACTTGTGCTTCAGTTACAGTTGTCATGTTGCTAACCGGAAGGAACGATTGAGGGGTCTTACTCTCTAATTTCAAACTCAGAAATGCAGGTTTTTATTCACCTAGGCATTTTAACCAACAAACAACTCATTGTCTAACTGAGAGATCACAGTGGACTCTTTAAAAAGCTGCATAATTATGAGTCATTTGAGTAACGACGAGTAAGTTATTTTCCTCAAATTCACGGATGGTTACCAAATGCATGCGTATGTATCTGATAGCTTTCCGTTGTACATACATGCTTGTTGGTTTTGTAGGCGTATTGGGCTACTGCATGGTGTTTATTTTGTTGTCCGGCAGATTGCTGTTTAATGCACAGTCAACTCAAGTAGAGGTTTTGGTAATACCAACATGTAACAATAACCTCTCAACACTCACAGAAAGACGATTAAACATCTGGTCCATTTGCCACAAATAACGAACTATACTGATTCGGTGATCACTCAACCACATCATTATTTCATAGTTCTGGCAAAAAATCAGACCCGAAACTCGAAATGATTAAAAATCTCACAAACCCAGCTTGTTGTGCTATTCATCCAAACCATGTATTATTTAGTTATACGCCAATCGTTTTTAATTCAATCTGTTTGCTTTCACTACTAAACAGAGAATTTTAATTCAATGTGACATTTGAGTTTCGCTACATTTGTTGAAACCACAACATTTTTGGTTTTGTATCAATCAAACTGACGAGGGTTACTACTTTGTAAACATATTTCTAATTTCACTAGAAACGTTTACTATTGAACTTTGTACATCATATTATTTTATGGATTGTGTGAATGAGTGGGCGAAAGAATTTCGAATTACTTTTTTCGCGAGTCTTTCTGCACTGAATGAATCCCTGAACTCACCCTAAGACAAACAGCACAGTATTTAAGATGATATAGGTAGTACTAAATGTATAACCTCATCAGTTAAACTGAGCATACATTTGTCGAGATAAGAAAACATGGCTGAAATGTTTGAATTGAGGAAGAGGTTTTGGATCTCATAGACAAGCACTACTGAAAATGACCTATCTTCCCGCATATCAAAAACACATTTGAGCGAAAAACATGTGACTAACTAATTTAGCACAAACATTCATGCAAACTGGTACTTAGTTCGTCTGACAAGCTGAAGCATGGGGAAACCATTTACATAGAGAAAATATACTTGGTGCATATATTCTTATAGTATTCCTCGGTAAACCTTGTATAAACGCTTAAAAACGCTGAGAACTTTAGATTGGTGCGAAACTGATAAGTTCATGTCGAAATCCAAGATGTTGGCTTGTAGGTACAACATATCAAACAAACAAACTCCGGTAAACTGCATTCCGCCGTAACTACGAGTTCGGTATTCATACAATTATGCACCCATAACGCTCCAACCTAATCCGTTCACATACCTTATGTGTTTCAGAATATTTGTCCTTCTGTGGTTTAATCATGAATCTACATTTTCACTGTGGTCAACAGTTGTGCATGGTGTGCCTAAACACTTACCAAGTTTACTATGCCTTTTCTGGTCACCTTGAAGCTTCTAACTCGACAAAAG
Source organism: Paragonimus heterotremus (assembly GCA_013368495.1). NCBI lineage: Eukaryota > Metazoa > Platyhelminthes > Trematoda > Plagiorchiida > Troglotrematidae > Paragonimus > Paragonimus heterotremus. The sequence continues at coordinate 171,110 of LUCH01000406.1, forward strand.
TTTTCTTCTCTCTCAAGTGTTTCTTCTTGGGAATCTTCTCCATGTCCAGACCAACGTTTCCATTTGAAGCGACCATCACCAAGATCACCGGAGCCGTTTCTTTTTTCTTTAGGCATCACCGCTTCGCCATTTTCAAAAGCGTTGTATGGGTACTGAAGTTTCTTGGTAGCCCCCCTCTCCCTAACTGAACGGGAACGAAAACTAGCTCTGGCTAGATCTCTTCGGGAGTAACTGGTTTGTGGTTGGTGGGATTTTCGTTCCAACACGCTAACAACTCGACGTAGATCATCTGTGGTTTTGGTCCCCACTGCCCGCTCACTTTGTGTGTTGATCATATCTTGGAATGATTGATCGCTGTTTACTGGATTGCGTGTATGTGATCTCTTCCGATTGTCCACAATGGGCGGGTTTTGCACATTAGAAGTAGGTGAATTCGAGTAATGCAGAAATAAATCAAAATCGTCATGAAGAGAACAGTTAACAACCTTTGTGTTTTCAGGAGCAGTTTGCTGGCCAGAATTATGTTGTGTTATTAACTTGTCTTCGAAATCATTTGCAGGTGGGTTTGGACAAAGTCCATCTTCGTTAATATTGACTGCTGGGTGCACTAAATCGTCAGTTTTTAAATTATGTTTATTCTTATTCCTTGAGAATAATTTTGGAGTGCGAAACCAGCTGCCGAGAGACTTTCTGCGTTCACCCATTGACACAACTGAGATCAATATGCCACCGTGCAGTTCATGCTTAACAAAAATCCTATCACTAACCTTGTTTATTATCCAGTGTCTATCAGCAGGTCTATCTGTAATTAACCAATCATGACAGCATGAGATGAACCAATCACGTTAATACGCAAGTGGAATACGAAAGTTACTACGGACCTATCGCCGAGGCGCAAGTTGTTTACATTCGAAATATATCTCCCAGCAGATAGTTACATATAGTTAAATGCATTACTGATAAACAGGCAACAATTATTCCTGTAGCGATAGGTAATTACTGTGTGTACATAATATTAAAAGACTCAACTGTTTTGTGAATGTTTTTGAAATTCCCAGTTCAGTGTGTTTAGGGCTTGAAATCACACTATCGTTCAGTGGAAAACTTAGCGCTAGCAGTCAAGAGTAATAAAATATTTTCTAATAACCTTTCGTAGCAACATTATCTAACAATAGAAGTTGGTGAATAGATAAGATATTGAGTGTTTTCCAAACGTGATCACTCAAACATAAGTTAACTTGACAGAGGTGGTGTAATAAACCTTCAAAACGAAATAAGCACTTTCAAAATCCACGTTGCGCAAATAAATGTTGCCAGATTTCTGCTGAGAACAAAGAAAGACAGTAATTAAGCAAACTGTGTTCACCTGCATGACTGCGCAATTAGTTTTCATTTTGGCAGACATGTTTTCATATTCATGCGCTGAACAACTTGCAAGACTAATGCTGCCACCCGATCATCTCATACACATGTCAGGAGGGCACTAGCTTCAAATGTTGTTACATCTCATTATAGATTTAAAAAAACATTTTGCTGATTTCGGAAAGCTATGATTTTTACACCAATGTGTCTACCGCTCACTACATTGCAAGTGCATTTACGGCATTCAGAGAAGGCTGACAAACTCGAAGTGCCTGTGATTCTTTAAAATTATGGTAATATCTATGGCAGAAGGTGCTGAAGATTTCATTTTTTGAAGGTTCTCTCACTAATGTTTTAATGTTTTAACGGAGCTGCAATGATCGTTTCTCTCCAGTTCGATTATGTTGCTGATGTTGTCCGATACAGATTTTTTATCCACTCGTCGACAGCAGCTCGGTTTTAATAATGCCAATATTAGTTACAATTGCACCTTTATTCTTGCTTCGCACAAAATACGACAGCTGCAATCATTTGACGACCATAAAGAACCAATGATTTTTCAGATCTAAACATGTCAGTTCAAGTTTACTACTAACAGTGTTTTCAGCGGCCTATTGACCACTAATGGAGCCCATTTCAACTTGAGTGCAACTGAACTTCAAAATTATATCATTTGTTATCGAATTGCAAAGTAGATTTGTCACATCCAATGGCGCTGAAAATATGAAGAATGCTTTTGTGGCACTAACGTTTTTCGCTTTTTTGCTAAACCCCTTCATGATTACCTCAGGCTTCAGCAAGTTTTCCTTGAGTTACCTTCCGAAAACCGGATAGGTTACAGCGAACATTTCGAAATTTTGACCAGGACGTGAATTTTCCTGTAACTCCGAGACAAACTGTTTGCTTTGAATAACTTGTAAAATGTGTCCATCAAAACTATTTTATAATATACATTGCATTAATCACGTGTGCAAAAAAGCGCACACTGGCAGTTGCCAGTTGTGTTTCGTTGGTTGCTAATTTAGTGACACGCATCGACTCAACCTATTTGACGCAGAAATTGCAAAGTTTAGGTAAATCTCGAAAAGCTTGCTTATTGTATCAACTTTCTTTGGTAGACTGTTTGAGGCTGAAATGTTTATTCGATCAAACAGAGTCGTAAACGATAGTATTGGCTAATATTTAATGGAATATGTCTAGCCGCCATCACAACTGTGCACAGCAGTTGACATTTAAGTTCATCAGGGGTTAGAAATATGTACTTCATTTGAACCGGATAGCAACCATGTGAAACGAAGATTTTGCGTACCAAAGTGGCTGTCCATCGGGGAACTTCATATTTCTACTTGTAATTTGTGAATGTAAAGTTTGGTTACATTAATATTTGTGCTTTACGAACTAACAATGCCGTTTAAGCCTTTTAAATTTTAACATAAGATAAGCAGGCATACGGATTGAGTAATCCCGAGTTCAATTATTCAGATGGAACTCCAGTGACTATGGAGGCATGGATGCGAACAATACGAGATCTTCCCTGAACGTGGTCGAAAACGGGTCGAAAGACAATGACTTTCAGGAGTTTTAAAAAACTGGGCATTATACTGGATATTCTTTTCCCGTCAAAAATTTGAATAA
>LUCH01000406.1:175275-190726 GCA_013368495.1 Paragonimus heterotremus
GACATAAATCGTGCAATATCAGCCTACTGTCTTCTTTATTCAAATTATACTGGATAATTACAGGTGACTGTTAAAAGTACATTCTTCCAATAATTATCTCGATCGTGTGAAAAGCTGCATACGTTCATGTATTCAGGATGTAAATGTGTATATCTGAAACACTCTCAGACTGTCTCGTAAATTGCTGCTGAAAGATAATTGAAGAATGTATGCAGATACTTCATCAGTGCAGATAAAAGATATGTCGCAATACTTGAACATTTTGTCTACTCCCATCAGTCAGAAACCTGAAAATTGTAGGTCCTATACAGCAGATATACAGAGGTAGACATGGTATGGACACATATACATCCACACCAAAGATTATGTCATCTACACCACAGCAGCCTGATGTGCTACTTCAACTACTGTTGTTCACAGAGTGCTGCCTGGTGTGTTCTGATTAACGTAGGTGTGATGGAAGGCAGTAGCTTTGGGCTTTGATCAAGTAACCCTATTCTGAATGTGTTGAGTGGGTCAGCTTGGTGACCTGATATTGTGAGGTGTCTACAAGTTACAGAATCGAGATTTCAAGCAACGGGTTCAACCCTCTGAGAACATCTCCAGAAGTGGTTAAAATGACTGACTCAGTTGATATTCGTAAGTGTTCATTAAATAACGTAGGAACCACGGCAACCGTAGAGTCTGAACAAACTTCACCTGAGAGTCTATCTGGTTTGCGTAACCTAAATCCAGTCGCTTCAGCAGTGGCTCCAACGTGACGTTTGATTCTTTTGCAATGACGGCGGGGTAAACAGTAAATGGGCTGGAGAGCCAAGTCCGGTAAGACTGGGTTAGCTGAATCAAAGAAGTACTCCAGAATTGCGCTGGAACTAGGACTCACTTCGTCCTTAGTCAGTCATATGGGGTGGTACTAGCGTATTCTCTGAGAAGGATACCAATTTGTGCAGCCGAAACAAGAACCCAGCAGGCCAACCCATATGGAGTGACTATACCAAAGTTGGCGTAACTTTTTTTCTTAAAAACAGTTTGGAATTAGTTTTTTTCACGTCGCTCCACATAAACTTTCTATTCTTTTATGATAACGCAACCATGTGTAATTGTGGTTCCAGGAAGAGAATCGTAGTATTAAACATTTTAAAAGATGTGACTGCTTATTTGACAACTAGGTTTGGCCACCATTTTGGCTATCCCACATTTTACAATGTGATCAAGTACACACTCTACGGACACTGACTCTACGTGTTTGGAGCCGAGCCTACAAATGAATTATCAAATATGTAAATCTTCCAGTATATATAGATTGCACCAAGCAGCTTACACTGACGCCCGTTGAGTAAACTTTTGTTAATAAATCAAGATATAAGTAAGAATGTTTTCTCTATCGATATAAAGGAACAATAGCAAATGCTTTGTAATAGCGAGTCAGATATTTGTGACTCAGTTATATGCCATAATATTAAGTAGTTAAATTCTTCCTACTAATTTGCCAATTTCTACGTTTCATACAAAATACCTGTCGTTTATTGCAAGGATTTGAATAATTCCGATGAAGGCTAAGTGGTCATACACTTTTTTGCCAAACTTCACATATAATTTCTTACTGACACTCTCGGGAGAACAACCCAATAGACCATCGTTGTTTTGTTGTTTTTAATACATAATCGTCAGAAAAATAACAAAACTTATCGGGTGGGGATAAAAACACTGAGCTTTCCCCTTACACCTAATTTAACGCTGTTGCTGAAATGCTGAAAGTAGGGTTTGCGTCTCAACAATACATTATAATCGGATTAAACTTCCCGTTCTTTTAAGCCCTATCCCAGTCCTGTCCATTCATGCGGACGAAACGCCTGTTTCTGTTGCTTCTGTGTGTATATAAAAAATCAGGTGTTCCTGCAAAGCTGGCATTGTGGGTTGCATGTCCAAACACGTAATTATACATATCCCCTAGAGGTTGCCACCCTGTATCAATATAGGAGATGACATGACAATCCACACTGTTCTTCTTGTATGTCATTCCCGACAGAATCTTACTATCAACCGAGCTATATCACCTTGTCTGATTTAATTAAATCAAGCCTATCAACTACAAACTGTCAGGCGACGAATTTCGACCACAATTAACATTATCGGACAACGGTTTTGCCACTAAAACGTTCTCGTTATACCCTTTCGTAGCCCTTGTCCACTATCTGCTCCATGACCCATCCAACTTGCACAATGTCTGCCATATTACGCTAATGAATTAATTATGCCAAACCTTTGTCTCCATTTACAGCTGGGATGCACCTGATCTCGAATATATATATATATGTTTTGCCTCCGCAACACGATAACTTATGACCGTTACGGATGAACTCACTAATAATCTCAAACGGTTTTCTCCTCTGCCCTGTTTTGGGTAATGTGCCATGTTTTTCAGTGAATTGTATACAGAGTATTTAATGTGTATTTGTGTTTGGATCACTACGTTCGCCGCCGAACACAGGTTGGGGCTTGTGGAACTCAGATCAGCTCGTGTAACTGAAGTATCATAATGATCTACTCACGATGTACACTGTCAGTTTAAGTTTAATACTTGAAATGTGCTTCTAATAGAAATTGACTGTGCATGCTCCATTCAATTTTGTACCAAAGAAGATGGAACATTTTATTGAACAATTATGAGCAGAAGAACTCACAGGTAAAACGTTCATTTTTAATTACCCATGTTCAGGAAAACTGTTTATTTAATTAGGCAAAAAACGCAATGTACGAACCTTCGTATTAATTCAGTCTGGTTGCTATCCATTAGCTTCAAAAAGCGTCTGCGCAAGTAAGTTGGGTCGACTTATTGGTTGAGGTCGTTGCAATTAGTGAGCGATGATAAATGCACGTGACAACTTGTATGTACAAAGAATAAAACTGTCCCACGTATGACCTAAACGGACCATCAAAGTGGAAATATTTGTGCCAACTTCTCAGGGTTTATCATCTCAAACCTAAAAGATGAAAGACACTGAAGTCATAGGAAAAAAGCACATATTCAGTTGCGATTAAATCTTAAGATGTCTCGGAAATAAAGCATTTGTTCGTTATCAAATTCATCTCATTTCAATGTGCTTAACTCTGCAACATGCACTCACTAATATAACTTATTATTATCGTCATCATGAGCATTAAAGGTTCAAATCAATTTCTGTTTTCTAAAATTTCTTTGTTTAAACAACCATTACCTATATCCTTTAGCAAGACGAATTTCGTCATTGCTTTCTATTGCATTATTCGTGTTCGTGTGCACATGGTGAGTACAGTTAGTCACAATCTGATAAGTCATACTTGCATTTTATTCCATCAACTGGGTGAGCGTTATCTCTACCAACCTCAGGTGATCTTTCAGATTTTTAGATTGACGGATTGTGTATAGTTAACGCAAGGGAATTAATTGTATTGCATGTTTCGAATCAAGTTTAACTATTTTTTCACAACTAGGTTCATTTCACACCGAATGGGTTGAATTTAACTGAACATATAGGTAGGGTGAACAGATCCATTTGCTGACGATATACACAATTCAACGTTCAATATAGGACATGCCCACAATCACAAAACACAAACTATGCAGAAAAAAAGATTTACATATCATCCAGAAAAACAACATCGAGCAACAAGCGAGTTCAACAAAGAATTTGCGTTTTGAGCTTTCTTATTAGTAAAGAATATAGTTTTCGTTTCTTCAGACAAGGCAATTCACAATCAAAATTGTGTACTGTTTGCATTTAAAAATGCACAAATTGATAAAATTAACAGCAACATAGTTGACAACTGATCAAAGTAATACGGCCGCGGGAAACAAAGTTAAATTAATCTATAAAATTACTGATTGTCGTGAATTTTCTGATTGACCGCTACCAAAGATTACACTTCCCATAGCATAATAAGTGTATATTTTGTTATACGTTCAAAACTGCCTCCAAATATCGGCATATTATATGTAAATAACATTTTGCAGAAATGCTTCGAAACCCACGGAGATGTTGATTGATAGTCAGTTTCGACGGACTATGTTGTCTGGTGGGGAGTGGGGATTATGATGGAGTTGTTCGCACAACGCAGAAGGGAGGGAAAAAATTGGTTAGCTTGGACGTACCGGGTGATGTTTTCTTTCACGGTATTTTCTAACTATTTGATTAAATAGAACTCATAATGCTGTGTACAAAGAATCTTGCTTGTGACATGGAAAACCCTCTACGCCGACGGCTCACTGTTGTCCTTCAAGTTATCTAATTGACTGTGACAGACAAAGACACATTTTCTGATCAGTACTGAGACAACACTGATGTGTTACTTGGTCGTTTTGGATGAACTCTCGCCGCCAGTTCGTTTGCGTTCACAATGGCGAAGGCAATTCTTAGCGTAAAATTGACTAGTTGTATATATGTTGAGAGGGAGGGGAAAGCTGTATAATGGTTTGAATCTTCTGCAACCCAATACTATGGACAGCTAGTTTCTGTTCATAACTCACTGAATTACATAGTTAAGGTCCAAAAAGTGGATAAACTTACCTGGAAATGTTTGTTCTAACTGACGTTGGTTTGTCTCTAAACTGTGCATTAGCAGAAAATGGTTCGAATTCAATGCATTTCCACAAACTAACCTCTTTATGTTCAACCGTCTAGATTGCATTATTGATTAGGTTTAGTTAACCGGTGCCTTCTCAACTGGATCGATACGTCCGAGATTGACGGGTTTGTCCAGTAAAAGACATTTTGCCAGGGAAATAAAACGACGACCGGCTGCGAAGCGAGGCATGACGTTTTGTTCATTATGGTATCTATATACGTCCTGTCAGCTGAGACAGTTATCCAAGCACTAATATTATGTTAGAGGGTGATTATTGGCATTCGGGATTTTCTAATCACTTCATAAATTGTCGAAAACTATGCTTTTTCGTTACACTAGTAGCCACTTCAGGAGAACATTTCTGAAACTACTGTATCACACAGATAGGTTGACTTGCACACAGTATACATTGATGTTTGAATATGTTCACCCCATCGCAACCTATCACAATTTGTCGTAAAATTGTCACGATTGACTAACTTCAACTGCAGACTTAATGTGTACGTTGAGTACATCTGACAAACTCTTCATACAACCATCAATATAATTGTAGCAGAGAAAGAGAAAACACGTTCGATCTGTCGATATTTACATTAGCCAAGTGGTGGTGTTTCAGGCCACCTTGCGGTTTTAGTATGTCCGTTGACCTATGGTAGTTTTATATACTCATTACCCCTTAGCTTGTTCTGATTTCAATCAATTGATTTTTCACTCGTCATCACTGTAACGATTTACTTACGATTTCATAGCGTGTTTGTTACAAATTCCGGTGTCTGTAAACATTCGCAAGGTCTTAGGATTATTTTTCACTCCTGTGTGCTTTATGAATAAGTGGTAGATATGCATGAACCAGTCTAGATTTCGATTTTCTTTTGCATGCACATGGAGTCAGCATGACAATCACCTATCCACTGAGTTCATACTACGGACAATATCACATCATGCAAGTAAATAGTACAAATGTTGTATATTATAAATACTGTCCAAATAAATGTCGGTCTTGTGTGAGCTGTGGTTTTTCCAAAAGTTGTGAAAACAGGATCAATCGGATACGCTGGCTATGTGTGACTGTGGTTAACATAAAAACAAAAAATCGATCATGTTGACGATTTGCATAATTTATTACTTAATCCTCAAATTTGATTGAAAGCCCTGGTCAAACTTAATTGAAGGAATTGCTAGGCCAAACGGTTTGTTTAGCGACTAAATTTAGGCCACTGTAGCTTACGTCCGGATAATCACGCATCAATCTGTATTGATAACACAGTAGTTTCCAATGTGATCGATTTACATTGATTTCGTCGAAAATTCATGTGGTTCAAATAGATTTGTACTGTATCTTGATAGCCCGAGAACAAATGCTGACGTTTTCGACATCGCCTTGAAAAATTTCTACGGACGGTTGCCATCCGGTTAATAATTTTTCGTTCAAAGATGTGTTGCTTCAGCTCAAACATAAAAAGAAGCAATGCATTAAAATGAGTCACACGTCAACAGTTCTTTTTGTTCTGAAAGGTTGGTAAATGTTTCTGAATAGCCACGTGATTGACAACCGTCTTGAAGACTGCAAACAATTCCGGTAGTGAAGGGATAGTGACGATAAGATGTGAACAAAAATTGTGGAAAAGATTTCACAAATATCAATACAGTTTTGGTTTCTGCATTGACCAATTTAGAATGAGCGAATGAGTTTGAGCTCTGGAAGTGAGAAATGTATGAATGGAGAGACAAAAATGAGAGTTAATAAGTAGAAAGGAAATTATAAAAACAAGGAGAGAGCGTAGATCCGTAGGAGATAAACATTGCATACAACAAATGGGTTACACTACCACAAATGATCAGAGGTTTCCGGAGCAGAGTTTAAACATGGAATTGTGGTATGAGGGTGAACTGTAACCAGGTGGTGATTTGAAATTTACTTGACTAGTGCTAACAATCAGATTCCTTCATTCTATCTTTGCCAGGGAAATGTTCACTCTCTTTAAACCACCTTTTTGGGCTTTCAATAGCAGAAACAGCAGCCTCCGAAATCCGAGCATAAAAATAAGACAAAACCAAGGACAAAACTGACAAGATAAACAAGGATTTTATGCAAAATGACTAGGTCTCAAAGGCATGTCATGCGGTCATTTCTGCGAACCTTTTTCTTGTCTTGCCCTACCTTCAAACAGTCTCCATTCTGGGTCAAGTGATTCAAGCTGTTCTTGTTGAGTTTCAAACTGTACTTGCTGTAGTTTTGAAAAGTGACAGGCATAGAAGTACGCTCAATCATTACGTTCTGATCTAGTTCGGTTCACTTTTTTTTGGGTTAACAACGTAACCAAAATTGTTTGTATAACAACAAATTTACTACAGTCAACCTCACCGACGGTTTATCAAAACTGCCAAAAACATATGGTTATATTGTACTATTACGTTGTATCGTTATATGCGTCAAACAAATGACGTTTTCAGATAGTTGACAAAAGTTTTAAACTGACGACAACTTTCTATTTAATATATGTTCTTCATTTTGTTCAATCGTTATCGTGCCCCAGTATGTACACGTTTACTTTGGAAAAACAAAAATATAACACATCACAGCATCGTCCAGCATGGCTTACCAAGCGGAACACGTCGCTAGGTAAGCAGTTAATAATCAACATGTGAGATTTTCTCCTACTGTTTAATAGAAGACAGAATTTAATTTCACATTTCCCCTCAAAACAATATCTTGATTATCTAAACTCGAAAATAGATTAGAATTTGCATTCTGTTGTGCAACTTATCAAAGCAGCACTTTTGTTTTCTCGTTCCTCGGAAGCTTTTTCAGTTTTTCAGGATTGACGCTTTCAGAAATCTACTTATCAGCTTAGCAAAAAGTATTTGTGAAGATGTCGTCGGTACCTAAAGTGACATGTTACGAAATGTATGCATCTCACGATAAAAAATAATCTAATGACTGAGTAGGGGGATTAACCTTTCTCGTCCTCGCACTGAGTAGGAAACTGTCTTCTGGGTAAAAAGATTTCCAGTGATGTCTCTTCATATCCGTGACAAACTTGTAATAAACTGTGTTTATATATGAAGTGACTGATGTGGTGCACTTGGACTGGAATGACTGTAAACAATTTAGTTTGCTTAATCTGGGTACAATTGGTTCAAAAAATCACTTTGTCACTGATGTCATTAAGTATCTCTGTGGAAGTGTAAAAATGTACAACAGTAATGGTGTTCCCAAGACTTCCGGCGGATCCTTCGGCATCTTGCAGATTTCGTTGTTAACAATCGGATACAGAAAATCACGCCCGATTTCTAAACAGGCTAACTCTCGTGAGTTCAGTAATTTGTAATAAATTTGGTTACGCAAACACAGAACACCTAACTGCGAGATGCATTCCATGACAGTACGGTCTGTTTTAATTAATCATGTACAACAAGCATACTTGCTATACACATTCTATTTTCACAGAAATAGACTTCTACTGATATTATTTCAAAGTATCTTCATAGGTCAAGGAATGTGTGGTACTTATCGTGTTGCGTATTCAGGAAGTGTACCATCTATGAAACAAAATAATTAAAAGAACATATGATTTTGCGTCACCCTTTAGTGGAAAGCAAAACAATCTTGGCTGTTTGAAACATTCAAAGCTTTGTTATTACTAGATGCGCGGTAGTAAATGTGACAAATGTTTGCACTGAACAGTGATTAAGCATTTAAATAAATAGACAACGGACAGCATCAGATAATTATGATGAAAGAATATTGTTGAGCCCAACCCGTTAGAACGGAGACGTTTTCGCAACAAGCACAAGTTTTGAAGATGAATTTGCGAAAAAAAACCTGCTTTTGATAGGCAACTTGGGGAACTGAAATAAAGCAAAGGATGAAACTGCCTCAAGTGAACTAAGGACAGACAGCAAAATAAACATGTACCCACCGCGAAGGATGTAAATTGCAATTAATTCCGATAAAATTACTCAGTTGTATTATTTCTGACGGAAACTTCTTATAGGGGAAAGCAAGTTTTCTTCAAGAGAATGAACATGTACATTAATAACTAGTTTAAATACTCCACGGTTAGTTTTTGAAATTTTTTATTCAAACATAAACCTACCATTGTGAGGATATATAAATTTGCAAGACTGTGTGATCTGTAGAAATGCTACGAACAGCATAGGCATCATCCGCCACTAAGTCTGTTTTGGTTCTTGGTCGGATATAAACAAACGATACAATACGTCGCATCCAGAAACACTATTGACGGCAATAATTCTACTCAAACTTGATCGAGCTGGTAACATGATTAACCATGTGAACAGTGTTCTTGGCAATCCTCATTCGACATTTGGCATTTCACTTGATATGTGGGAAACTGGCTCTAAAAAGGAATCAGTATAAATTTGCGAGTTGATATACCTCAGAATAAGGGAACCAATTATGTTTAACTGTGGGATGCTGAGGGCGATTATATGTGAGACAGGCACATTTGTATGTCATCAGACACATAATCGCCAGCATTGAATGATTCAAACTGGTTTCAGTTTCGGATGGCTTGATGACAATTAGTCATAGGATGTAGAGATTCCGTGTGGACGGTTTCAGTCTCAATGAAATCTGTTTGTTCAATATCGTGTTCAGCAAATTTGGAAGATATACTAACGTGTTACTTGCGGTGTGCATTCAAGGCTAGTGTATACTGGCTTTATACCGGTCTCGTTCAAAAGGCATCGTCTGAACCATTGCGAATCCAATGCAAGATTTATTCACGGAGTATTCTCAACAGCCACCTTGTGATTACGTTAACGTGACCCTATCGGAATTGGCAAACGATGACTAAACACGAGATGGTGAAGTACCACATTGCTTCATGAAACTTCAATCCTGGAGCGCTTGTTCAAAGCCAGTAATTAGTGGCCATAATGCGCGACAGAAAGAAATCCGAATTATCTGCAGGATTCCTGAAATCCAATAATTCCATGGGCTGTCAAAGTTAGACTGTTAACAACAGCACAGCACATTGCTATAGGACCCTTTAACTCATGACTTCCTTCACGGAAACAGTCAATATCTTTTTTATTAGCTAGAACTGAGACAGCTTAATCTCCAGAAAAAATAAACCATTCAACATCCTTCACAGGATGTCATTTAGGTCATCCTGTTTCTTCCACCATACACCGTGACCCCCTTATTGTCTGACGTTTGTGGACCAACAGTTCCTACAGGATTTTTTCACGTCGTAATTGTAACTTACTGGACCGTATACGTTTGATGATCGCTATCAACATATGGTTCTGTGATCGATTCACTTCACGTGAATTTTATACATATTGCAGCAGTTCAAGTCCATAAAACTGATTAACCAATGCAGCAAACACAAGGTCACGTTTAGGTGTGCAATCCTGCGGGACACTGAATAACAGCAGGTTTGAAAACAATAGATTTTGGGAGCGCATTTCTCACTCATACTTTTAATAAACTGGTGTTCTTGAGATCACAAAATGAAATATTATCAAATATATTTTGCCGGTTTCTTCCAAGTTGCACGAGTCAAATGGCGAAACTAAATCGCCTTCGCAGAGTGTACTGGGGCAAAATAGGCTTTTTTTCTGTTAACCGCACGAACAACGCATTGATTTGGAGGTCATCAAAAGTAGCCAACTTTAAAGGAACTATAGAGTTATTCCCTTTGAGAGGAAACTACAAACACATTTAGATTTGAAGACTCAGTAAGCCACGATCACAGCTCCCATCCACAGTTAGCATGGCAGTAGGTCAACACTCCGCTGTACTTCGTGCTAACATCTGTAATGAAATGGTGAGAAGATTTTCTAAAAGTGCTTGAATTATACTGAATTAGGCTGAAAAGCCTGTGGCTTCCTGCGGAATAAAGGTTTGCACAGTTTGGTCGCATTCGGGATTACAGTTAACGGTAGATAGTGCGATAATGTCCCACAGGATGCAACTGTCGTCATGGGAGACGAGACACATGGAGGCCACAATACCAATAAGATTATCAGAATAAGCTCAACACCAGAATCACTTTTGACTGAATTCAAAAAATAACGTAGCATCTCGTGAACGAATACCCAACAATATATGAGTGCGTTTACAAGCATGCTGAAATGGTTAAAATAATTCTTTGTAAACATCGATTCTATATCTCACTTGGATAATCTGGTTGATTAATTCGACTAATTTGTGTGAACTGTCTGCTTCTGTAGAGACCAGCTGCACTTCGCAGCTACCGGAGGCTAATCGTAATTCTTGTTGAAGCTTTGTCTTTCGAACGTCAAAAACTCCAAATGTTTGCTGACAATACGTTCATTATGACGGTTATTAGTTTTGCATTATATCACACGTTCGCATCTTTTGATTTAATCAGTTAAAATGTGCCTTTTACATAGATTTTTGTTAGCCAGTAATTTATTGTTGTTTCATAGGTAGTTGGTTCGGCTTTCCAAAATGTGTATTGTGTCGATAAAGCACGTGTTGCCGAACAAAATTATCTAGAACTTTTATGATCACCACTCGGATCGGCATTTCGTAGGAACGCCCATTAATCCCAGGAAGTGTGGCAGCTAAGAAAGTAAGAACTGATAAATGCTTGAGCCCCGGGTGATCGAATTTGGCTGCCGAGTCATTCCCTCACTCGAAGTTGTAATGATAGGTAATCTTATGCTCACGGCCTCATTGGTCGAAAAACAGGTTCACACATCAGATAACAGCTTGATCATGGCATAAAACTTTCATATTAATATTGCACCATTACAGAAACATTTTGAAATTTACCGCAGCTATGGTTGTCTAGTAGGTATAAATGTAAATTCAGTTCATATCAGCTACGTTAATTTGAGTCTGCTTGACAATATTATTTAAAGAAAGGTCATGCAAACCACAACAAATAAAAATCTTTTTTTTCTACGTTTTTGCCCATCTTCTCTCTGTCAGACGTTAGCAAGAAAAGATCCACACTATTGCTTACGTTATGCCAGAAAGTCGACACACACTTCATGCACCGATCAGTTTCCCCATTAAATCTGTTCCTTTCTACGTGATTAACAGTCTTAGTCTCTTCAACGTCTGACAAACTTGGTGCCACAAACTTCAAACGATTAAAAATGTGTCAACCCGCAAGCCTTATGTTCATCTTTATGAACGAGAACGTATGAATTATGTAAACATGTAAACAAAAAATAATCCGAAAACAGCAGAAAATATAGCTTCTTTTGGAAGAGGCACTCTAACAGAACTTCCTTCATCTCTCCTGTGTTCGGTGCCATGAGTAAAACATCTGTCTTGTTTAATATGTGATTTTAAGAGTAGAATGCATTATCCACCGTTGATAGATGTTATTTCTGTCATACCGCAATTAAAAGAAGGTTTGAATGTAAGGGTTATGTTTGACGAAATAATTTTGGGATAAGCACAATTTCTGTTGTGAACTATGCCTAGTTACTTCTCTAATCCCAAATATGTATCGGTCATATCACTGAGATTAACTGTTCGTTTTCTTACGTAAAATGAAAGCACGTGGACTATCAATTCAATGGACTACAGCTGTACTTCGTGCATAGCCTAGAAGTTAACTTGGATCAATTAATTTCTGAAAAATCGAAATGAGTATTCTTGAACAGCAAACTAATAATGATCACTCTTACATAGGTCAGATGTGTAACGCTAGTCACATGATAGAAAATAATCGACTGAACTGATTTCTTTTGAAACCTGTGCACCTGCACACACTGTGGCTCCGGTTAAAAAATCAGTGTGGTAATTCACACAAAACAAGTAGCACTGAATTGGGCACACCTCTTCGATGTCAACCGACAGTTTACACTAAAAATGTTGGACCAGAAATATAGCTTTGTTCAACCAAAATATGATTCGACTAGACCCAGGTGTTCATTAGAAGTGAAAAGGTGTTTTGGCGAACAGTTTGTTTTCGGCTATTCTTCATCGGGCCAATTATATAACATTTTATATCATCATAGTTGTCAAACGAGCAAGATCAAGGGCAACTAGTCAGATAACTACATCACGCGGTTGTGAATTGGAGGGCAATAAGGTGACAAAGTTGACCTCCGGAAATGTGGAGTCAGTGACAGAGGGTCATGGTAACCATAGGGCTTGTACAAATATCTTCTAAGCGCACAACTGTGGATTGCACAACCGAATTCCGATCGCTTCCGCGGTAGCCAGAATAGGAAATTCGACTCCTCTGGATTGACGACTGGGCAAGGTGTAAATAGGCTGGAAAGCTACTTCTGGTAAGACTTGATGCCCTAAGTCAACTAGGTGCGGCAGAATTGCACTCGAAATCGACTTCACCTCGCCCTTAGTCAGCCGTGTGTGGTGGTGCTCACGTATCCTCTGCGAAAGGTTCCCGGTTGTGCGACCGACGTAACCTGCTACACAGGATCATGTGAGAGAGTAAACACAAAATGAGTATAGACATTCAGGCAATGTATCTGTGAGTTGTACGTGAACTACTGAGTCGGATCTAAACAAGATTCGCTGTTGTGCAGCATTGTAGATCTTTTCAATTGCGATGCTTATCCTGCGAGTCACCAATTCAGCCAACGCCTCGTATTTGTAGTCTGTCGCCATGTAAACCAAATTCTTTTCCGCTGATATGAGCTTAACTTTCCATTCTGTCAGTTTCTTGTGTCTATCTACGAAGTTTACAGGATAGGCGTGCTCTGCGAACATTCGCCATAAAAACACCATTTCTGCATCAATCAGGTCATCAATGTATATCCTCCTAGCTCTGTATGCTGAACTACTAACGAGGTTTCTCTTCTGTTTGAGGGGTACGTAACTGGGAAAGTGAGTATACTGGCCATTCCAAGTCCTCTTCCTGTGGATACCCCTCTGACTTGAACCGTGTGTACGATAATGTAATGCCGTTTTCAAGAAGGATATTCGTCCATCTTTCTGGGTCTCAAGTGTAAAATTGAGATTAAGATGTGCTGCGTTCGTCTCAGTGGGTAGGTTTTTCAGATCCACAGTTTTGTCATCTACACAGATTGTGTCGTTTACGTACCTCTTGTAGAAAGTTTTATTGTTAATACACCCAAATAATTGGACATTAATTATATTTAGATGGGGTTATCAATCATCAGGACTTTCGCTGAACTTAAACTAACCACAGTAGTTGCCCATCCCTCCGTAAGAAACGATTTCACAGCCGAATAGCGAAGTTACCGGTGGGACATTGGTCCTCATTACTCATCTGTCCCACTATGTCTTAAAGTCTACCAAGTTATACGGGAGATCGTTTGCACTGTCGGCGTCACTTAAACATGCCCACCTGAGAACGTTCGAAATCGCCTTCTAATGGTGTGACTTTGTTAGTGATGAGTGATTTGCCTAGTTGGTTGAATTGGGATAAAACAATCGGTAATTTCGACGCAGCTGACTAAATTGGGTGAGTAACTGGTTCCAAACGTGAAATTATAAAGCTCCTGACTCAGATTTGATGCTCGGCTGGCGGAACACTCGGTGCATACAGAAATGGGTTTTCTCTCACTTGGGAGAATCTAACTATTCACCAAGGTTATTGAAATTATATATTCTCTAAATTGACGACGCTTCCTTTCGTTAATGAAGCATATGCCGTTGTGTGATCAGGTGAGCATATGGACGGATTCAAGCAGTTACTGCTGTGAAACATTGGGTTGACTAATTAAATCTAACGTCAATTCTGGACTACTTAAAGTAGGACGAATATTTCATAAACCAGTTTATTACGACTTTCTTCAGTGACTGTTCGCGACTAAAATGACGTAAGTATTAATTAAGTGGTAATTATTCTAACGTCAAAAGGCAACATCATGAAGAGCTTTCTCGAAGTAAAAGACGAGTCAACTTCTTTTAAAATGTCACCAGTCGCATCAAGACAATAACGCAAACTATAACTGTCGGCTGCATTTTTATCCTTTTTATGTTTTCTTGAACACTAAAAAACAGCGTCGCTGCAATTTGTGATACAGATCAATTAAACTAGCCATAGTAGTCGGTGTCTTTAGTGTCATCAAGTATATGAAACACTATATCTACTAAATGACGGAAGTAATTCAGTGTGCAAAAGTTACTGAAAATAAAAATCCAAACCTAACCTCAGATCGAAGGTGTCATCTGATTGTTGACGAGTTTGCAGTATTTGCTGTACACAACCTTGATGAGTGAGATAAAGAAACACGCGTTCGAACCAACGTAACCTAACGAAATAGTCTACAATCTGCGAACCATAGAGACTAACTTTCCCCAAGTGCATTCTACCTACTAATTATGACAAAAACATAATTTGAACAACACCATCAGAACACGAAAACTGGTAGATGCAAGCATTTCGTATTGACTCATCAGTACCAAATTTACAATAACATGAAACGGTTTTTTTATACCGAACAGTTGGGGTGGGTTGGGTGGATAGTCAATTGATGTGTTAGGAAAGGTCACTAAGTCCAGGGCGGGGTCAAGTTCACGAACAATTGTTTCTGAACACACAGGGCCGGTTTCAGTCAATTGATTTCGACAGCCTCAGCAAAATGCAAGAATCTTGAACTGGGATGACGTAATAAGATTCTCAATGCACAAGCCGGATCGATGACGTGACTAGTGGTAAATTTATTGCTATGAACTAGATTATACATGAGCGCAAGGTACAGCTTGGGACGCCGTAACCAAAGAGGATCCAGTTCAAGCGTTTGACAGCGTTCTCTGTAGTTCAAAGAAGACGGATAACCCACCAAACCTTTCGTGAATGCACATTGGAGACTTTCCAGAACTAGCCCGTGAGACTTGCGCGGGTGACTATATATGAACGTGCAGTACTCAAGTTGGGTTCGTATGCACAGC
>LUCH01000406.1:192240-221902 GCA_013368495.1 Paragonimus heterotremus
GCTGTGCATACGAACCCAACTTGAGTACTGCACGTTCATATATAGTCACCCGCGCAAGTCTCACGGGCTAGTTCTGGAAAGTCTCCAATGTGCATTCACGAAAGGTTTGGTGGGTTATCCGTCTTCTTTGAACTACAGAGAACGCTGTCAAACGCTTGAACTGGATCCTCTTTGGTTACGGCGTCCCAAGCTGTACCTTGCGCTCATGTATAATCTAGTTCATAGCAATAAATTTACCACTAGTCACGTCATCGATCCGGCTTGTGCATTGAGAATCTTATTACGTCATCCCAGTTCAAGATTCTTGCATTTTGCTGAGGCTGTCGAAATCAATTGACTGAAACCGGCCCTGTGTGTTCAGAAACAATTGTTCGTGAACTTGACCCCGCCCTGGACTTAGTGACCTTTCCTAACACATAAAGTGACTATCCACCCAACCCACCCCAACTGTTCGGTATAAAAAAACCGTTTCATGTTATTGTAAATTTGGTACTGATGAGTCAATACGAAATGCTTGCATCTACCAGTTTTCGTGTTCTGATGGTGTTGTTCAAATTTCTGAAGGGAATGAACTGTTTCAAAAACATAATTCTTATATAACCGAATACGTTTTTGAAGCGTCCAACAGTCAACTGAACTGAGAGCACATCGTGTCACGTTATTTTATATAACATCAATTTCGTTATAGGTTGCTCTGGACCATGAAATTAAATCAATAATGGCGCTCAAACTTATTTTGGTGGTCGAGTTTCAATGTTTTGAAGTTTATTACACGGGGATTACTGTGTGAACACTGTTCTGTGATTCTAGTTTATTAGAAGCTCAGTTTTCAGGTTGATACACATGTGTGTTTGAGAAAAGAAATGGTGTGAGATCCACTAAAATGTAACGTGACAGACTGGCAGAAGCATGCAGGATGAGATGACCCAAGCATGTGTCGCAAATAATTCTTTTAATCACGACGTTTTTGGTCTAGCGAAACGGAGCAACGCTCAACTCGTTTGCTCAGTTGTACCTCAGAGAAAAACCATATAGCGTCTTTTTGATGAAAATTTGCGTCTACAATTTAGCAAACGGTATGTTGGCATGGAAAGCTGAAATCAAGTTTTCCTAGAATTCATGAGAACGCGTCATTCCTGGCTCACTAAGCAATTATTTCACTTCACATTTCAATAGGTTTTATAGCAAATGAGGACAAATTTTAAAAATATCTTCAGCATGATATTCGTTGGAAGTGGAGTTAGATCGATGAACGTGCATGTGCCAATCAAGGAAAATCTGATTTTGCTGACACATTAATCTGATCAATTATACGTTTTGTTGGAAATGATTTGGTCTCATCTAAATCGGTATAAACAACAGTCTCGTGCTAATGCGTATCCATATAAATCCCTAACTCACATCTTGAAATGATCTGGACATTGGGAACAAAACCTCTTTGTCTATCTCTTTGAGCTTACTCACTCGTTGCAAGGTTTGAAATTGGTAGATTACTGTCACCTTAGGTCAGCCGAAAAGGTAGCTGTCTATGGTGCACAGTTAGAAAAAACAATGTCTGACAGTAGTACATCGACTTGCCTTTATTCAGTTAATTTTTCAGTCAAAGCGAAGTGCATATCAAAGGAGGTGTGCGTCAACGACTGCGCTTAGATTAAAATGGGATAAAGACGCAGGATCTTTAGCGAAATTTCAGTTCAGCTCGTGAACTCACACCACCTAATTAATTTAGATATCTCCTTAAAGTCGTTCTAATCCATCGAACGCGTACATGAAAAACACTTGAAGTATTGAATCCCAAAAGATAAGAAACAATTCTGCCTCAGGTCCTAAGTCTACCCGTCCACAAGTGGCTTTTCGCCAGCGTAATATATGATGCAGCACCACAGTAATGATATATGTAATCTCAACGGAATCTCTGTCTCAGACAATGTCGAGGATCAGTTAATCTGTCTCTAAATGCAATCATTTATCACTGTGTTGTACTTGGCCAGAAGTAGTGCATTGAAAATTGTTGACTACACTGTTCTGCCTTTATGATAAGCAGGTGCAATTTTTACAGACAGTTGGGAACGGTAATAGTTCACAGTGATGAAAATCAGCAAAACTGACGTAAGTGAACTACTGACAAATTTTACGAGAAAGCACAGTATATGATCAGTGCCTGTTTGGAGATGGGTCACTGGTCCATTGGAGTGCTTTCGGCCGAGAAGGTTTCTGAGAACTGCCTTGTGAACTGGAAGTAGTGCATGTAAGCGTACATATCCATAATGACCCTACCTGTAAGAGATCCTTGGTCTGATGTTCACTTGACAAAGAAAGCATCAGCATCAGTAATTTACAGTACGTACTGTGAAGATGATGCAAACCTGTTTGCTCAACAACGTAGTCAGTCGTTAAATTGGTATGCTAACAGTCAAGAGTGAAAGACCTGCAAACAACTTAGAGGAATGCTTGATAAACTTGCATATAGAAGCGAACACAACTATACACCAGTACTGGGTGTCATTAATTTGATCCTACAACATGTGCAACACTTTTACGACCGCAAGCGCATTATTTCGTGAACAACACTTGCAATCAAAGTGTATTATTGCTATGGAAAACTAAAAATTTTGATTCACTTCCGAGATTTCTAAACGAATTTGATGTATGATTTCCGTATGATCCTTTAAATTTCACATGAAGTATTTGTTTCCAACAACTAAAAATGATATTTACACCAAACGAGACATAGTTTTGATGAAATATACATATCAGCTGATTGAGTCTTGTTTAACATAAACTGGTGAAAACGTAAGAACAGAGTGTAACGTATTCTGGACTATTGTTGACAGCATTTCTGAAGTTATTCCCATTTAGCCAAAAGTATTATTCAACGCACATTGTTAGTTAGATCTTGAACCATATAATAGATTGCTTCTTCACTCTTGTATAACAAAATATGACATGACTAATTGTTTTTTCTTCAGGTAACCTTGACTATATCAAAAACTCAGTAGAGAGTATTGGTCACCACTAGTTCCGATCATTATTGATTAGACAGGAATGATTCCTTACTCATGCTAAATTGT
Organism: Paragonimus heterotremus; assembly: GCA_013368495.1. NCBI lineage: Eukaryota > Metazoa > Platyhelminthes > Trematoda > Plagiorchiida > Troglotrematidae > Paragonimus > Paragonimus heterotremus. The sequence continues at coordinate 195,312 of LUCH01000406.1, forward strand.
ACGTTCCATCCGTTATCAAACAAGTTTAGATTTGCATTTGGTGAACGTGCTACTGATCCCAATGTCATGCTCTAAGAATCCATCGTCGCACTAAAACACCCATACATCAAGGTAGGCTAGTTGTAGGTGTGTGTCTTATTGCGGAGTTTGGTAAGGCTAATGTTAAACCAATATGACTAATACCACTAATTACAAAGAATCTTCCGTGTGTCGGTTCTCTTGAAATAATTTCCTTACATAACGAGGGAATTCTCGTAGGCTTTACAAGCTGCGCAATAGTGCAGCTCATTTCAGTTCTCCTTTGCATTTTTGCATTGTTCTGTGTTAGATTTTTTGGTTTTTGTGTTTGCTGTGATGTTTACTGAGGCCATAACAGATAGGATTTTCAATCTGTTATAAAGGTCAGAAAAATTCCAGAGAAACGTTTAATAAAATTACCTTAATAAAAGTAGGATCGGAATGTCTCAAAGCTAAATACTAGTTTTATTTCTCGTGACAGAAGCGCACGTAGGGTCGTCAATCAAAACACTGGGAAACGTGTGAAATTATAGCCAATAACTTAAAAAAATGACGTTAATTTTTTTAATGATCAGTGCAACAGTATATTGTCTAAAGCTGATTTAAAAATCCCAGCAGAATTTATACCACAATCTTCTCATGTTGCTAACGTATTTGAGGAAATTTTGGTTCATTAAACTAGAAACACGAAAAACACAACAGCCAGTTCCAGTTGGTAAACACGGGTACCGGATGTGTTCAGCTTATTTCGAAGTGAAAGTCAAGTTTCATTCCGTTCAAGTGTGATGTTTAGAAACTGCATCCAAATTAATTTGTTACAGCAGTTAAGCGTGTTCAAAGAGTACTGTTTTCATTTCAATAAATCGATCAAGTTTATAAACAGCTACTGAAATGACTTTATGGTGGTCACATGTTACATAAACAGTTCCAAATTCAGCGAGAGCTGCTTAAGTTGCATTAAAACTATAAATTTGTTCCATGCTTTGAGTTATGCTATCGTAAAAACAAATACTCACCTGTACTGTTTTCATGAGTACGCTTCACCCTGCCTGAACTATTTGGTTCTGCTCTATTTTAAATGCGATTGTTATCAATCCCTGTCAAGCAGTACTTTTCACTACAATAAATGGTGACGTTTTTGTGTCAACCTGGGTCGTTTAGATCACATATGTGCAAAGCAAGCATATACTTCAGTGATATGCATTACTAACGACCTCTAATGAGGGCGAAACTTGAGTCTAGTGCTTTTTCCGAAAGGGGCCAACTGAGAGGTCTATGGAATGCGACAGCCGCGACCAATTGTGCGTGATGTCCAACTTGAAATTTATACAACAGACAAATGTGTAATTCCGTGAAAGAAATCAACGTTAAAGCAGTAGTTCTAAAACGAAATTTACTTCCTAGCTGTCTGGAAGCCCAGAAGAGTACTCAGCTACAACCTACCTACCGGCTTGGTATATACGACTTAACTGTTATTCGTCACGCCCACGTGTCTCACAGTTACCTAGGAGACATACCACCAGTTCAATTAAGACCGTTCCAAATAACAGTATCTATGGGTACTAAAGCTTCAAGTGCTAAATGTATCTTCAATAATTATATTAAAGTCATTATCCCAAAACTAGTCTGGTCCTAATACAGACACCTTAAAAAGAGTCGACCGACTGCAGTTCGAGTCGATAACCAACGAGTTGAAAAGCCATGTGTACAGCAGGAACACCACTCTTGAATTCATTATGATCAGCTTGAGCAAACTTTGCCAAGTGACAACAAAATCCGAATTGTGCTTTCTGGCTAACTTATTTGATACATACCGCTGCTAGAACAAATCGGTTAACCGAAGCTGTTGGTAGCAGGTAGTGTAGGAAAACATCGTGATAGTGATAATCCGAACATACTATTTGTGGTGAGCATTAATCTGAGGATATGAGATGATCTTTCACAGTAACTCTGAACAGAACAAGGATAAACCTGCGAGTCAAGGCAATTCGGATAAGGTTGATCGATATGTGACTCAGGACACAGAAGTAAACCGTAAGAATCTTTCTATGTGACAAACATTGTTGATCCATTTTGACGCATGTCCGTCATTCATAAAATGAGTGAAAGGTCATTTGCGCAGTTTACATTGAAAGACAAAAAATATTCGGGTTATCCATTGTTTAATGATGAGTAGTAGGGGATTTGGATTTTCATATAGATTGAACATCACTCACAACTGATCGCAGCTGTCGCATTCCCATAGACTTTCCAGTCGGCCCATTTCGAAAAGAAGCACTAGACTTGAGGCGATCGGGCAACATGATCATTACTCACAAGCGAAAGTGGTCGAGTGTTCACATATGATAATTCGGTCGTACCTAATGTGAGGTCAGTGGCGCAGTGGTAAACACGGTTGCCTCATCAACAGCATATCCATTGTTTATGAATTCGAAACAAAAGACACATTTATCTCGTACAAATTTTCCATCTGCTTGACTTCTATATGGTTCCCGTTATTCCCAGTGTACATTTTTGGGCTTCTAATCCCGCACTAAAGAACATCTCAAAGTAGCATCTACTGAGATTCACAGTTTCAATCTCATCTTACTGTGGGCTCGTTTCTCGCATTTCAACCAGTTTTTCTGGTGCAAAATCTTCCTGTGTTTTTGAGTAATTCTCAGAAAACCCAAGGTGACGGAAAGAAACCGTTCATCTGACAAAACTCGTCTAGGAATTTGATAAGAACACGACCATGATTATCTAAATACGACGACAATAGTTGTTATGGTCCAGGAATTAACGAAGTGATCTCTCCTTCACATATTTTAGTTCAGAACGAAAATATTTTTAACAGACAAGGTTCGGCTTATCAGGCAAATGTTATGGACTGATCTTGTTCCAAGTCTGCATAGTGAAAGCATTCGGTGGACGCAGTCATGTTGGTCGCTTTGCCGATTTTTCGAGGCAAACCATTGAGTAGTGGCTGTATCGTAATCTAAATTTTGTGTGCATATATATCTTGCCCGTTTGAGTCGATAGTTCAATAAATTTCGAGCAGAAATAAAAAAAACCGACTTTGTGCAGTTCTAAACTTTGTGTTGTTCACAGGAATTCATCCGAAATGCTTTTGAAAGCAAGGAGGTTTGAGATAAATATATTTTCCAGACTATGATGGGCCATTTGTAGATGATTCCTCATTACCGTCTTGCGTTCGGCTAAGTCAGACTCGTAAGTAGTGGCCGAGCGTCACTCCTTAAACATTCGACTTGGATAAATGCAGTAGCCGATCAAGAAATTAGGGGTTTGTAATAGTTCTGTTTATTTCAGAAAAACAGAAACGCTCAAAGTTAGATCTGAATTGCAAAATTTCGCTCTCCGTCAAAAGCCCCCATGAACATTGATAAAATAACGTTGAGTCCATCTAGATTTTCCTTCTAGTCTTTATCCGACAGGACTGAAAAATCATCCACATTATTGCTGCCAACGCTTACAGACTGTACTGAATGTATACCACACATAAGAAGGCAACGCACAGAACTCGGCTGGTTCCAGACCAGTGATTCAAGTAGATTTCACTAAATATTTCCCACCGATTTTCATTCAAGATCCATTAACAGAGCTAGATCCAGGTAAGTTCATGTAACAAAATGGATTTCGATATCCACTGATCAAGGTGGGCTATCCCAAAGGGAGAAATTTGGAAAGAAAGTGCATCTGAAATGACTTCACTAACCTGCAAACATGATCATCCAATAGTTATAAAGATCATTTCGTAAGTAAGATGGAATATTGAGGTAATATGAAGACTTTCAAACTAACTTGACTGAATATGCGGATAGGTGAAAAAGAACTAGTTTGAAAAAGGAGGCTGTAATTTTACGAAATTTTGGACGAAAACGAACTATAGCCGGCAGGATTTCAAAAAACCTTCAACAACTTTTTTTGTACTTAGAAAACAGGATAACAAGTTTGATCAGAAGACCAGTGAACATACATTAGAACATATCAAGCACATGGGCGTAATGAACGAATTCACATGCAGGGATTCAGACTATAAAACATCTACAAACGAATCTTCAAACGAATAACAGGCAGCTGTTCCGCCACCATTAAAACACTACAGATTTAGTGTGTGGCGTTCTCATATTTTAAGTTCGAACATACTTCGAATACTTGCTGATAGTCTGTCACCTGACCTTGTGGAATTGAAGTGACACGTAGTACACTAAACACGGTATGACCTAGATGGACTGAGCTCTGCCACATCGTATGCGAGAAACAACCAGGTTCAAACGACTGAAAATAGGTTGTATAAACTTTAGCATTTGGTGTTACATACTTTTATCAGCAAGACCAGAATGTCTGTCTGGTTTACACAGAAAACATGAAAACAGTGAACGGTCGGAATTTACTACGTATGGGACGCGTCTAACGTGACGTTAGCGGGGAGTTTGCCATCTTGTAGACATGGGGCACCGCTTGTCAAAAATCTTGACAAAGGGATATTTCTTAATGTACTTTATTCATACAGGAAAATACCTAAATGGAGTGTGAAAACTGTAAAACAACTGTGCTGTTTCCTGCCTGTTAGCATCAATAACTGGACTTGAATGTTACTTTCCAACTTAGCTTAAGACAATCTGTTCAATTGATAAACTGGAATAAGAAGATGAGAAAAGACTGGTCATGTGACGTTCATTGCAGTAACATTCCGTACAATTTGAAACTAGTTTCTTTTTGGAATACTTTGTGGCTCAGTATTATTATGATGAACATCTCATGATTTTGTTATCACTGACTCGCTAAAACAAAACTAACCGGACATTCCGGTTGTTGTGTTGCTTAAGGACATTAGCTAATAAGTACATAAGTGGACGCTATTCGCTTTTCTTTTCACCATTTCACTCGAAGTCCGAACATGCAATTTACACATTGCCGTTTAGGAGAACAAGTGAACTTTCACAAGTTACTTTTGCCGTTTAAGTCTGATTTTGGGGATGTCGGGTGAAGGGGTATCAAGACCATTAGGAAACATTGTGTGCAAACGCAGTTTACTGAACGATTGGCGGCGGTTTTGATTTCAGAAAATTCAGAATCTCAAACGATGGGCATAACAATCAATGTATGCCAAACATAAGACAGTCGGTAATGCAGTTTTCCTGCTTCACATCCGGTGTATGTTCCCAGCGTGCACTGGTAATCTATTCTGAAATTCCACTGCAGAGGTCCATAACAAACTCAGAAGGATGGTCAGAAATTGACGATCAGATGAGAACGACAGGATCCGGAGTATGCACAAATTGTGTATATTCAAAGATAATCTACTTCAGTTGTTACCACGTCTATATGACATTGCTGTCAAGTAAGTATCCCCGTTTAGTTGTGCTGCATTGGAACGCCGTTCCTCTAAGTTCACTGACCTTGCGTTGATTGATGCTAACTAATAAAATTGGTCCCAACATCTTCGCGGTAGTTTATGTCGGACACAGTGAAATCTATGGGTCGAAATTACAACTAACTGCTAGGTGTGTCATTCCCTGCAATGTTCAGCACCTAACGTGTCTACATCAGACAAGTGGCAGCAAACACGTAACCGCTCGTTTGTGTTCGGCGATTTTCAGCCGTTAAGCACACTACATGTTCCATTTTACCAGGTTGAAACATTTCTTCACATGGACGATTGCCCGCTAGCATTTTTGCCGCGTAATTGCGCAAAGTTGTTTGGAGTTAGCTTGCAATTAACACCGCCGCTTGTCCCAATAATGCTCCAATGTGCTGACAAAAGACGACGATTGAACAATAAAAATTCGGAATAACTTTGAAATCCGACGTGTTTACTGAGTGACTAACTAAAATGGGGCCGCTGCATACCAGTCATTCAGCCCAGAATGCAAACCTTAATGGAAAATCCCTATAATTCATTCAATATTTGTCTGTCAACTCTAACCTTGCTGAATCCTTATTTTCTAAATCCCAGTTCACTCTGTATCAAATTTTATAGCTTCGACGTTGTTATTTTTGCTGGGTAATTCTTGAAATTGTGTTCACGGTGATCGAGATGGATTTTCAGGCATACTTTGGTTTTTAAACTGTACACTCAGCTGTCATTTTAAAAATGCCCGGTCTGCTTAATTTGACAGACAGCTGGTTCCCGGTTTCCTTATACTGTACTATGTAAATATTGCTGTGTTCTACTTACTGAAAACCGTCTGTTCCAACCAATTAAAGTGAAGACAAAACATCAGAATCCTTAGTATATGCTTATCACATCGTTTTGGTTTCAAAGTGTGATAGCACCGTAGGAAAGAAGAATGTTTATGGCCAAAGGACAAAAGCATTTCTTCTATTTAGTTTTATAAAAATGATGTTTGGCTTATACATTCACATCTACAATAGGCAGCGAATCCCTCCTCATGAAATTAGTAAGCATGAACTGACTCAGAAGTTAATCACGATAACTAGATAGCGTTTAAGCAAACGCCGCATCTGAATAGACTACACAACTCTGTTGTCTAGACTTGATACAACAACAACAGGTCCGTCACATTAGAATGATTGTGTACATTCTTTGCTAAGGTGATCTATCTGCATTTTTATCCGATAATCCCTTTCAAGTCCATTGAAAATTGCAGGACGAACTTGCGGAACGGGTCCTACCAGTTTCGTCAGCACATCAACCTTTAGACAGTGAACCTCAATGAGACCGTTTTGTGAATTAATTTGAAGCAAATTACTGGTGACTAGGATAACACGAAAAACAAACGATATTTGATAAACTGGCCGAAGTTCTCTCATGTTGTTTGCTGGCAAGAACTTCCAAGAAGCGGAGTTTTGTTAATTTCCGTCTTCCAGTTGAAATTAATATCGTGTGCGTATTCTTCTTCTCGAAACTTGCAATTTACATATTGCACCCAAAGTGTTGGACTAACATTTGTTGGTGTAGCTTTCTTGGCCTGTAGATGATTACTTCAGCAATGAATCCAGATACCTTATATCCTGTTGAAATTTCTTCCGGTTGTTTAAGTATTGGACCGTTAATTTTGAATTGTGTAGACAGACACAGTTACACAAAGCTACATCCATTCGACGAGCGTGTTGGACTGTATATTATGAGCCACCGACTGGACGACAGTTAGTCGGCTTTCCGCTATATTTATTTGGACATTGGGTTAGCCTTCACTGCGTGTTCCAAGTTGGCCAAATGTTGTTGTCCTTTGTTTCTGACTTGCAGAAATTGAGCCTCTTGACAGAAAAAAAAACAAATTTCACACAGTTATATAATGACCGCTTTGGCAAATTTTTGATCCAGACCCTGTTGCTGTCCTTTTATCGTCTTTGAAATTTCTTTAGCTTTTTTATTGAATTTTCAAGTGACTTGCTGCTCTTGCAACCTCTCAGTTTATTATCGTCTTTAATTTCCAGAAATTTTACGAATCAGCCATCTGACTACAGTTTACTTTCATTGTGGTCACAATATATTCATACATCCTAAACCTGTTTTGAGCGTCGATGAGAAAAAGTTGTAACGTACATATCCATCGACCAAGCTTGCTTGTGAGTGATTGACAGTTAATAGATAATGCTTGAGAACAAAACGGATTGACGCAGACCTTTAGGAAGAATGACTGGCTACTGACACGCGAAGGTTCTTCTGAGCATGAACAGTTCTTAGTAACAAACAATATTGGATTTGGACGTCAGTATGGTTGTGTGAGATTTCAGAATAGTGATGGAGATAGTAGCCCTAGCTGATGTTTATAGTATTGAGTGAATCATTGAGCTCATTCCTGTACAGTTGTAGAGATTTCCTTTTTTCGTTTGCGAATGCTGTTTCATTTCTGTACAAAAAACTTTTATATCACCTTTGCATGTTGTTCGAGTTGACAAAAGTTACCTTGTGATAGATTACAAATTTTGTGCACGTCGGTCTGTTCTTCTCTCCGTTGCGCAGTCGTTTGACGATATTACACGGATTTATCATCCAATTTTTTAGCTCCGTTGTACTACGAACATCGTCGCATCCCGGATCGCGCTTCAGCAGTCCACGACAACTCTGTGATATTACCCACTTCCGGATACTGGTAATTTGGAATATTGTGGTGATCATCTCAAACACTTGTGAACACCTTCCTGTGAGTCAAATCTGTTTGATTGCCGTAACCTGCTGGAACTTTGTAATTATTTTGCCTCAATCGTTCATTTGATAACCACCGATAGCCTAGTGAGTTACACTCGCATTTACCTCATTTATTCAGTAAATGGTCTTGACCACTACAATTTCCAGTACTTTCGCTTTTTGCGTGTCATTTTTTATGGTGATTAGACCTTTACTACCAAAACATCAGGCTCGACGAACGACTAAGTGGAATTGTTTGAGCGTGCATATGTGATAAATCGGTCGTGCTTATTGGGAGGACAATGGCACAGTGGTGAACTCGTTTGCCCCATGAACTGCTTGGCCGGAGTTCTAGTCCCGGCAGTGACATGGATATACACTAGTGTTAAGCTGTAATGGAAGAAAAAACTCGAGTCTGGTGCTTATTTTCGAAAGGGGCCGACTGAAAATTCGATGTGAATGCAAAAGCTACGATCAATTGCGAATGATGTTCAGCTTGCATTTAATCAAATCCCTGACTATTCGTCTGTAAACAATGCAGTTATTAATAGTATAGGTTAATTTCGAACACGGTTAATCTTTTAAAATTATGTTACCGACCACTAAAGGGCGACATTTAATCAACATTCGAATATTGAGAAACGTATACATTTCTCAAAACAAGAAACGATGAGACACGGTCTAGCACGTGACCTATGGTTAGTAACTGCATTGCGATGCAGGATGCAGTGGATCATGTTCGCTGAGTTGCGCTGCTCGACTACGACAACTCAGCCAATTCGACATACACCCTTGATCATGGTTTCTACAATCAATTTTGTTAGACTTAAATACTTGCCTCCGAACTGTTAGGTAAAACCACCGTTGTAGGAAATAGGTATTCACTGTTTAACCGAGAGTTGCAATGTAAATATATATATTCGAATAAAGCATTCACTCACTCCCTTTTTGTATGTGCTTAGGCACTCAAAGCTTGAATCGGTTAAGATAATATTTAGCTGAATTCTTTTTATATATCCATTGTTGAGATAACGGTCCCACTCAGCTTTCGGGATGTATCTAATTGACTATCCTCATAACGCCAGTCAGTGAAAAACAATTATGTCTGAAGTGTACGAGAAACAACCACATCAGCTTTCAACAAATATGGAGAGAAGTAACAGGATCTAAACTTTCGTGGGAAGCCGCTGTAAACAAAATGAATAAAATAAGATCTTTTCCGGATATTCATCAAACGATCTGATACCTAACATTCGTAGGAATAATGATTTCAGGGTGAACTGAACAATGACAAATGCTGAATCCATCTGCAAACACGTATGCTTTACTGGTACAAATAGGAAAGATGCACTGATACAACTGACACACAAAAATGGTGGAAATACAACCGCTGTAATCCGAATTTTCCTTAAAATTCCAATTAACGAAGAACGATTCGGCTTACAATTATTGATCAAACCGTAATACACAGTTTCTCAAGAGGATGTGTTTGCTTTAAATTATCAGTCACTTGATAATGTATAGATGTTTTAAGTTCGTAGACGACTAACATATTATCCACGAGATTCACATTTTGACTACGATAGATTGGGCTACTTACGACTGTTCTTTCCTTAATGTGCCATATTCACGTTTGTTCATTCTGCACACTATGCAAACCGGCTGCGACAGTGACAGCCAACAGTTCACGCGACATCAATAATTTGTTGGCTAGATTCAACCTCAAACTTGCAGGTACCACACAGTGACCCTTGCTTGAGGAATTATCACAGCCAGTCATAGTCGGCTGCCTGCTTACTGTGCAAGAATCAGTGAGCATCAAAAGCCAATTCGTACTTTGCTTAAAGACAGAAATAAACATTTCAGCAATTGCCGTAAGGCTGGCATTAAATGGCAGATTGTTGTCCCGTGCTGGCCTACATGATTGTTTAGCTGTGTAAATGATTAGTAAAAGATTTTTATTCAACATGTGTAACGCCAACCAGTTTAAACTTATCCACACTGATTTCATTCAACCATAATACAAAGTTTATAAACTGTAGTCGTGTTTTTGGACTTTTTTCATATTATTCATAGAAAAAAGCACATACGAGTATTGTTACATTCGGAGCAGGTAGCCAGCAGTTAATTGTTGGGTTACCCATTACTTCATAGTAGCGCTGGTTTCAAAGCCCTATATATATTTAACAGCGACCCCATCCACTAACGTTATAATACTGTCACATTCTGGCATAACCGGTCGGTATATCTACCAGACTTGATCAACTCTTCATTGCAGCAATGGAAAAGGGTGTAACGAAAATAATACGTTCCATCGGAAGAAGAAGAAGGGACAAGAGTTACAGTGACAAGGGACGAACACAAGAGCCGACATACGTGCAAATTCAGGAACGCTGCCGTAACAACTACGGCTTACGGATCACGAAATCACCCATATGTTAATGGAAAACTGCAGATTCTAGTAGATGGAGAATACCATCGTTTTCTCAACTACTTCGTTATCTGTTGACTTCTTGTTATCCCCTAGTCTAGACCACCCCACGCGGTAAACATCAGTGTGGTAAATGGTCTGGTGACATACAGAACACGTGGTCCAAACTTTGATTAGCCAAAGTAGGTAACAGACGATGCCCAGTATGCATCAATCTGCGAATTCAGTTTTAAGCGATATTCAGTCAACTTATACCCCATATTATAGGAAATTTAGGGTATTGTATCAGGATATACAAATCACGAACGAAGTGGTTGCACTCAGCCTGCGAGATGAGCATTACCAAACCATAGGTTTTGATTCAACCAGGTAAAGCCGTAGTTTCAGCTTTGGAAACGGATCGCTGGAATTATCCGTCATTGAGGTTTTCATGTTACATTTAAGTGGTTGCGTGTGAGCTGTTTCAGTGTCAGCCAGCGACATTTTCCAGAACTAACTCTTCCGAAATATGCAAGCCTTACTCAGTGTAATTGTTTTGTCTTTTTGTTCTGTGCATTCCAGAACATGAGGTCAAGTTTTGGTGTGTTCCCACAGCGATACGAGTCTGCTTAATTTTAAGAAACGGAATGCGTCAAAAACCCATTTGCGGTAACTCATTATTGAATGATAGCATTTACAAAGGTAACTGAAGGGGAACTGGAATAACCGGATGGTTGAAATGGAAATCGAATTACGTGGTACTTGCTGTTCTGGATATGAGCCACTATTCTAACATAGATTTTAATCAACAAAGTAATTCAGTTCGTTATCGCCGTCGTTTAATATTTTAATCTGGCGACTGATAAACTATCGAAAGGGTATTTTGTGACAGCGACTGCTTTTAATTACATTTTCCCCTGACTTCTTGGCATACGTGATCTCCAAAGGTGTATCGCACCATCACTCAATACATCTCGCGATAACAGCCTACAAAACATTTTTTTAAATGAGTGGCTTCAGATTTTAAGGATAGCTACACAGTGTGTAATATGAATACCTCAAACGCTTAGTGTTTTTTTAAATGGTACGTGGCTCACTTTCAACGCAGCAATAGGTTTTTATTTGGTCCTTTGAAAAAAACCCACAAAAGTCGCCTGACAGACGTCCACTAATAAAATATATTTACTTGTTTTACTGTAGAAAAAAGAAACGTCAGTGGAAAATATATATTCCAGTGTTACAAACCACATATATTAAGCATAGGTAGACCGAAATATGTTCGAACTTAGTTCCAAAACTTGGAGTTAAAGAAATGCGTTTTGAATACACAAGTGGCTAAAAGTCCATATCAGCTGTACGATTCTTTACACGCAGATGCTTAACTTCACTTGTTAGTTTTCGGTTTTTCACCCGCAATAGTTGAGAGTACGGTTATGTACCACCAATTTTCAGCTGACCAGCAATGAAAAAACATATACTCTTGGGGATGATAACATTTCGTTTAATCGTAACAGTCCCCAATATAAAACACTCGGTTGTATCCATTATGCAGATTGTGACAACTGGCAACCTTCTAGATTTAAACGAGCCCGTGTTTTCAAATGCAGAGCGGCCTGTCTAACTGAAGGCATCATATTATATACAGAATTTCACCGAGGCTTCACAGAAGAGCAGGACAATGCAGGTGCTGGGTCTCAGTAATCTCCAACGAACTGACAAACTGGTTTTGACTTAGTTGGTGCTCATTTGAGCTGCTTAGGCTGGGACACGGAACTCATAACTACATCAGATATATGTAGGTATATGCAAAAGGTACGAAAATTGAGGCATCCGGAAGGTGACCTTTTTGTGATGAATTCAGGTTCTTGGATGGCGTAAGTGTGCAAAATAACTGGACGATTGGAGAATTGCTCATCAAAAATATAAGCGTGAAGAAAGGTTACTGGGTTAATTATTAATGAAATTCTCTGCAGTAAGTTGCCTCGAAAGAGTGAGAATACCGTAGCCAGCGCTAGACGTGTTAGGTCACTCTGACGAGGACAATGTTTCACAGGCTGGTGGGATGTGTTCGAATGTTCTGGATTTGAACAAACTCTTTTTCAGCACATAAATCCAAGCAAAATAATTAGATGGTGACTGCTTCGACTACCTACAAGATGCAACAGCTCACCTTTTACAACCAAGCAACAAGGAAACGGCTCCCTCTATGTTATACGAGCAAAGGGTAATGAACTGATGTTCTTTAATATTCCTCAGGAAACGCAATTGTGGTGGTTCTTGCGATGTCCTTCTGATAAGCAGCTTATAGTGTGGCCTTCATGTGTTGAACTGCAGAGAAAGCTACCAACACGCCTAATGATGTTGCAGTTCCTGTTGTCCCATTTGAGCCAAAACTAACGCAAAAAGTTTATCTGAACTTTTAAACGTCTACCAGTCTAGCCTCATTCTTGACATAACCATCTACTACGTTCATGTGACTGAACATGTACAGGTCAAACTAATAAAAACGTTTGTAAACGCTGTCAGTTTAGCATCACTCGGGGGAGAAGATAAAAATAAGCTAATCAATTTTCACCAAATTCGTCGAATGCGAACAAGACACAGATAAAAATAAACCTTTCAAATATCATTTTATATGCGATTTGAACAAGGTTTCAACGAGCAATCTTACGGCGGAGACTCAATAAAATGTTATTTCACTTGTGTGTATCTGGTAGTTGCATACACGGACTGAACTGACTGCAGAGTGTCAGATGGAGAGTGACCATTAAGGAAAGATTGACTAAAGACGTTTGATAGCTACTGCCTTAGTCAAATGAAACCGAGAACCTAAGGCGTAGACTTGTTACGTATTTTCTGGAATTTAACTGGTTAGCCGGTGATTGTCGGTGAATTTCTAAATGGAATCCCTGGAAAAATTCCTACCAGAAGTACGGTAAATGATTCTGTAGTGCCCGCCGACGACCCTGAGTGAGTGAATGACCGCATCAGCACATGGTTTGCATTATCAATAACGTATTTTGTCAATTTTCCATTCCAGGTTCCCTCACGGTTAACGTCGTTTGCTGAATGGCGTCAAATGTCTAGTTTCCATTCGCGACAATTTTAGCAAAATCTTTCCACCGAGATATACATTAGTACTTACAACATCCCATAAACTGCACAGCCGGAAGTGCAAAACACTTAAAAATGGTCCTTGAAATGACCTTGAACTAGAGCGGTTTTCCGATAAGAGTTCACGCAAAGGCTGCTACAGAATAAACTGTGATCCATCAGCATTAGCTAATCAGGAACGACGATCAGCTGCCTCGTTGACGTTGTTCATGGCTGGCAGTAATGAAAACAGACTGGTTGAACACGAGTCAAGTATATCCAAGCGAACAGCTTAAGCCTAGATCGGGGAACGTGATGATGAGCAGGTTTATCAAAATACAACGTGCCTGTAGTCTATTACCAATTGCTAATGTATTCACCGTCGTTTCTCCATAAAACTGCTAGTTTTTACAATGAGCTGTAATTGCTTTATGTCACTCGTTACTATTGTTCTGAGTTTTTTTGAAAACTAACCAAGTGCGCCACAATAATTAACCACGCAGCTGCGCTGTGATCCTTTTTACTTGGGGAATGTGAACAAGGTCTGTCTACAAACCTTCACTTTGTGTACAGAAGCAAATGGTAGTTAACCTATCACTACCATGGTGTTAAGATTTTACAATCATTCGTTAAGTGTTGTTATTACTTGAATGTTTTGGTTGTGCCGTTTACTTAAGTTTATTTCCTTCTCTTGTCTTAAGTTTTATGTTGGACTGCCTATTAATTTCCGTTTATTTCAGCGTGTTTTACTGTTAGACTGACATTGTCTGCACAGTTAGTTTCTTACTCGACCAGTTTGAAATTTGACTTTTGTTCTCTTGTTCTTAACTAATGATGGCCCATTCGAACGTGACTGGTACTTTATGCTATTTCTATCGCAGCTGATCACTCATTCTTATTTTACACTTATTGAAATTGATGTATGTTAATTGATCATAGTTCGCGTATCGTAACCGAAGAGATCGGTCGAAATGTCTCTGCAGAGTGCATCTTACGTAATTTTACTTGCGTGTTCTGTATGTTAACCCTAATTGCTACGATATAGCACTGGGTAAGAACTTCTAGATATTGCCCAAGAACTGGCATCACCCGAAACATTACTTGTGACAACTGTCACTGTCCCAGATATCCAGCGGATAGTTAGGGACCACTGTCTTCCTGTGGTTCATGATACAGTTTGTCGTTTATCGTAGTTCGAGTTTCCCCTACGCTTCGCCCCAGCAGACTCCGAAAGTAGACTAAAACGTTGAGGCCTTTCGCAACGGATGCACAATGGATGATTGTCTCCTTCAAACTGACTGCGCATTGACTGGCGAGTTGGCTGTCCGTTCATGATGTAGCTGGTGTAAATGTTTTTTGGTGACATAAACGTTACCATTGTCTTAAAAGTTTTCAAGCGAATTAGGCTTGAAAACATCGGTTTAAATGTCGCACAATTTGCTAACTATGATAAGTGTAAAACTACTTCGTTCATAAAGGAATATCTAACACACATTATGTGAACAACTTGACAAGCTCTGTAGTCCGAAATCTGTTGCTGGTTCGCTGACTTTGAATATGCCTTAAATATTCTGAAAAGTATCACTGCAGAGGAAGTTAGGCCTTACGATCTTTTCTATAGCGCTTTCACTCGTCTTAATTTCATGTCTGCTCAGTGGTGCGAGACAATTCAGGCAAAATTAGACATTCACATTGTACATTCATCTGACTGTCTGAATGGATATATCCTGCATCATTATGCGCCAGTTATCTTTTGAGTGTTAACAATATCATATTTTTTTTTATGTTATAATATCGTCATCAACAGGGGAGCATGAATCTTAGCAACAGTTCTCAACTAATATATTCAACCAATCATTATTACAGTAGTAACGTTTACCAGCTCGGATGTCACTGTTTGTATTTTGTACAAAATGTTCGAATGAATCTTGTGATATAAGCCTCATCTAGGCGTCCAGCCGGAGTTTTGTTTCGTCACAAGTTTCACGGAAGTGCTGGAACTTTCTGTTCTCATCATTAAATCCACTCATCATAAAAATGGTATTCAAATAATTCATGCATATCACACAATAATTACAAGCTATGGTTAGGTATTCAGCCATAACTCGTTCTTATTATAACATTCTTGGGAAAACATTCCCAGTTTGTTGTGTAATGGATCAAGTGTTTTTGATGCCAGCGAAGTGGACTAGCCTGTAAGTATGTCCGAACCCCGTGAACCACCTCTGATATTTCACCTACAAGCCAAATACACCGTACGAAGTAGACTTTGAGAAGATTGCGGAATCTGCACTGCTTTGTGAATCCAACGCCATCTGGGGATTACAGACATGGCTTCCATGTTGTTACGGTAAATTAATTAACGATGGCTAGCCATGGAAACTGATGAAACAAAAGATCACTACACCAAAAGACTATGAAGTTTTAACAGAATTCTGGTTGCTACAACTGATACTAAGATGTAACATTTCACACCTCTGGTGTGCACACATGTACCGTAGATCGGCACAAAAGGAGTCGGGAAATTCGGCCTATAGTTTTCTAAAACGATTCCCTTTTTTCTCGGTCATCACAAAAGTGGGATTTCGCTTGTATTTTCCCTTGTACGTTCAAATTAACGCACTTCACAAAATCAGAATCATAAAAGAATGCAATATGATACTGAATCATTGAGCAACGGATTTGCGAATTGAAAAGACGGTTTAGAAATAAACACTAGTGTTCAATTTGGGACAAGAACTTTCCATCACGAGACGTTACTCAGACTTTTCACTGGTGAAATATTTGAGATCATATTTTGTACGGGAGGCACATATAGATTGTTTCTCGCTCAGTAAGGTATTCACGGTCATTTAGCTGTGGTCGTTAGGGCTGTAAGCTAGTAATTTATTTAAATATCACGTTGCTCAGTGTGTGTCATTAACAGTACGAACTGTCCTTCTTGTCCGTTTACATTAAAAATGTTGTGGACTCAGCTTTCCAGACATCTTATCAACTTCTGCTTATTTTTCAGTAATGCGAACCGCGGGAACGAGTATGCTGACTGTTTGGTATCTGCGTCTGACACGAGCTGTGTTGAACTGATCCATCTAGATGATACAGTAGCCTTAAATCCATGGATTTCCAAGCTTGTTCTAAGATTTTTCAATAGTGAACTTCAGTTATTTTTCAAGTTTTACTAGAAGATTATGCACCGAAAATAAGCTCGTTTGTTATATGGTGGTTCTTTTGTGCACTCGCTGGGTATAACGTTACGGGTGTAATATATGTATGTATATATATATGTACATTACTTAGCAGTCTCCTTTAGTCTTATTGTGCTAAAAACTAATGGTCCTATTTTTAAAAAATCTTGTTGATCTTACAAAGCTTAACATATATATGAAGGGTGGGCAGCTTGTAATGGAGTTGCTTATTTGGTTCTCTATAAACAACCATTTTAAATACAACATCGTGGTCGTCATCCAAAGGTTGTACCGTGTACTCTGCCTACAATTTTGTTTATGTTATCTATGTTGGTTGAAATAGTTTACACTGTCAAAAGGTTGTGTCAAAAACGGACAATTCAGGATGAAATATTCATTTCAGATCATTGGGATAATTAACGTTATTCGGCAGAAAACAAAATGTAATAATGTGGTGTTTTCTGGTGAGTCAAACGATTAGGCCTGGGAAAGCTTGTCAGCTGTCCGGACACTCATGGACATGTATCCTGCAATCTATTGGTTGTATTTACGTGATGTGAGCACTATTCATCTAAAACGTCGACAATTTCGCAAAAAATAACGAGACCCGATCATGAAATTTCAGTGTCTGCTTGATCTTCAACCAGTGTCATGAACATTACCTAACGCGGTAAATGTTCCACCAGCTGGACAATAAAATGCAATTTGTTCGACTCAGTCATACATCATCCCATAGATCACCCGAAATCTACTAAAGGATCTACGACATAAACCGTCCCGGCAGCAATCTTCATTAGCTTGTTTTGCTGTAGATTGGTTACTTGCAGTGCGAATGAAACACTTGCCGCGTGAAGTCGAAATAAGCCTACCAACTCCTTGTGTACAGCCTATATTCGGACCTCTCGTGGTCAATTTTCTCTGAATAATTCAATGTTTCCCGCTTACTAACTCAAACGGTTTTACGTCCGTCGACTGTTAAGTAAAATATGCTTCTATCGTCCTTAATCTAATCTCAAGTTCAGTCTCAGGTAAACGGGTACCTTGTATGAGGAAAAGTAGAGAAACCGCCTGTTTGAGCTGTTCACCATGAATGCCAAAACTACTCAAGTATAACAATGATGCTGCAATTATCAGCAGGCAAGTTTGATAATCCTATTTCGTCTACTTGATATATTCCAAACGAAAGCGAGTTTCAAGGTGTGGGAATGCTGTCTGCCCCAACTCTCAGCTACATTCCAGGGACGACTATGTTGACGGCCTCTCAAGATTTTCACGCTGGGAAGCAAAAATAAGTCGCTTATTATTCCTACTAAATTACCCCAGATGAGACTGTTCTTCATCAAGGATAGGCATACAGTCCGGAACAGGTTAAAAGGTTGAAAAAATTGGGTTATTTAATTCAGTATTGACATGAGTGCCGTTTTTAGTGTTTAACGAAAATTGTAATAGCTGGTGTGCATCTAGAGCAAAATTTTTCCGTGGTTGGTGAAAGACAACCCAATTGTTCAACGGCTAATATAAAATGGGAACTTCGGTTCATATACTTTTACTGATATCCTGATGAACTTATTTGAGAAATGTAAGTCTGTGACATTGGTTGCAGTGTACTATTTTGATTTCATATCTGAAATTTACATTTACTAAGTCTCCTGCCAATGTACTCATTCTGGGTCGCTTTGATAGTTTGTTACTTCTTGGCTACAGGCGCCATGATTGTAATTATTTCCAGGGCTGAACCTATTCTGCTATTGCGACAAAATGCACTTCAGTGCACTCTGGGCGTGTCAATCAATCTCCCTTGCTGTTCCTGCTAGATTTTGGTCAAAACTTTTCATAAACTCTATCCTAGAATGGCATAATCTGGTCAAAAGTGACACTTTCGAAGTTAGCGATACTCTTTATTAACAAAGATTTTTAATGTACTTAAATGTACTTGCAAGATGGCGATCACTGAACCTACTGATGGCTATCAAACTCCCAGTTTGATTAGTCGACTTAAAACGACAATCCACTAGTTATCGTACGTTTTTCAAGGTCTCTAATTGTTGAATTGACACAGTCCAAATCTTTTTACCAGTTTTCACTGGCTGTGATTGCGGCAACTGATGGTATTAAAATAATTCGAAAGTAATCATTGTGGAGTGTAACAGACAAACTAAGTTCCATATGCCTAACTACGTCGCACCACTCGCAGCGTCAGTAGCTGGTGTGCAGTTGGAAACCCTGTGCTTTTCTATATTGTTTTAATTTTCACTAAGTACTGGCAATATAACTATCCGTTTTAATCATCAATGTTCGTGGACTTATGTCTGCAACCAGAAAACCGGCATAATTGCATAATGGCTTATTATATGTTGAGTAAAACATGTGTACTTACAGATTGGGATGTTATTCACAGCGGTTGTGGGGTTCGTCATATTCCGTAGCCAGCCAAATTAACAATCTTCTGTTTAAATACCACAATGCCCAAGTTACATGAAAATTGAGACAGATAAGCTTATAGTGTTAATTGTCACATCACATACATCTCTAGTCATTCTCCTAAATTCACTTATAACTTACCTGTTTAATAAGTATAAGCACAGTGCAGAACTTTCTTACCTAGAAGCAAATACAATGGGACATATTGACATTAATAATTTTTAAGGATATAGCAGATCATAGGTTGATTTATTTACCAGTGTTTTAGATTAATTTAGATCAAGAGAATGTTGGTTACCTAAGTTAGGTTACCTAACAAATCTCAAAGGCCCAAAGTAAAATTTTCAGCCATTCCGTGAGCTCAAGCAACTCTAAGAGAAGCACAACTAACGATGCACTTCGTATGTGAAATATTCCCTAATCCACAACCCTATGGTTATCGTGTGTTAATAAAATTCCAGAGCACGTCAGATTGACTGTAAACAGAATTGATTGTGTGTTACTTGAGCCTGTCCAGTATTTGACAAGACGTTTACAAAATCGGCCGAACCTAAACAACAAGGCTATAATTTCGTGCGAACATACAAAATAAGTAAGTTGGTGTATGTTTATCTTGCAAAATTCTTGCTATTTTATATAACGCATCACTGTTTACTAACTTAAAACGGTAGCGATATACACGGACAAACGTATGATCGCAGTCAAAATTACATTAGAGGAAAATGCAGAATTGGTAAACTAGATATACATATGCTCCATTGTGAAATACACTGATCAAACATTTCAGTCGCAAATTCAGTATTGAAACCCAATTCATTGTTGTAAAGTCTTTGTTTTTCAGCAAAATTATACAAGAAATTCTTTAAGAAGAACGTTTTGAGTCAAATGGACTCGGCAAAAATATATATGGATGCTATACAGTTCAAACATTTTTGATCTGAGAAAGGTTGATTCAGCCCGTTGTGAAATACCTGAACAACCTTGCCTTCTTCATAGTCCAACACGCACGAATGAAACCAAATAACTATAATTTACTGAGTGTCAGGCTCAGTAAGTGAAACAACTCGACAAGGCTACCAAATATCAGGTCTACAATATTCCGTTATACATTTAAATATCCAAATGTGCTTCTTATAGACGTCTCCGATTAGTTCTTTCACACAGTACCGTTCAGTTAAAGTAGTGGATTACCAGAGAATAACACAATGGAAGCAATGGTTACTCTACTTATCATATACAGTCATAAGATAAATGTTGAAGTGTAACTCAAAAATGTTCCTTCGAAGGTAAAGAGAAACAGCTATATGGCCCGCTATAAAACAGCAAGAAATATTGTTCACTGAACTTCAAATAAAGTGAGTGAAAAGATATTTTGCAGAAGAGAACAGCACAGGCTTTCGCAGTTGTGGACCTTGGGAGTTTCTCACCTGTTGTGGGAATCGTTAATTTTGTATAGATGATAAACGGCAAACAATGTTTTTTAGTTATCCAACAAACGATTTGAAAGCGAGAAGGCAATGAAATTCAGTATTACTTGTAAGTGCAATCGTCAGTAGAAATATAGAATGTGTAGAGGATAATTACAGTATCAGTTCGCAGGTGCCTAGTCTTACGACTTCCTACACCCGATTTTATCCAGTTCACTGGTTATTATTTGCAGACTTTCAGGTGACAAACAGCAAACTTCACAGCTGAATTGTTTCAAAGGAGACTTTACAATCAGAATCTTATCAGATGACAAACACTTGTGATAGTTCGTACTGATCTAAGATTAGTGACATCGTGTACTAGTCATAGAATAACCTGTCCTGCGTCCCACCCGGTAACATGTTTCCGTGCCCAAGAGAAACAATACCATTCCCTCTACTAAACTATCGCATTTAACAATCATAAACAACTTCACTGGCATCGCACAAAATACGCTGGTTGTGGATTTTCAGCACACATTTGCTTGCAACGGGAGTCAGTTACCATCAAGGGTCCATGACTTGAGCAGTGCTGCTGCGCTGAATACCTGTGTTCGTTAGAATGTAACATTATTACAGAACTGGTTGTTTCTTATCTCCTAGCGTTACGTATTGGAATGCGGATTTTTAGTTTAATAAAAATTTCAACTGGTTGGATTGTTATCTTAAACCGAGATGAACTTAAACCTTAATGGGTACAGGTCAGTGATCAGAAAACTAAAGTAACGCTATTGCACTTAAACCAAACATTGACACAATTAATCTGTTCACTTATATTCGGTCATCCACTGAAAAATTTTATTTCTCGTTAGGCCGTCGATAACTTAGTTGATTAGGCCAATGAAATAAGTAGCATCGTCACTCCGGAACATCGGCCACAGAAGTTGCGCAAGAATGTAACGGTAACTTTTGAATACAACTCACAGATATTGTTGTTTTTACGTCTTTGAAATCATATAGACGATTGGTACAAAAATCCCGCTGTTAGTACTGACTATCTTAACATTTTGAAAAATATAAAATTACATGAAGGCAATTTTATATTCTCGGCAGAAATGTGTTGAAGATATTACACATCAATGCACAAATAAGTTTACTTTCATTGACTGTTGACAAACGTCTACAGGACAGGTACATTAGCATTACAGAAATCATGTTTCAACCTTCCGAATTCAGGTTCATAGCGTACTTTAGCCATTTTGCTAATCTCAAGTAGAGCCGCTTCAAGTGGTTACTTAAGAAACATTGGCCAACTGAAGCTCCTATGAACCACCAACTGCAGTAATATTAGCATACAGATAGCCTCAACGTTAGAAATTGCAGTCAACACATATCATTGTAACTTCTGCTTAGATCGAAAAACGTGGCGTAATTTTTATAAAATTCAATTTGAAATTGTATTTAGTTATAGTACAAATATCCATAACCTAATTTCTTTCTTTAACTTTAGATCCTTCACATGAAACCTTGAATCTTTACACCTAATAGGAACAGCCGAGATAGGTCGTATTTTTCTGGAATTGAAAATTATCTGGTACAACTGTTGATGAAATGCATTTAAAAACCGAAAAATATACATCGACAGAAAAAAATATCTGAGTCGCTATTTTGTATCTGTAAACCTACCAGTACTTATCTTCGAAAATATTAATGTAAAAGCGGAATAAAATATCCTAGTCAAGCGAATCAATTGTAAACCGCTTTCGTCCTCGAAATATTAAATAAGGTTCCATCTTACTATAGCAGAAAATGCCCTCCCAAATAATTTAGTATCACTGGCCAACATTCGCACTATTCGTTCAAATTGCTTTGGCATCTTTCATGGTGATCCCAACTACTAGATATTTAACAGGATGCTGGAAATTAGAGAGTAGCTTAGCTATCGTTTTTCGGTGTGGCATTGTTTTTTTAAAACGTTTTCAAAATTTATGCTTAAAATAATGTTATAAACCACTTTGGGCACGATATTTTAAGGCTAATCCTCAACAAACCGTACAAAATTGTACATCAGCTGAACGATACGTAGACCGCTCCTAGTCACGTACTGCAAATTATGTACCAATTTATATTATGTGCTGATCCATTTTAGGTTTGCCAGCAAAAATTCTTGACTGGAGTAAAAGTTTGTGTGCACTTGTTCTAAAACTCATAATTAAATCCGAATAAGTTATTCCATGATACCGGGTCTTCAACTGTTCTTGTAAGTCAAAGTATGTTGGCCACTTTGTTTCGACCGTTAATTTTTTTGACAACTACCACAAGTATCGCCAGTTTCACCACGTACTTCGCTTAAAACAAGACGGTATGGCCATAAAATTTTGCACACACTTATAATCAGACAAACTTTCAAAGATGTTTGACTATACATACGTTCGGGCTTGTCAATAGTTCATATCCTTTCTGCGGCTGAGGTTAGATGTCTGGCCACGCTTTTTCGAGAACTCATACTAGGCGCGACCAAATTAGCATCTCTGTGAGTAATGTTCAGATTACCCGGTCGTCTCGATGGGAAAGGCAGTTACTATATGTTAACTCCAGTCGATAATCTGTTGATTAGGACTTCCTAGATGGGTCAAAATTTTCAACCTCCTTATACTTCCAGGATGACAATTCAGATTGTTGATTAATATCAAGTTGAACATCATTCACAATTTATCGTAGCTGTCGCATTCCAGTAAACATTCCAGTCGGCCCCTTTCGAAAAGAAGTACTAGACTCGAGTTTTGCCTTCATTAGAGCTCATCAGAAATGCATATCATCGCCACTGTAGGTATTTGAACCACGGCCACGCTGTTCATGAAGCAACCGTGTCCACCACTGCGCCATTGACCTCACACTAGGCACGACCGAATTATCACACGCGAACACAACAAATTTCGCCTGTGAGTAATGATCAGTGTTGATTAATAGTTGGGAATGTGGTTAAAATCAAACTATGCCAAACAAATGCCAGTCGAAACCCAGGACAAATTACAGTCATTATGATCATTAACACTCAATGATAAGTGGTTATTTTTCAAGCAACTGTGGATTTAAAATAGTCCGGTTGAAGCCCACACTGTAGTCAAACTATATATCGTAGAACATTCAACAACTCACATTTGGAATTATTACTTAGGGCATCCCGTAATGAACAGTAACGAACAAGAGTATTTGGTTTAATACATGCAAATGAAGCTGAACCTTTATATTGCTGCCTTTCACTTTCGTGGAACATCTTGCTAGCCAGCATCAAGCATGAATTTTGGTGCCCGATGTATTTGTTGACGGGTGTTGTTTTGACGTTGGTAAATACATTCAGTGACAACCAATATGTATTACTGTCATTTGGTCAGAACTTTTGCATTTAGATTAACTATCTTTTCATCTGAACTGAACGCTCGATCCCACCCGCGCATGTTCCTGTAACTAGTGATATTTTTATTGTCAACTGGCGAACTGTACTCAGATTGGAAGCAAATGATTCATTCATGTACTGAAATCCGGAGTGGCATACATTAACTATTGAAGCAAGTAGTGACCATAGTTGTCCATTCTTCAGTTACATAATAAAACAACCGTTTTTATACATTTTAGCCGATAAGACCTTTAAAAATGCACCATAAAACTTTGTTATTGACACCACATGACCAGTGTTCACAATATTCAGTGCCGTTCAAGGCTGAATGGTTGGTGGCTAAAGTACAATTAACATCGCGGATATTCTTCCACGCTTGTGGTTCAAACATAATACGTGTGACTGAAAGAATAATAAACGGCATTGGGAAAACAATTGTCTGAAATAAAGTAACATGTAAACAGTGATAATCAGGCCCTAATTAAAATGAAACACGACGTTAACAGGACTATTTCTATCTATCTATATTTCTCAATTACATTCATGCAGTGCATACAGAATGACGCAAAAAAACGACTGGCCGTATTGAAATTTAGGCTAAGTTTCCTCAACGTGATTAAGTAACAGTAAGATAAAGTTGTGTGTGAGAAATTTGCTTGCGGACTGACTGAAGTTTATGTTGAAAGCATAACACAAAGCAACAGTGGAGCGAATTAGAGTTAAGAATATGGTATTTGTGAGTCAGAATGAATGAAATCTTTGCGACATTTAACCACTACCAAACTGGGTTTATGAAATCAGGAATACCAAACATTTAATCGATCCAAAATGAGAAATGCAACTGGCAACATACAGAACATAGCGGTTTTGGTACAACGTCCTACCACAGGTGTCCTATTAAGAGATGTGGTAACATACGAAATTCGTTTCCTCCGTAAGTTAAAGATGACCTGAGCCCACTTTGTAGCGAAGTATGGGTAGAACGTGGAGCAAAATATCGATATTTCAGGATTTTTCAACCAAAAGGTTCTTAAGCGGTAATATGAAGGCCTTCGTCATCATAAACATGCGTTCATGATTGTGAATGGCAAAAGTCCAGAATGTCAACTGCTGAAACTGAATATATTAAATTCTGAGTACCATTAGTCACAGAGGCTTCTGCAGTTTATCATCCCGTCCGAACTTAATATCACCGCCCAAAGAACTTCACCTGACTGTTAAAACTCTATCAGCTCTGTTCTGTCTATTTATTAACAATCTATTCATTACTCACAAGCAAATATGATTGAGAGTTTGCATAAGAAAGCTCGGTCGTGCCTGATGTGTTGTCAGTGACAGAGATCAAAACAGTTGCTTTATGAAAACGTGGTTGTAGTCCATTTCTCAGCCGCGAGTTCCTCGTAGAATATTCACGGTGAGAGCATTACAACATGGCCGTGTACTTTTACCAAGAAAACATAGCAAACTAGACAGAAGTGAAACGTTAATGTTGCTAATTATTTCTTTCTTTCGTTAGCATGATTGTTTCACAGTCATGGGCACGGTTTGGACATGGTGAAGAAGTGCTCTGAATAGCAATTGCCTCAGGCGAACTACCTAATGCTGTGTATTGAACAACTTCGGGTTTCCCATTAAGTTATTATTCACCACAACACTTAATTTATTTCAATTATTCACTAGACTTGGTTAACCGAAATATTAAACTCAGGGTCTCAGTTTCACGTTCCATGCAGAAAGTAATGTCATCTCTGTAAATCGCTTAAAAATTTGAGGAATCACACGTGGTTTATCGTAGTAACGCCTCTCGGTTAGTGGGCTGTGTTGGAAAAAGTATTTAGTTCAGAATTGTGGGTTTTGTGTCAGAAAACACACCTAAGATGAAGCATAACGTAATTTTTACCAGAATATGCCGGTAACTATGGAAAAAAGATTGACCAATACACTGAAATGGAAGATTGTTGAAAATTTAAGACACAGTCATTTATTAGTGCAAACTACCTTAGTGAATGTCAACAAACTCAAGGCACATAAAAATGAACGTCCGATAAATCAGGTGGAATGAATACCCCCTCGGTGGACATAATTAATTGGCAAATATCCTTCTGAAGACGTCCACTCTGATAATAGCAATAACGCTTCATTCAAACTTCCACGAAAACATCCATGTGACAAAATCACTTTGGCTTTTGCCAAAGTCCGATTTCACCTCATAACGACACTGTGCCAAGCAGACTCAGTCTAGTGAAATGGTCTAATCTAGTTCACACAACAAACAATTACTTCCATCACGGTTATGATATATCTTATGTGTGCAATCTAAAAGCGAATGTGAACATTTTCTAGCAGAGAAACAGCATTAATATTGAATGCCAGATTGTGGTATACCGAATGTGGAACTGATGTATCTCTTACGATCGCTCTATTTCAAAACTCCACGAATTTGATTTCCCGGGACATTTATTCGAACACAATCTCAGGTAAATACCACACCTCTCGTCTGAATCGTTTATCAATGTTGCACAAGACTAGTTGAACGGAATATCAAACAACATTGCAAATATTC
>LUCH01000407.1:0-114211 GCA_013368495.1 Paragonimus heterotremus
GTCTCCTGACCGGATGTGGGGTGAATGGATGGCTAGGATTGAGCCATCGGGTATAGCGCAACATACTGAACCGTTACACTTCTCTTCGAAAGGGGCTCGCTCGAAAGTCGTTGGAAATGCGACGGCTGCTCTTCAGTAATACACACCAGCGCCACTATCTAAAGTTGACGTTATTACTGCTGCCTTCGTGAGACTGTGTGGCAGCTTTACTCTGATCTGCACTATTTGATTTTTAAGGTCAGCAATCCTAATGTTTAATTTTTGTTTATTTACTTATAGGGACTAGAAAAATTATCAGTTATTTTGGTGATCTACAACGCTAAAACCAAATACGCGTTAGCCTAGTTCAAGACAGTTAGACTGGTTAACAACAGAGCGTTCACGGTTTCTCATCGTCTAAAACAACCAACGGTGATCATTTTGTCTACTTCCGTACGGATGGATGCCATCTTTGAATGTCCCAATGTCCTTGATTAGATCGTGATTTGCTGACACCCATTGAATATGGTACACCTTAGACAGCTTTACATTTTGTCAAATCGCAGAGTTCTTCCTATCTGGCAAATCCCACATAGTAGGCTCTGCCATGGCGGAAATGAGTTGCTTGTCCTTGAGTGTTAGCAGGTCCTATCGTTCACTAGCCCCAATTTCACACATTTTGATCATTGAGTCATCAGACCCATCATACGGTAGACCGGTTGTCCGAATTAGTGCGTCTGGCAAGTGGCACCGAATGGTATTTATTTTCTTTTTAATTCAAGTTATCAATAACATTTTACCTTCAAAAATACGAGGAACTTTACTTCCAGCGTCCCGCTACATAAGCTTCGTCAGAATCGTCAATTCATTCAGTTATACAACTGTTCTGTCATCTGCCAGTGTCTCCAAATTCACGCAAACAGTGGAGCTATAACCAATTTGTAATTTCCTAAATGCGTATATGTCACATTGATCCATACTCTACCTTAATCGGTATACGTTAAACTAATGTACCTTATTGTTTTGTATTTTAAGTCCCCCTACTTCATGTCATCTTTTGTTGTGACCCAAGACCGCTATATATGGGTTAAGCATTTAAAGAAGACCAGACACAAAATCACTCATTTGCACGCGGTATTCGGCCTCAGACAGTCTCGGCTGCCACAGACGTCAATGCTCAGTTCCATTAAGTAGTAGGGACCATTATGGGCGATGCTGCACTCTGATACTTCTTCCTGCATGTGTCCTGTGGCTTGTACGATGTCAAAATATATGCCCCGGTCCTACTACTGAATAGCCGCGGTATGAGTAGTATAATACGATCGCTCATCTTCACTGCACTTGTACGGAATGGTACGTTTCCTGTAGGACTTGCGTTCCTTCATTAACTGGCATGAACAGTAAAGGCTGTTGTTACCCAAATTGGTTGAGAATCCTCAGTGTCATTCATATGAAGACCAGCGAAGGTCCGTTGGCCACCGGGATAACAGTTCATTTTGTGTGTGCTTAACTATGGTTTTCATAGGGCGACCAATACCATCACAGCCCAGACTGTGTCGGTGGGGTCGAAATTCACAGTTAAGCACACACACACACACACACACAAGGTTAGCGGCATCCGAGACGGATTAGCCTATCACAGTGACCGAAGCCAAAGGACGCCTGGGCTTTGAACCATCACCCCCAAGTGACATGCGCTGCACCACTTGCGGTTCCACTCATACACCATGTATCCGGTGTAAACTCGAAGGAATAAGATTAGTAGGTGTGTGAGTGGTGCTTTTGTGTCCGGCCGGCCAATGCTGGTTGACCAAGTGAATGGCCAGCATGAAAATGGAAATCATTATCTCTCGGAAAATAAACAGAGAGAGAGACTGCAATGACAAGATCTGCATTAAGAAGAAAGATGTGTAAAGTGTAATACTAGAAGCATTTCAGTATACGAGTGCGTTATTGCAATCCATAGAGGACAAAGTTGAAAAACAAAATTCAAAGTTGGACTACGAAAAGCTCAGGCACACGATTCATCATAAAGCACATAAAAAAAGCTGAAGAAAAGAATGAGTAGAAGACCGCTGACACTCGTTTCCGAAAAGACAAGCACACCAGTTGCCAAACGACCATGGTCCTGGGCGATGCAATCATTAACAAATATAAAATGTATATACTTATATAATCTACCTGAGCCTAAAGCAACCGACCGCCCAATAACTGTCCGCTGAACTAGCGGACGCCTGTTTGAATCGTATTACTCCAGGCCGTCCGATTCAATGCTAAGTCTTCCCACCATCTAAAATCAATTTTACAACGTGAAAGACTAACCTGCAGAGTGGCCTGGTATCTCAGCTTCTGACTACCAAGATTTCGCCTACCTGATCTCAGTTGTCCATACAGCACCTGCTTCGGAATACGGCCATCGCCCATCCCAGCCAACGAAGTTGATTCAACATCAGCATGACTTCCATCCCGCTCATGTCCGCTCGCCGCAGCACCTCAGTGTTCGGAAACATGTCCGAACAACCAATAACCAAGATGCGTCTTAGACATAGCAAATGAAAGCGGCTCAGATAACGCACGTTCCGCTGATACAATGTCCACGTTTCACTGCCGTACAGCAGTTTAGACATCGCCATGGAGCGGTAGACAAACAACTTAGTGCTCGGCTTCAGGCTGTGTTTCTTCCAAACACGTCTTTCATGACGTCCGAAAGCAGTACTACTCTTTGCCACACAAGCTCTCAGCTCGCGGTCCACGGACAGATCAGTGGACAGATTGTTGCCCAACTAGCAGAAATCTGTGCAGCTGCCGACAACATCTCCAGTAACACGGATATGAGGTGAAGGTGCACAGACAGCACTTCCGCCCGGAGAAGACTGAAAGAAAGAAAATGTTCTACCTGTGTTGATATCCAGTCCAAACTTGGATGCCGCGGTCGCGGAAGCCGTGGCCAGTCGCTGTGATTCTTCTTTACTCTGTGCAAACAGCGCACTGTCATCTGCGAGCAGAAGCATGCGCACCAGTGAGGTATGTAACCCGGTTGGGGCGCCGAAACGTCCAATGTTCAGCCGGCGCCCATCCGTCCGGTACTCGACTTCAGCACCGTCTTCCCCAGAGTCCTGAAAAGCAACGGTTAGCATGGCAGTCAAATATTAGCTAGGAGCCAGGACACAACCCTGCTTCAAGCCAGTGACAATGTCAAAATCAGCAGAGGTCGATCCACACGATTGCACCTTCGCTCTCATGCCCACATGCAACAATCTAATCAAATTGACGAAATAACCTTGACATCTAAACATGCCAAGCACCGTCCACAACGTCTTGCGCCTCACGGGATCAAAAGCCTTGGTGAACTCGATGAAGAGGGTATACAGGGGCTGGTTCCGTTCTCGGCACTTCTCTTGAAACTGTCGAGCAGCGAACACCAGGTCGATCGTACTCCGATTCGTCCGGAATCCACATTGCTCCTCAGGAACATTGGCCTCTGAGACATCGGTATTCAGCCGGTTCAGAAGAATTTTTGCAAGCACATTGCCTGCGCAGTTCGGTAGACTTATGCCCCGACAGCTGTCGGGGCATTGCTTGCTACCCTTGAAAACTTGTGGCATCACCTCGTGCTTCCAGATGGAGCGAACCAGCTGGAGCAGTGCACGTTCCATCGCCGGCCCGCCATTCTTCAGGATTTCACCTGGCAATTCATCTTCACCTGAAGCCTTCCTGTTGCGCAGTTGACCAATCGCTCTCTGCAACTCTAATAAATCTAAGGCGACAGCAAGTGAAGATTTGATGGCCTGTTGCGGCAGGCTGTTCACGGTCACCCAATCAATGGTAGCAGGACGATTTAGTAGGCTACCAAAGTGTTTGCGCAAGACCTTCATGATGTCCTCTGGCTGGGTGCACGAACAGCCGGTGTTCACGTCTAACAGTGTTTTAGTAAACTGGATAGATGGACCGAATATTGCTTTGAGCGAATCGCAAAACTCCTTATGTTGTCCACGATCTGCGAAGCCCTGCATGTGCTCGCTTTGCTTTATTCACCAGTTGTCCTTGATTCCCGAACACGCTCGGCCAGTTGACGCAGGATATTTCGGAACGTCGCCTTCTTCGCTTCATTGGTTGTATCCACTGTGGAGGCAGCAAATGCGGTATTCGTCTCTTGTACCCACCCAGCGATAACCACGTTGTTGTTGTCGAACCAGTCCGGACGTTTCTGACGTTTGACACCAATCGTCTCGGTGGCTGCTGTCGTGATCCGTTCCTTGATGAATTGCCAGATACCCTCAGGAGTAGTGGAGACAGGAACGTCGTGCAGACGAGCGACAACTGCACATTGAAAAGCGGTCTTCGTCTCGCAGTTCTCCAGTCTTTTTATACCCAACTTCTGCCGTTATCCGGAAGATCTACAATAGACAGACTTGCGTACATGAATAAATAATTTAGTCCTGACCAGTCTATGATCGGTGTTACATTCAGCGTCGCGAATCACTCGCGTGATGCGCATTTCATGAATGTCGCGCTGTCGCACAATCACGCAGCCATGCAAATGGTGATTACCACTTTGTGGATGGGTCCACGTCGTGATGTCGCTCGCGTCCAGCTGGACTCGGGTGTTCGTGATAGCCAGCTCGTGAGTAGCGCACAGGCGAAGCAGACGGTCACCGTTCTCGTTCACTGAACCAATGCCATAGGGTCCGAGGACTCCCGGCCAAGCTACCGAGTCGCGCCCGACTCGAGCGCTCAAGCCACCAAACACAAACAATCGATCAGTCACAGGCACCGACCCGATTGTGGCGGACAATTGATCATAGAACTGATCCCTCGTATCATCAGCGTGACACATAGTCGGACCATAAACATTAACAAATGTAGCACACTTACCTCGGCCGAGTCACAGGCGCATAGACAGCATTCGAGGGCTGATGCCGTGCGGTTCGCCTATCATCAAAGCGTTCATGCGATCAACGACTGCAAAACAGACACCATGCTCCCGAGCACCGTCTGCCGAGTAGCCTATCCAGTAAAAGGTGGACCCGGCACCTGCTTCCCGTAACTTACCTTGGTCCGCAAGCCTCGTCTCGCTCAAGGCTGCTACGTCCATCCCATAGCGACGCAATCCCACCGCAACCAGTGCAGTGCGCCGTTCCGGCCGTTGGCTGGAGCTGCATCGATGCAGCAGCGTGCGCAAATTCCATGCTTCAGCATAGAGCGTCTTGCGTCCCCGGGCCTGTTTCAGGTTGCTCTTCGAGTTACTGAAACTTGAGTGAGTATTATCTGTTCGGGGATGCATGTTGGGGGGGGGGACGGTATGAGGGTGAGTGAGTGGCAGTAGCATATTTCCGTCTATTCACCCTGCTATGTGCAGCATATAGGGCGATCCGGTTTATCCTGCTCGACAGCCGATGCAGTATGATATTTGGTTTCTGTTGTAAAGTCGTTTTTTATGGGCTTAGGATACTGCCAGGATGCTCAGACCTAGACGGGAGAGCGATTAGGGGCCTCAACCAAAGCCTTTGGCTCAAAAGCCTGTACCGCAAGGCAACAGGTAACACACACGAACATACGCATCAGCATCAGTCATCCAGAACATGTTCGACAGTCACAACCCAAGACATTCGGTACATTCAGATGGATATAATACAGCACAGAAACCAACCGCACATATTGCACAGACATAGCAATCAAACACAGAGATTCAGTTCAGGCAAAAAAGAAAAAAACAAACCCAACCAGAACATAACACACTGACGACATACACGATGAACACCTCACAACGGACGCATCTGCCTTTTGTCTGCCTGCTCCTCTTTGGTCAGTCTGACATGGTTGAACCTGCAACGACCGAGGTCGCAGTCAGCACAGCCCGCCGGATCAAAACAGCACACGAGCCTGACTACCACGCCAAGGTTGCGGAAAAGGTCAGCGAACACGCACACAAAGGCCCACATGTTTTGACTTGCTTTCAGTCAAATGGAAGTACAAGTATATGATTTGGCGCATGATAACCTGTTATCTATTCTTGTCGTCGTTTTGGTGGCAGACAAATTAGTGAGGGTTTGTTTAGTTTCCTCAGTAAACATTTTTGTACCACAACCGGAAGTAGTGCACTCTTCTCATGGCATTCAGCATGCACAAACGACCATAGACATCGCGTGCTTGCTATATCCAGTTGTCAGACTGATAGCGAATAGGTTACCGAACGACCGATAATCGACGGTTTACACGAATAAAAGTCAGTCACCTGCGCCTAACTCATCCGCCTTCTGTCAGTTGAATGGAATGACGGCTCACTCATATGAGACGGCCACAATCATCTTCGTCGCGTAGGCACATGACATCGTTTTGACTTCTATCGTCGATAGTTCATTTACCTACTGTAAAGAAAGCTACGGCTTATGGAACTACCGGACGTCCGTCCGAATAGTATTCTCCCAAACGTACATACGTCATGCGGAACCATCTCAGAGTTGCAACATTTTAAATCTATCCATCTGTGTAGGTGATCTAAGACGTGAGTACAAGTGAGTGCGATTCGGTAGCACTAAACATGTGGAGTTGCTAGTCAAAACAGCCTGGACATAAGAAGTTTCATCCCGAGTAAACCATATTGAGCACATACCTTAACTCAGCCGGAACCAACGTAGCTTGCGTGTATACTATAGTGACGAAGACTCAAAGTATTTTTCCGCAATAAATTTATGCGCACAAAACACCACACCTCAAATCCTTTGTCATTTTTCAGCTTGTTATCATATTTCTGGTAGTTACGCCGGTTTACTTGACGATCTCACTGGCTATCAGCGGCACGGTTAAAAATTCCTACATAACTTTAGTAAGCCTGGTGCTTGGCTACAGTGCAAAGGTGGTATAAAAGATTAGTACAAAGCATCCCATCGCAAACTCATTATTAAACAGAAGTAATAGACGTAAGGCGCTCACATAGATTGTGTTATAAAAATTGCAAGAAGTCGTTCAAAAATACAAAACACTGCGATCCAAAGAACAAACGTGCATTGCCTGTGTGTCAATTAAAGTCGCGACAGTCTCATCGTCACAGTTAACTTCATTCACGTATGATGCATAGCAATCGGCATGGCTTCCATTCACATTGGTGGTTAAATTTGAAGCCGCGCAGAGCCCAGTCTCTAAAGGATGTTTGGTAATTGATGAAGAGACTGTGGGGGATGTTAATCAATTTGTATGGTTCATTGATACACGCTATTCTCTGGCCACTTCGGAGTATGCACATTTGTTTTTGCTTGAAGCCTACCACCAGTTCTGCGGATGTGTTTTTTTTTACCTGAAGTGGTAGGTATGATTACGACATGTGTGAGAGAAGTAAACTGTAGGAGTGGCTCGTTTTATTGATGACAGCTATTTTTCTGGTATCCGTCAGTGTATTCAGTTTTGCATCGTTGTAAGTGCCAGTATCAGTTTTAGTCTGTCTCGATGTACAATGAACTACATCACAGATTCTCCTAATAGTAAATCTAGACGGAATATTTGATAATCCTGGGTAATCCCGTTGACAAAACCTCCGTTTGGTGTTGTGAATGAGGTTCAGATAAGGATGTTGTGACTGTGACTTGAGTTTAGTCGCTACACCAGCTGGTAGAAGACACCTGTGAGCGGTAGACTGTCATCGAAACACAACTGATAAGTATTGTCTAATTTACTCTTTCGTACTTTCCTCTCTTGTGCCTTTTCTATACGGTTAGCTCCGATAGAATAGGTATTTATTTTACATACAAAATTCTATTGTCACATCTGGTTATCAAAGACTTCCCTCACTGAATCCAAATGTTAGCCAGTGTTAAGGAGCCCAGCTTATTCACGCATCTATATCAATGGATCATGGATACCTCAAATAGAACTATAGCTCTAAAATCAAGCTACATCACATGAAGGTGGTGTTAAATGCTCCATAAAGTACGATAAGTTTCACGTGACCGATTTACTTCTTGGAAGATCAAGCACAGCCTCCATGCTGGTCACTGCATATATCACAGTTGGACAAATATTTTCCCAGATTGACCCTAGAATGAGCGGAACATCCCGTTCAGACTTCGTCTTACAATAAGATACTGAACATGCATTGTCCATGCTACAAATATTTGCTGGACCTTGAGGAGAAATGATTATAGCTATCAGATAGCATATTTAGTGAAATATCTGGTTTATCACTAAACCGTACAAGCACGGTGGGTGTGGCAGAGAGTGCAGGCCCATAAGTTGTAAGATTTTCTGGTTCAACTCACCGGGTCGAGTGACTGTCTATGCATGGCCAAGTTGTACCAAGTTTCTTTTATTATCCTGCCCATATCTGCATAACAGAAAAATCGAAAACACAAGCACAGCATAGGATCAAACTCACCAACTTCCTCAAACAACTTAAGATTACTTTTACTTATTTCCCATTGCAAACAAAATGTAGCAAATTCGATCAAAATGCTCAGAATCTCATATCACCTTCAACATACCTAATGAGGCTTAGTGTATTTCTCTCTCTTCCCATAGATTCTGTTTGTTCGCAAAGACAGTCGACAGTCTCCTGGACCTCTAGTGGTCCATTACCATCTACAATCTCGCATACCATTCCAAATTCACCAAACGTTTCTTCCTACTGCTCAGTAGATGGCAAAACCACGATAGCGTACTGTTCATCTAAACCGCGGACAACTCATCGGACTGAACAGCGCCAAAAAGCGCGAGAGTTGTATGCGGCCTTGAAACATCGTCTATCTTCCACTCTGACAGCAGTCACTACATCAAACACCACCACAGTAACGTCAAGAATTACTTCATTGAACACAACAGGATTTTCTAGTGAAAAGTGTACAAAAGAATCATCCACCTCACTTGGGGTTACTAAATCAGCCTCTGTGTCAAATAAAAAGTGTGTTTCCTCACCGACTACACCAGTCCATGAGTCTGCGTTTTACACACGATCATCTGCGATGTTAAACGATCAGAAGCGACTGCCAGATCAAGCTCACCCCAAAGCAATGAGACAACCTGAATCCAGATCCATAGTCCAACGCGACTTGGAATTAGTTAACCATGCAAACTTAGAATGTGATCACTCGCGTACCAACTCAAATGACAGTAAGTCCAGAGTGTGTTTGAAAGCCGCATTTACCGATGGCGGAAAAGTAAATGAGAGGCGAGAAACATCTGAATCTGTGCAACATACCCCAACTAGCCCACAGATGATTAATCCACCTACGTCGGTACATTTACACAACCCTATTTCAGTCCATGATCCGGCA
Organism: Paragonimus heterotremus; assembly: GCA_013368495.1. Lineage (NCBI taxonomy): Eukaryota > Metazoa > Platyhelminthes > Trematoda > Plagiorchiida > Troglotrematidae > Paragonimus > Paragonimus heterotremus. Next base: position 9,243 of record LUCH01000407.1, read on the forward strand.
TTAAATCGATTTCCACCAACAAGTCATGCCGCGGAAACCCGTAGTTCATTTGAACCCAATGCATTAGCTAGTCGGTGTGTCTATTTGAGTGAACCCGAGATTATTCACTTACCATGTGGCTACCAGACCGACGGAGATATGGAACCAGACAAGATGAGACACACATCCGCATCAGTCGTTGCTGCAGCTCTGTCCAACTCCATGCCTCCACAAAACTTTGTACCAGAAGATGTCGCAGCTACCTCGGAAAGTAGTATACAATCCCTTCCTAGACATTTGAGGCTTTCTGACCAAACGCATAAGGAGGAACACCGACCAGATCCACTGAACTTGAATTCCCAAGATTTGACCGCCTACACTAGACTAATGCACGATCGCATTCAGGAGGGAATGCGAGCTGCGCAAGAGTCGTTGAATTTGTCTTATCATTCCAACATTTCTTCTGGCTCCACTGCAGACGGAATGAAGCCAGAATTTCAAAGATGCGTAGAAGCATCATCATCAGGACAAACACAGACTGGGTAAGAATGGGTCTTAAATTTTACCTAGTGAAATTAAAAAATACCGCAACAAAATAGTTTTGTCTGTACGGCGCACACATGTGCAGATTTACTTGCCAGTAGCAGATTATAAAATTGTCTGGTCCAACAGTTCACGTCCAAACAGTCATTCATCGTCTTCTCATTCTACAGGATACGAAGAGTTAACCCCAGTTGTGCAGTTTAAACTGACCATTGGCACAGTAGTTTTAAATCGAAAATCCCAAAAAGATCCATACTAGTTAGATAGTACAAGAGGACAATAACTCAGGGCCCATGCCGTTTTTGCAGCATTCACTCCGTATCGCCATGCCATGTTTATTCAGGGATAGTCGCTGTATTCTTAAGTTTAAACAATCCTTCATTACACTGTGTGACGAAAACGAAAAACTTATTTCAAGAGCATGATCGTGCCAGGCGTATCTCTGTAGTAAACTGTACATGGCGACCGGCTGAATACACTGGTCAAACATTCAGTTGGGTATTCGTACAAATTGCACAACAGATGAGACATGTTTTCCGCTAAGAAACGCGTTACTAATAGAAAAACTGGAACTCAACTCGACGATCACGTTGTACACTGTGGCTGAAGATCACAACATCGATTATGGCAGTGTCTGGTTTTTTTTCGCCAAACAGATACCCGCCTGTGTGAACTATAGTGAGGATGCCAGCCACTGGATAGGTCTAACTACATGTGTACCATATATTTTACTTTGTAATATTCAAATCTGGTTAAGCTATTCTAAACACGTAGTGGTGTTTCTTGAAAGGTGGATCTCTTTTGCATCAGACTCCAAACAGTGAGCTATGGAAATTGTCACACTTAGACCGGATAAACAACTGATAGGCTAATGTAAATGGTAAAACATTTAATAGTGCGATCTAATCTATCAGCATTAAAAAAGTTGATGAGGATAAAAACGTAAGAGGTTTAATTGTAACTAACGGCAACCACCAAACAACATGTTTTCCTAGAAGGTGAAAATGTAAGCAAGTAATGAATTTTGGGACAGAATAATGAAAAAAAATTCTCTCCTAGTAACGATTACTACTGCTATACAAACTGTCGCTATTCTAAGCTTATTAACTAGACCCTCTGCCATATTTTTCCACTATGAATCACCCAGTTCCCAAGTCGAAAGCACTAAGATAGGCTTGTCAGACGAAAGCCAGCCTTATTAGGCACTGACCGTAGGGCGAATCACCAAACTGTATAAAGGCAATCACGTGATCGATAGTGTTCAGTGATGGCCTCTAGCACATGTGGTCTTACTTTTCCTACTCAACTGCATTATGTATTGCAAAACGGACGTTTCTCCTTCATTACGACAAGGAAACTATGACACAAAAGTCATGCTGTTTGTTAGTGAGGTTGCTGACTCTCAAATTGGGCGAGTGAAACAAAATGCAGAGCAAATTAAAAGCTCATGAGTAAATGTGATCCATCTGCAAGTTTATAATTGTTGTGAGCTTATGGAATGTGTCCATGACAGCTTTTTCTCGTCACTTCGGACAAATCTGTCAATATGGGAAAATTTTCTATGGGAAACAGTACGTAGAACGCAGCTGAACTTGAGTACACGGAAGTGACAGTCAATAGCGAATGGCCATTTGAATTTCAGTTTCGAGGTAACACACTGTCTACAAGGTTTGTATGAAAGCACTGGATTCAAAGACCTTATCAGTTACGACATGACGGGAATCCAGTAATTGCGCAGTACCAGACTCTGCTCGGTGTGGTGTCGACTAGTTGGCTAATTGCTTGCATCCTCAATTGGCATGTATTTCTTTATCAGCTCATGAGAGTTGCTTAATTGTCACAATATGCTAGCAATGCATATCATTTGACATGGCAGCGAAACTAAAAATATCCTTGGGACAACCCCAACGATAAGCATCAGCGTGTGTCAATTGTGATGACTTGTCAACTTGTAATGTTTACTACATCGTTCATATTGTGATCGGCTTTTATGAAAGTAAGAGATCGTCAAGAATGAAGTCATCTGAATAAACATATCTGCATCTCTAGGAAGACTTCTTTGCTGGGGTGAATGCTGTTTTTCTCACCGCTGCCGGAAATTACCTTTTATCTAAAAACAACATTTTTGCTCACCACAAGTGACCGTCTAGCCGTTTTGAAACATTTAGAGTATATAGTAAATTATTCGTAAGATGAAGATTAAGCAATGAAGGATAAAACTTGATTAAGTGATGGTTTTTGATTAGCAACCATCAAGCTAAGCAATTTCATGATTTTATATTCTTCGCCAACATTCTTCAAATTGTCTCCATTCATTCAGCAACTCACGAGGCACAAACTCGGGGGTCACTCCAACGAGCGGTTCACTTATGATCGACTCAGCTGTAAAGGAATTAGAACAGATGGACACGAACACGTGGCCGTCTGCATCCATCGCAGCATCGAACTTTGGACTGCGCAAACTGAGCATCGATGCACCTCTTGGCGTGATAAACTTGACTGATGAAATGCAAGTTTCCCCAATGATGGCCTCCGGGATCGGAAATGTCCCCAGCCATTTGGCCTCAAGGGAAATCAACGGTCCATACCCGACATTACATTCATGGGAGCCAGTTTACAAGTGGTCTCGGAAGAATGAAGCAGATCAAATAGGGACAGATGATAAAAAACCTCCTACCTCCATTGCGAACCGATTCTACCATGGAATTGTGGCAGAAATCCCTCATACAGAGTTCAGTGGAACAATTATTTCGGAAGTGGAAGAGTTTTACCGCCCGAAAGAACATCGTAAAATGTCCACCTCAAGTCCAGGTACGTTCGACACTTTTATGGACTGTCTTGTCTGTTGTGGCTGAACTGTTCACGAGGACGTCAGAACAGCAAGAAGGTGTCTTTGGACTCGAACATTTTGATTTTATTTCACTAGTGGCTAAAAACAAAATATTGTAAGTATACACTAATCACGAGTAGTAACTCAGCCACTCGTTGTTCTCCGATGCGAAATCAATTTGGATGGTTGGAAGTAGGTCGCGAATTTTGAACGTCGAACTTTCACCAACCTCCTAATATATGGAATCTACAGTATAACGTTGTTAAGCGAAACTGATTTAAGTTTGTTGAATTCCTCTGAGGATGTTACCAGTATCGGCTTGGAAAGATCGTCTATGGCGTTTGGTTATTTTCACAGAAACTAGATGAAGAAAGTTTTCATTGATCTGTCATCTACAACTAACATCAATACTCACCAGTTAGCCACCATTAAATAGAGTCTGATATTGTAGGTTCTGCTTGATCACGTCATCTCGATTACTGGTTACAGATCGTGTAAGAATACAACTATCTAAGCCGTGTACGTTTAGTTATATACATCAGCATCTACGGAGGCCTTTTTGTTAGGCAAAATGGTAGGAGTAAGATACTAGTGATCCAAGAACGAGGATGGCACAGGGGTTATTTATTCGACAACGCAATACACGGATTGAACATGTAAACCAAACCTGTCACAAAAAACTCATTTGCACGCAGTATTCGGCTTCAGACAGTCTCGGCTACCAAAGATGTCAGTGCTCAGTTCCACTGAGTAGCAGGGACTGTTATGGCTGATGCTACACTTTGATTATCCTTCCTGCAGTCTTCTTGTGGTTCGTACGTTGTCAAAAACTATGCCCTGCACCTGCTACTGAATAGCCGCGGTATCAGTAGTATAATACGATCGCTCAACTCCACTGCACTAGGATTAGTCAGATCAGCTGATAGAATGCCTCTGCTTTTGAGTATGCTGTTGCTGGTTTCTTCTAAAATAAGCCACAACAATCATCCAGGTCGACGCAGCAACTAAGACAGTCTACAGAAATACAGACAAATCTCTTCAGTTGCCAAACATTTGCGAGCAACCGATAATCGGATTGATTCTGAGGCTTCATTCACTATTTCGTTATGTAATCAAAAACCACAACTACAGAAACTAATGTATATTCCCTCCTGAAAAATCAGTGACCACAGTCACGTTGTCTAGCTGGTAGGTATTTAAATTACCATGTTGTGATGACCTGCCACAATGACACTTAGTCACAATAAGTTGATCGGGTACCTCGGTGACGAGACCTAAGACATTTGAAATAATTCCGCACCACTTCCCTGACGGTCAGTTGCACCACCTGGTTGTAACCACTTCATTCAAACCCTTCTAAAACTGGGGTGGACGGTTGTTAAATTATCAGTTTAACCACGAACGATGGATTGATTTCAGCCTTCGTGTAAAAGAAATGTGTTAGTCAAGGAGACTGAAGGTCACCCATGTCTAATTCAACCAAAGTAAAACTTATTGGTCGTATTTGCTAACAGCTCTGTGTACACAGCGGCTAACAGTTGTGCTGAGAATACTATGGTAAGGATTACGTAGCGTCATGACCTTTAACCTCTCACTGGGATTTATTTTAATCCTACTCGTGTTTGTGACTGCTGCAAATGCACAACATCGCTCAGCCATCTCATGATATCCGTCTTCTGAGTCCGCCGTTTGAATTATTTAGAGAATCTAATACCTTACTTATTACACCCACGGTCGTATAAATGAATGAAACTAGGTTGATAGTGATTTAAAATCGCCCATCGTTGATCACAGGCTTCGCATTCCTGTCGAATTAGACCTGTCAAACGAATTATCTAGCTATGGATAGGGTTAAATGTGGGTCGGTTTGTTACGTTTGTGTCTCTGAGGAGTTCACGAGGAGCTGCTCAAGTCGTAAGCATGTACCACGGGAAGTAATAAATTAAAATGGTAGTGTGTAACCTCGGTCAAATAAACCAGTACACGAAATTCGTAATTATGGGATCTTTCGGGAGCGAAGAAACACGGTCGTAGCCGGGATCCTTAGAGAAGCCACACGATAGATGGTCACCACGACTCCAATCGCTAAAAGTGTAGACTTCAGCTGAATTGGAACCGACGACATGTCGCGTCTGGACATACTGCTCGCGTCGCTGGTTCGAATCCAGTCGATGTCCAATTTTTTCGGTATTTAGGCTTTCGGTGATTAGTAGTATTAAAGAAAACGAGCTGTTACCTTCCATTTTAGAAGCAACATCGTGGTCTGACCTACTTCAGCCAGTGAGAAGAAAAAGCACAACAGCCAAGATGAGTGATTCACTATCTTCTTAGAACCCCAGCAGGTGATACTCCGCGGTCTAATTGGTGTAAGCGTGAACTACTATTCGAAGGCTTAGTCACAAGTCACAGCTTCGAGTCCTCAACACATGTCGCATTAACTAGATTTAACAGTGTCACTCGGCTGGCTACCACTTTTTTGGTTGACGCCGAAATCATGTCCCTGTAACCGTCACTAAGCCCCATCTGACGCCACGTTTGAAATCCTTCTTCACAGGCCAACCAGAAATAGTTGAGCAGTTTCAACCACTGCAGTGGGAAAGTGTAGCCAGTTTTGCCTCTCGTTTTACAAACTACTCAACAAAAGTTGATTTATTTTATCGATATATTTGACAGTTTTATGAATGGAGCCTAGTGAAATACTGTCCAAGGTAGTCAACTGAAGATGTTAAGTTGGCCTCTGTCCCGAGTTCAACACCTTTATTATCAAGCTGAGTTGTTGCGCATCTGCTTAGTGCACTGCAGATCGTAAACTCTTGAGAGCTTTCGTGACGAGACAGAATGTAACGACTAGCAAGAAAGATATCAGCTTGATGAAAGATCACCGATGGATTTGGATGGGTTTGAGAGCTACATCCGCTCCTGTCAGTCGCATTTTATAAGCTCCTACCCACATGTGATAGACGACAGATTAATCTATTCATTTGGTTTGTTTGCAATATTCCACAAGTACTATCTTTACTACTCACCTTGCAGACCACAAGTCTAGTGAACCACCGGCTAAACCGTCCGTCAATTCAGTCTCAGATTCTGAGGATTGGTACTGTTTGCGATACGATCAGACGGGAGTAGGCATTTCAAGAGAGATCGGACCAAATATGAATTCACACAACACACTTCCATTAAGTCAACGAAACAGCGGCAAATGCTGGGATCGATCCCAAGAAGCCGGTCATGCATACGATGTGCAGAAGGGCCTAAGTCTTACAGCAATTTCCACTAAACCGACCCCAGATGTTTGCAGCACACAACGGCACGCTTCCGTCGACGAAACGGGACACATAAATAACGTCAGTTCGTTCAAACCCTCCCACTATCGACAGCAGATTGGCAGCAAACACACAGAACCCAGAGGCAATGGAATAATCATTGCCAAGAGTAATGCGGATGGAACCTTGAGCGCTCCACCCAGTACACCGATCAAACTACCATATGCGCCCCCAGCTAGCCTCATTGCCGCTACCGTCGATTTACAACGAATGCGCATAGCCGAAGGTAAGTCAGCTCCCGTAGTGAATTTTGTGACCGTTACATTAACTATATCCACTTTATCCATGTTCTACTGTAAAGTTCCAAACAGTTACCGTAATCTGTGTTTAAAAGTCTAGCCCCATTCTGTTCAAATGTGATCCGCATGCGGCATGATAGCGAATGTTTTGCTACGCCGAATCTGTATATCTAACTCCAGATGTTATGTAAGCAATTTCAAGCATGTTCCTCTTGTTCCACAGGCTAGCACTGCGCAAATGTTCAATATAAAAAAGAAGTAAAATCCGCAATGAAACGAAACCTGACTTTTGAGTTTGTCTACCAAAACGCCATGATCTCACCCAGAAGTCTTTTTCGCAATACGCCACTCCATTTCTTGTCCCACACCTGGAACAAACATGCAAGCCTCCTTTCCATAGCTCCGTTCAAAAACGCGTCACTTAAACAACCACAAGGTTCTGAATGAACTTTCGACTGGAAAGCTGGCTGTACTTAGTTAACTTTCACTGGACTGCAGGTATTTCCAAGAAGACGTGAACATAACCTACAAGATCATCTAGTCAATCAGTAACAGACCTCCTCCTTTCAATCGAGAACAAACGATTAGGACAACAGTTGCAAATAAACAAGCTGTTGTGCAAACAAAATATTACAGATAAAGTCTACCTGCTCGGGAACGCACTATCTAATTCAAAGATCACGACTAATCCAGCTGAACTGGTAAGACTTCCACCCGACCTTTTCATACTCTGAAGTGAGCAACCGTTATAGCTCTCTAGAGCAGCTCATTAGCACACTCACACAGATAACCGGATATGTACAAATAATTTCCAAAGTCTCTGTCTTGATTAAAATGGAAATCTGTAGGTGTATATGTTGGACGATCGTCGGATCGTACAGGTTTACTACAAGATTCTCATCATTGTATTGCATTCCGAATAAGCGAATGATCCCGATTAGTGGTCTTGCGCACTGCATCGTCTAGTCGGACAGACAGACACCGAGTGAACCGAACGTTTACACAGGCATATTTTTACTACTGGAATGTCTGAACAAGCCGCGGAGCCATAAAACGGATGATCGTTAACAGATTATCCGCTTTTTGATCTGTTAAATGTGTCAACGATCAGTTGTGCATCCCTGAATGGAAGTTCAACTTTTTTTCGGAATGTGTACGGATTGAAAACAAGACTACTAAACATTATACAGGAAGCCTCAGTAATTGCGGTGCTGGAAAATTTTGTGAAATTGAAAATGAACAAACCAAACCGCATCTGATCTAACAATTGTTGCGAAGCTCTCCCAAATGTTCGAAAGGATGCCTGCCTCTATAACTGGTTAACCACGTTCACGTCAGCAAGTGCTGTTCAGTTAGGTCCCTTAGGATATATCTCCTTAATAGGTCTGTGTTCCTCCAGTGCATCAGCAAATTATTTCACGCCATAAACCAGCGTTTTTCCTCTTGATCAATTTTCTGTTTCACTTGAGAAGGTCTCTTTTAAATCAATTTTTACTTTACGAGCAAGACAGCGACAGGACCACGGAAAAGTTATTTATCTTTCTTCAACATCAGTCTAATGCGTGAACACAAATGTGACAAAAGGCTGTAGTGGCCAATAATAAAACGACCCGATTGAAAAAAATTCGGACTTCGAATAGATTCAAACCAACGACACAAACAACATGTCCGGAAGCGGCAAACGCTTTACCAGCTGAATTACGAAATCACTCTGAAAGCTCAGAAATTTCTCATTTGAACCTAGTTACCCCCTCCCCCAACATTACTCGTAAATGATCGCGGTTGTCACATTCCCATGGGTGTTCCAGTCTGCTCCTTTCGAAAGAAAGCAGTAGACTTGAGTTTCGCTTTTGCTAGAACTCGTCACTTAGTGCATATCTTTGCCACGACCTGGACTAGAACTCTGACCATACTTTCACGAGGCAACTGTATTGATCACTACACCACTGACACTACACTACGTACGACTGAACACTCAACCACATTCGCATGTCGGTAGTACTCAGGTCACCCGACCGTCTCAAAGGAGAAAACAGTTGTCCTGTTAACTCTAATCGATAACCCCTCAACTGGGACTTTTGTCCAAGATGAAATCACAGAAATCAATGACTGGTTGAACGATATTTTGGTTACTTATCAGTAATACAGTGTCTGTGTTCGTCGACAGCGTTGTTGGATTCCATCATGAACTGATGGAAAAATCCTGCCTGGACAGTTACTCTCCTAGATCACTTGGTGGATTCTATGACACAGTCGATTGGTTGGATAAATGGGTCGAAATGTTAAATTCCTCGTCTTCAGGTGTAGCTTTGTAGCTCAGCCACGTATGGACGTGTTGTTTATATCGCTGGTTTGAATCCAGTCGAAGTCAAGGTTTTTCCGCGATTGTTTCTCTTCTAAATGATAGTTATTGTTGATAACGCATTGTGATTTATTATGACGGGAGTGCATTTAGAATAACAGAGCGTCGCATCAACAACAAATGATTTGGAACTGAGAACGTTGACTCACTCATTAAGGCGAAGTACTACGTTCCCTAGAGATAGTCGTTCATCAAGAACCAATTGATCGTTCAGAATGTTTGGACGAAGGCTGCTGACCTAGGATTTCTGACTAGTGTAATCCGTTTTATTTTTCCGAAACGTTTGATTGAGATGAGTGCTCCAACCTGCTGCGGAAGTTTACTAAATACAGCCTAACTGTACTCTTTTATGGGGTGACCATATGATTATCTAATCGTCTATGTGCTCAGCGCCAGAATGAATGAACAAGAGCATTCAGCAAGAGTCTCTCTTAAGTCCCTTGTTGCTCATATTATTCGGCATTCAACTACCTAGCATTGTCAACTCATCAGCACCGATCTTCATCCATGACACAAAAGTCTGGAGGGCCACAGATTGACTGTAAAATGTCTACTAGAAGACATGAGTTGTCTCAGTCAGTACTCCAACTTGAACAAGTACACAGGTATACAGTATTGCCCGTAATATTTTGGTGGTTACAACCTCACTGACGTCAAACTAGTCATCTCCACATCCACTGGAGTCAAAGGATCTTAGTAGCCGCTAACTGAAGTTGATGTACAATAGTCACGAATAAAAATAGTAAGAATTTAAAAAGTCATCCATTTGGATGATTTCTCCCTTATACTCGGTCCCATAATCTTCCCACACCTGGGAAGAATCGTACAGATTTTTTACCTCTAGCTGAAGATGGATTTGACGCTGACTTAGAAGGTTCTGAACCTGGTCATTAGGAAGTTCATGGAGTTCCAGAAAACTCTTCATCAAAAGGCTAACAGCTTTAGGTAAATTATCAGTGCACTGCAGACAACTTAAAGGAAACCTCACCTCAACCCACGAAGTCTCCCATAAGTTAGATACATCACTCACAAACTTTCACCCATGAACCAGAACTGAGCGCATGAGTATTTTCTGTAGTATGGACTGAACAGAAGTTCTTTACTCTTAAGATCCGTTTAAACCAGAAAGTAGTAGCCAACGTCATAATTATGATTGAACCGGTTGGGAGCAATAAAAACAGACAGTGAGGTTTATTAAATAGTAGGGTCAAGAGTACTCTTTGTGTCCACTGACAAGTAAAATTTCATCTTTTCGAGTAGTCACGTTTGATAGATGAAGGAAAACTAACCCAACGTGCTAGTCACGTAAGGTTAATAACCACCAAACACATTATGATCGGTTTCACAAAATATTATGATGGGTACCAATTTAGAACTACTGACTCGTGTAAAAATGGAGCCGGTTGAGAAATATCAGAAAAGGGCAAAACTGGATGCATGTAACGAAATGTTTATATCTGTTGCAACCCCTTCTAAACGGTACGGTGGTTCGTCCTAGCCACTGTAATTCGCTTGGCAAAATTCGGATTCTCGTCACGGTAATGGTTAACACGAAAATCTCGGTGCCGAAAAGTGCTGCGACTGTCCCCGCGTTCGCTCTCAAGGCAAGCCAAAAGACGCGGTCAAAATATGAGCTTTGTTCCGCTCCAAAACGTGTGAGACCAAGACGACAAATACAAAGTGCTTATATGATGCGCGGTGGCCAAACAGAGGACAGTTGACGGAAAAAATAATTAACGTCACTGATAGGCATAGCGGAATAAAAAGTCAGACAGGTAAAAACTAGTCAAGGTCAACACTTGGCCGGTTTGAGCTGGTCCGCTAACTAGGACAGAGTCGGTCGTTCATTCTTTCTCACGACGGAGACGACTTGGGACGGTAACAGGGTGGGCGCCCTAACAATATCATGCACTCTGAAGATATATGAAATACTTTTAACGAAATCGAACTGAATACATGTGATATCGGACGGAATTTGGGAAACAAGCTATCTGAAGGCTGCAAAATGAGGAGAAAGAATGCAATCAAAAAAGTTAGTTTCGATTAATTCTATCACAACGTAATGGTTACCTTATGTGACCCAACAGAAGTATAAAGTCTTTCGACATTAAATTCGGGGAGATAACTGTTGAACAGTACCTTCAGTGGGGGGCACAGATCCATTGATTAATTAACCAATTAAACGTTATGGGAGGGGAATGTAATTGAGACGCCGGATATAAAAAGATAACTTCTCGATTTTGGAAAAAAATTACCACAAAGCAATTCCATTGTATTGTCACACAATGCAATTTTTGGTTAACTAACAGAAAGATGTAGTGACAAAAGCTCACTGTTCTCATGAAAGGTCTGACAGTCAGAAGAACGCTTCTTATGTCCATTAACTTTCATCAGTGTAAACAGGTGTGCTTTAAAAGTGTATTGCAGGTGGACCTTTGTGACACTTGAATTTCACGGAATTTAGTCTTTCCTGTTCCGTCTGACATGTGCACTGAGGTATCGTTTTTCTGAAACTTGGATATTTGATTTATCACATTTGTCATTTCCTGCCAGGTTAAAGCAGCCGACTGATCAGGTGACTGCATTCTTTCTGTGTTCGTTTGTTAGCTAATTAAAGGCACCAGAGCAGACACATTTCTGATCCAAGTGTAGCGGAACGAGTTGGTCAACTGGCAAGTCGGCTTGGTCAACGAAATTGTCTATGCAGTCGGTAGAATCACTTTATTTGATGTCGTGGGAATAGTATTTACCGAATTTTCTATGAGCTCATTCAGAACATCGGAAGCTGATCTGTTTCGTGTTCACTTGCTAGGAATGTATGATTCATGAATGCCAAACTTTAGTTTAGCACTGCGGTTCAGTCTGTGCATATCTGGCCGTAAGGTATCGATTTCGTGAAGTTCACCAGCATTAGGGAATGTCATCACCTTTTACTTATAAGGTGCTCACTTCCGTGACACTGTTATGTCCACAATGGCGCTTTTTTTTGTATGCGTCTTTCACGGGTGGGCCATCTACGATGACAATTAACGTCGATCGGCGACGAAGAATTGGGCGTAAAGTATACACGATGATCGCTTTTAAATCGCTCAGGTGGGAAAATATGAACTGACATATTAACAACACTACGAGAGGGAACGGTCATTTTCAGAGTAAATTCATACATAATGCATTGTCCTTCCGTCCAACCATCACTCGAACAGCAGTTGAAACGACGAAGGATTATTACACTAGTGTGACAACTGATAAGTCGTGGACTAACAAGTATTCAACAAAATTTCACAGCCTAGGTGATCGATAGTGAGAAGTGCACACGCGCAAGAATGCATCATCGTACCTGACAAGAGCCTGACCAAAAGGTACTGTGGCACGGGCTGCCGCTCACCTCAACAGTGGCGTGGTCTAGAATAACAAGACGTCACTAAAAAGATTAAAAATTAATGAAAGAAGACTGAGCAGAACAACTAACAATGGTGTGGATACAGGTACCCCATTGACTGCAGCAAACCGCCATCATGGATAAGGTATCTAACCGGCAATTTGATTAATCACGAGGACCCCATCCAAGCAGGCGACACCTACTCACTTTACTCAAGTGAACTGTCAGGGTCTTCCTATTTCGTGAACACGTTATTACTTGCCCACCACGCGGTCTTACACAGTTGTTAACGATTTCACTGTATAATGCCCGATAAGGTAAACGATCATGTGACATATGGAGTACATGACCCAAACATCGCAAGCTGTGCAACCTTATCAGTTGACCAATTGATTGTGCACCACGAGCCTTCCAGAATGCGCGCTAACTAGCGCCCGTATTGCCCAAGCGATCAGTCCACTTAATATGGGCCAATTGGTGGAGATAACGATGGTCAAACACAGCAAGTCTGTTGATATCTTCTTTGTGAACAGGCCACGTTTCCGAATCATAAAGCAAAATGGAACGTGCACAGGTATTATATACTCTTCCTTTCAGCGACAACCGGACATGTTTTCGACGCCACAGATGATGCGGTCTGGCAAAGGCAACTCGTGCTTTTCCTATCCACGCTGATATCTCATCAGCACTATTACAGGCTAACGAGATAGTGTTACCCAAGTATGTGAAAATGTCCAGATTCTGAAGCGGATTACCCGCAATAAAGAAAGTGGGAGTGGAAACGCCCCAGTTTTAAAACAGCACTTTGCATTTTGAAGGTGCGAAGCGCATTCCATACAAACCAGCCCGGTCACTCACCTTGTCCAGCATGGTCTGCATGTCTTCGGCTGGGGGGTTAAGTAACTTCAGATCGATCAATTTAGCGTCGGAAACAAGCTCAACACCGAGTTCACTGGACTTCCCAAGCACATCCTCCATAATGTCGTCCATGACAAAACTGGACAAGAAGGGGGAATGTCGGACATATTTGAGGAACGCTACTGAAAGGGATGAACCCTCGGGACAGTTGTGCATAGCCACTAACTCTGCTTGCAGAGTGAGCACACAGTGATCTCAACGGACTCACACATTTCCGTAGAATTCCCTTGCGAAAACGTTACGAGCAACTGATTGGAATGCAGCCTTTAAGTCCAAAAAGACCACGACTGTCGGCTGTCCATGAGATTGTCGATTTTCTAAGATCCGTTGCAGAGTAAAAATGTGATCAGCACACCCTCGACCGCGTCAGAATCCTGCCTTTTCGTATATCTGATGTGCTCTGGGCTTAGTCAGTCGACGCAAAAACGTGGCCAGTCAGTAGCTTGTACACAACAAACACTAGACTGATCCTTCTGTGGTTGTTGCAAAAACTTCGGAACCCCTTTTTGAAGGTGGGAATTACTGTTGATGAGCACCAATCAAGAGGTACATCTTCAGTTTCCCAAATCGTCTGGAGGAGTTTTGTCAGTTCTGATATCAACCTCTCGCCACCATCCTTGAAAAGAGAAGGAGAGAGGAAGTCTGGACCAGGAGCCTTATTACGCTTCAACAACTCGAGCTCCAGAGCCACTTCTGCTTTCGACGGAGGACCGTCTGGAACGAGATAACTGACCATTCGAGTCCCGTCATCCACATGATCCGGTTCAGGCCAGTTGAACTGTTCTTCAAAATGTTCAGCCCACCTGCCAAGTCGGCGCGATTGACTGGTGATAAGTGAACCATCTTCTTCTCATATGGTCTCACTTACACTGACTCAATGGCCAGTACAAACACGGATCAGGGAAAACAGGTTTTTGCTGTCCCCGGATAAGAAGCCTCGTTCTATCTCTCTCGACTGTTCTACCAAGTGGTGTTCACGGTCTTTGAGCAAACTCTTAGTCTATTTGTATTTAAGTTCTCGACGGTCGTCATCATATTCAGAATCAGATGGAATCGACATGACAGAAGTCCGGTTCTGTCTCAACTGAACACTTCCTTCGGAACGTACCTGTTCACAATATGCTTTCATAGCTGCTGTGATTTGTTCCCAGTGTTCGTTCAGATCTTTCCTCTGACGCGAACTAGACAATTTGTTCACCACTGTTTCCTAGTAAGCGTTCTTTACACTCTCCTCCTTCGAATGCCAGTTAAATACCTTGCTCTCACGAGTGAATGTCATCGGGGCAGATGACAAACCAAAACGGACACGCACAACAGCACTGTCCTGGACCAAGTGGTTGTTCCAAAATGCACGACAATCTTTATCAGACTGGTTCCATCTGCAACTGACTGTTACACGATCAAGCTGTGTCCACGGCTGAGAAGCACACGGAGGTCTTCATGTGATACCATGCCTCCTCCTCTGTTATGATACAGTGTTCGGAATATAGAGACCGTGAGATGCGTGCAGGTGCAACAATTTTTCTTCAGTGCCACTGTGTTGTCCCCGAACGCTAAACACACCTCCCAACCGCTTCTCTTCCAGGAGAAGACAACAACGCTAAGCATAAAAATCGCCGACTAGTATGATGATGGCTGAGCGTTTAGTTTGCCTCAGAAGGTCAACGATGGCGTCATAGAACGAATCCTTGGTAGCATCTGAACAACCGTCCGTTGGGGTATACGCCATTAAAATGAAAACACAACGACTTTTTGATTAGCGTCGACAGACTTTTGCCGATGTATTTAGTCTGATAGCTCACAAGCGACTGTTCAGTTGGATCAAATCAAATACACATTGTTCTGCTGTACAATTCACTTCGATTTCCACTGCAACTTGACCACGAGATTCAGCTTCGGCGTCGCTAGAGACCCTGAGAGTGAAACGCTTGAATCGACAGTTATCTGGAGGCTATCTCAAGTGGATAGCGGTGCTAGAATCATAGACTCGCGTCTCTGACACACAGCACACATAAAGCTCCAGACTTGAGAGAGCACTAGCCAGAGCAGCTTGCTGACCGACTTGTCGGAGAGTGCGGATATTAAAGGCGCCAATGTTTACCAGTTGTCTTGGCCTCAGGAAACAACTATCGCTTAAAGGCATATAGAAGGCAGAAGACATGAGGGAGTAAAATAGTAAGAGGAAGTTGTATTGAATGAATAATGTCACTGTCGGAAGAACGATAATTTCTGCTACTTCCCAGTCGTTTATGTCGGGGAAGGGGATTGACCTAAAAGGCCGTACTCCGAGTCTCAGGCTCAAACGTCTGATCTGCGAGACAACAGGATGTAGGTTTTTTTTTGGGGGGGGGGACCCTACCCAGAGCCAGTGACTCAAAAGTCCGACTCACTTTGCAGTGAGGGGTTTGCCTAGCTCAAGCGTGCAATAAAAAACGTTAATATTTACTCCCCATCACTGTCGAGCGCAGTGGATGTATTCGAAGCTATAGCAGGCTTCTGGGTAATAATGAATATTTCTCGACCGTACTGGATAATGCGCCGGCGGTCACGGGCAACCGTTGAGCGATCGGAGTGCTCCCTAGTTGAGGGTACCTTTTCTAACCCCGTTCTTCCTAATAAGGAAGACAGCGGTGACGCAACTATAAAAATAGTCCTGCTTTATGTCCATTGGATCGTGTCTCGCTACATAAGCACTCTTACGCTGTCAGTAATGCAACAAACAATTCTGTGAGTGTAACTCCTCTTTATCTGACTGCTCCATTTTGGCCTGTCTAACAAGGCTGCACTTGGAAAGACCGTAGTCCTAGTCCTAGACGGCAGACAACGATGGATACCCCAAAACTCACTATCATTTCCAAAGTAGATGGGTGACCCACTCTCGTTGGGCTCAAAACCGGTTCGTCAAGTATCAGGTGCGAAACTAAAGGGTGACACCAGCTTTAATCACATTTTTTGCTTAGTGACGTGAAAGTTACAAAAACTTCAGAGATTAGTGTTAAGTGGTTTTTCGACCGCTGAAATGATGTTTATTGTTAATGGTTCGACCATAGTTCTGTAAAGCTGAAGGACAGACCAGTAACTATTCAGAATAAGGATGGATGAATCTCAAGGTTACCCTCATTATGATCAGAAGGTACGTCGAGCTGGTACCCTAATGTGTGACAGAGTTCTTCCAGTAGGATACACGTATCAGCTCAACCATAAATATCAAGAAAAAACACTCACAACAAGATCCCAGAAGAGCGTGAACATGTAGATTTGTAAGAAAACCTAGAAAACTAGTTGTGTGGTAAGTGAGATAACGTTTTAGAGGTCCAACTGTTCTAATTTGTTTTGTTGACTCTGGTAGGTTCGATTCTCGGTTAGTCACTTCTACCATAATGAATAGTAAACAATGCAAAGTAGCTTTGTGAATATAACTATGAATTTTCAGCATTGAGATGCCTGGATATCACTTTTGTGTGTCTCGACATAGTTTATATGTGACTATACTTCTTAAGATGGATAAACTGCACTCAGGTGATGTAGAGTAATATCGGGGTAAAACGAAAGTTATGAGGCAAAAAATAATTATCGCATGACAGAAATGACACACCACAGATTCAACCATATGACTTTGTTAAGATTAACGGACCTATTGTTTGGTCTTTTCTTTTTCTTGGCTGATAGTGACCAATAATCACAATTTGTACGCTGTCTTGTCACAGTTAAATTTACTACAGAAAATGTAATGACCATGATTAAATCATAAGTTACCAGCTTTCAGCTAATGTGGTCCTACTAAGGCAGGTGTACCCATTATTAAATTATAAAATGTTTCCTCTTTGATGAAACTCTATTGGGTAGTTCCCGCCATAGTGGGGCTTGGTTGTCTACACTTGATTATTAGCAATTTCATTTTTTCACTTCCTTCAGTTTCACGCACGTTGGTCACTCTAGGTCAGTAGACAGCATCACGTGATGGACTGGCCATTTGGATTAGTAAGTCTGGCGACTAGCATCACAGGCATCCACTACCATTTCCATTCAGGTCACCAACATCATTTTCCCCATTAAGAATACAGACACCGTCGCTTAAAGTGTCTCGCAACACCATCAGTACTGCACATCCACTGAGTTGCTCACTTATCCTAATCAGTGATTACCTTCGAATATACACAAAAAGTGAAGTAATACCTTACTTCGAATTTACCAGATACGTATGTGCAACACTAAACCGTGCTGTTTCCTAATCGATCCTTGTTAATCTGGTGTACATTATTGTTTGTCGTTTCAACCCCTCCCCCATTCTAAGTCACGTGGTAATGGGCAGTATATTTCTTGTCGGATTTGTACTGGCACACCAGCTGACATGTCCAGAAATTCGTGAACAGTAAACACAGGTGCTTCATATGTTAATTGAGAACCGGTGTCTTCATTTCAGTTAGAGTGGATCAGGACTTGTGGCCTCTCCAGTGAACACTACGATGTGTGTTTAACTGTGGACTTCAGATGCGCTAGGGAGCACAGCGAGAATACAAGACGATAACGATTTTCCATCTCACCTTGGAAAACGATCTTATTACTGATCGCCGCCTTGTAACGTAACCTCTCAACGAATCTTGGGACTTCAGTATAGGATGGTTTTAACTCTGGGCCCAATGTGTGCTATGGTAGCCTCATTAATTCGAACGATTCTAGGAATATGGTGCATTACCAGTGAAACCGTTTTAAGTCATCTCACCTTGATAACGATTCAAATAAACTGATGCCGAGATATCTCAAAGTGGAAAAGGTATGGCATAAACACTTCAGGCAAGACAGCATGCACCATTTTATCCATTCCTCATGGCACATTGATCTCCAGACTAATAACTTATTGAGTACAAATTAGTATTTCCGTATATTAATTCAATCTATTTTTCTTCATGTTTCAGTAGAAGGATCGAACCTCTCTCTGACCTCCAATCTTTCCCGGACATCCACAGTGAGTATGCGAATGAAGGTTAATGTGAAATTATTAACATCACTCAGAATTCCACTGAACCGTTGTCATCTTCCATGTTTTGTGTTGCACAAGCAATGACAATGCCATTCGGAACAACATACAAGCTTTTAATGTCTCTTGATAGTCACACTCCGAATGACTTTCTTCCAATTTAGAACTCATACTACACAGATCTACAAGGATAACCCGAATGAATGAAGTACGTGATATTAGTCCTGTTGAAGCAGACTGTGTTGAAACACCGATCAGTCCTGAGTGCGGGAGTTCAGTTGTGTTCAACTCCGTTTGGTCGATTAAAAGACAAGTCTTAATCGGATAAGATCGACTAAGTGAACCGAAAGTCCTCTACAACGTTGTTTACAAGTGACGCTAATCGTGTCAACTCTTAGGAGACGGTGAGGTGTGAGGGACAATATTAGGTCACTTCGTCACAAACATCGCCCATGAACAATATACAACCTCAGATCAGGTCCGCACACCTGAAAAACCTCTTTGTTTGAATAACACACCAATCGGAAATTTCCGGTCTGTCACGTGACAGACGTCGTGCTGTGAGAAATTCAAGGATAGCAGAACTTAACTGAGGGTTGTGAACGGACCTCGAGATGCAATGGGTCCTTCATCTTTGGTTTATATGACCATGGTCGATGAACAATACCTACGAAGAGTTTAGTCTTCTTACTGAAAAATAAAGACAAGGATATTACTGCTTCTGATCCGGGTTGATTTAATTGCAGAAAGGATAGTACCAAAAACTGACCACAGTTCTGCAAGGGTCTCTCGTGACAATGTTAAAGTTTCCTACTCAATTTTGACTTGATATCATATTTTCTTAATCTTTTGTATTACTTTTACCCATAGTCGTCTTCTACAATCATTTTTCACCTATTTTAGTCAACAACTACTCAATAGGTGAAGTCAGGTCATCATCCTTAGGCTCAGCTTCATCCTAATCTATAAAATCTCGTCCAGTTAAACCGCTCCAATACCGTCTCACCTGTTATCATCGCCGCTTAGGGCCTGACAGATTTGACCGACGAGAAAACATTGAAAACTATGGGTCCACACCCTCACATGAACATAACAACGCGTTGCGTTGGGTGCAAGCGTTTTAATCAGCCATACTACAGTGCAAGAAGGATGCAGGTTGTGTGTGCAAACTCGTTCACAAGCAGGTTAAAAACAACGAGAAACAAATGAAAAAAAATGCCCGCTGGCCTCAGCTTATGCTAAACTACTAAGAATAGGGACTCCTGCCCAACGTATAATATTTATAGGCTAACAAGGATCAGAAAATACTCAGCTGCGTCGGAAAAGGCTGAGGTTACCAAACGAAGAGTACTCCGGAACCTTCCTCGAACTGTTGATAAATCTATTATAATCCGCGTCATCTGCCAAAGAGACATGGGAAATTTGACAACATTAACGCCCACCTACGGAGTATACCGCATGACTAACTCGCAAATTTCAGTATAACTTTCCTATGATAAGATATGTGGCCTATATTGCCGACAGCGATTTTTTCGACCCGCGTCGATCAAATGCTGTCCAATAATATGCAAAATGGGCTTCTTCACACCACTACGGAGGGATTTCGGAAGTTGTTTACGGATCCTGCCTGATAGCTCCCAGTGGTTCTCCAACGAGTGCAATCGAATTAAATTCGGTCGATGTAGACCATCAAATTTCGGCCAACAAGGCCTTCAAATCGTACAGAAGAGTTCATAAGTTGTATAAATGAGCCAAAATGACCATTATTTACAGGTTTGTGCTAGACGTGTACGAGAACAACAAAATCAACACAATTGCACGAACAGGAAGGATTGCAAATTAATATGTGTTCTTTGTGAATATCAAGTCATGGGTAGAATTGTCTTCAACGTACCGGACTTAATAATTGTGGAACGTATCGTTCAGTACAACTGATTTATGCTATTGTACCCTTCAAATACATAGAATTAATCACATCTCACCTGCATCGTCTATTCCCAAATTTGTAAACTCGTCAGGACCAAGAAATTTCTAAGTCATAACTTTAAATTTATCACCTGACGTAATTCACAAGTTTACAATCTATTTTAAAGGATGAAATCTCTTTGGCATTACAACCATCAAGTTGATGTATTCTAATCGAATCTATCCAATTTCACTTTTGCAGACAGAAGAGACACGGGACCAAGAAGTAAGTAGAGGGTCACTTGCTGATTAACAGTAAAGTATTTTCTTGTTGCACGTAATAAGTATATGAGGAATGTGAAAAGTTCAAGAGTGTGCTCAGCTGGTCAGTTCCCAAGAAAAACAAACCCAGGTGGTTAGCAAAAACACCGTCGCGTTCTTGTAGGTCAGATTTTACTGTTCCATAGTTGTATTCCCAAATTTTCGGAACATCGCTCAGTTGATTACTTAGGCAGTTTTAATCACATCAGACTACAGCGTTGACATTTAGACTATACATTATCTATCAGGATTGTCTTCTTCACTGGTTTGTGACGTGCGAGTTCTGCTGACGTTGTTCATCCACCTTTCAGACGGTCATTTCAATCAGAATGTCACATTTGCAGTCGCGTACCTACCTACACCTAGCACTAGTATTGAAGCACACACCTACCAATCGGCATGGTGTTCACAGATGTGAATTCTGTGGGATAGCAGTTACCAAAGGTCAATCGAGGGTGACTGTGGAGACATCGATCTGAATGGGCAATCGTTCCGAAAGAACGTCACACATCACTAGGAGAACTAAAGTACTGATTAGTTACAAGGTGGGCGTTATTCAGCACCAGACTTGAGTTTCCCTCGTAAGTAGTGGACACAGCCTGACCACATTTTCATGAGGCAACCTTGTTGACCACTGTTCCACTTAACTCACATTGGACATCACAGAATTGTTATGACTCAACGTTCAGCCACTTTCAATTGTGAGTACTGAACAATGTGTTGGACGGACAAACAAAATAATGGGAGTGCCGAAGTTCTGACGTTTTAACGTGCAATAATCAAATGCAGAATATTACTGGCGCCGGCTTCCAATAGGCCTTCTATAATTTCGAATGTACGGGCTGAGTAAGTCAGTTCTTGTTGAATAGTGGAAAACGTAGTACGACCCTTTTCGCTATAATTACGTGCGGCACATCTTTGCACTGTTTTCAGTTTACTACTTTGATGTGTTGAAACAGACTGAAGTGTCGATCAGTATGACTGTTTTTCATTTACATCCTCCTCTACAGTCTACACCAACCGTATTGTGACAGTCTGGTAGGCACTTTCCTATAGTCACTAACAAGTAGTACGCGATCTTGGTGGAGATAAATTGAACATCCATCACAAGTGATAGCAACGGTCCCCGTCCTCTAAGAAAATATGGCTGAGCGTTTGCACACGACAATTCGGTCGTACCTAAGGTCAGCGACATAACGGTCAACACAACTGCCTGATGAAGACGTGGCCGAGATTCAAATCTTGACCCTGACAAAGATAAGCTCTGATGACGAGTTCTGACGACAGTGAAGCCCGGGTACTGTGCCCCTTTTTGAAAGGAGCTGGTCAAAAACCTACTGGAACGCGGAGTCTATGTTAACATATTAATGATGTTCAGCCTAGGTACTATTTATGACAGCTTACAAACCTCCTTGACTCAAAACATTGCCTTTCTAGTTGAAGGTGCATGACGATATTGTTACTGTGGTCTTTCACTAGATGTGGTCCTCTCCTACAGTCGACTACTCAAAGAGTGACTCACTCAGCCCATCCTAACACCGAGTGCATATGAGGTATGTTGGAGCACCTCACAAGAGAAATTCGACTCAGCTTCACACTGAAGAGTTCGGCTGAGAAGTGCGGAGACGTGATACTATAGAACACAATATTGTGCTCGGAATGATTTTTCTCTGAAGCAAGAAGTTAGTTGCATAAGTTGTGGCTGTCACTAACTTTTCACTGATAGGAACAGAAGCGAGGGTAGTATTCATCGCTACTGGGACAGCTAGTGTAAACCCTGTTTTCGTAACTGTCCCCCAATTCATTTACTTAAGACCGTGCACGACCAGAGCATCAATTTTAAGCGTTTATCCATAATCACGTGCGAGTTCAATGCTGTGACCTATCCGCTAACATGCTTAGCTCGTTTGATGTCGCGTAATCAACAAAACAGCGAACAAAACTTGTTTCATACGTTTGATTATCGGGCTAATTACAATACAACAAAGGTGAAAATACTCACCAGAGTATGAATGAAGATCGATCGATACAGTTTAGTGACTGTATCTGTCTTGTTCCAGATTACGCGACTGGTTGGTCGTGAGTCATGGGGGAATGCGTGTCTGCACATGCTTCTTCTGAAGACAGACGTTACCGCTGCTCAACCAGTTACTAATGACCCCAGCAAAGGTCAACATCTAGAATTTTTTTCGTTCTCCAACCATTTCTGGGCACGCAGTAGATGACCTGAAAGGCATCTTTCCTGCTACCAGGATGAACAGAACCGGATTGCCACGTAACGATCTGGTTTGAAACCATTTTAACCACGTTACTGTCCAGCCATGTAGAATGACTTTTCATGTATTCTAAAAAATACTCATTTTGTGGTACGATCAACGTATGATGCTCGCCATCGTTAAACGAATAAATAAGTACAAAGTTGGTTGCACCAT
Source organism: Paragonimus heterotremus (assembly GCA_013368495.1). Lineage (NCBI taxonomy): Eukaryota > Metazoa > Platyhelminthes > Trematoda > Plagiorchiida > Troglotrematidae > Paragonimus > Paragonimus heterotremus. The sequence goes on from LUCH01000407.1 coordinate 32,455, forward strand.
AATGAAGTTCGTCACTAAATTGTGACATGACAACGGGGCTGAACTGAAGCCTAAGCACAATTAAACAGCAAGGCAGGTTGTTTCGGCTGAATCTTCACATGGTAACTTCAATTGCCGGGTTCTCCCCTAAAGAGAAACTAATGAATAGACATGTTATTCACAGACTATTACTAAAGTTTTACCGTAAATGGTTGCACGGTTTTCTGAAGAAATGCATCTGGTAGTCATTTTTTATGAACACCTCACAAAATGTTCATTTAGGCTTCCAAAGCGTCACTGGAGCAAAGACTTCACTTCTCCCGCCAGACATCGTGTGGGGCTTTACATTAGATTTAGTGGAACAAACAGGCAAAGTGGGCGTGTTGGCCACCTCAAGTCTGTTTTCTGTACGTTATCCGTTAGATCAAAATTATTTCTCATTTTATTATGACAACCTCCAGAGAAGTTATGTGATCCTCGATCTCTGACTCCTCGACGAACTGGAGATTGTTACAGAATGAGTTGATTGTTAGTAGGACACTGTTTATATCGAAGTCTTCATTGAAGACAAAATATGACTTATATTAACCGATTCTTTTTACTCACCTTGGCTACTACTTTCCTGTTGTGTTTTAAATCGTTCAATGATAGAACACTAAAGACGAGGCTTGTTCACTACTTCGTTGTTTACATAATGGGCTTTAGTGATAAACTGTTCAGTTATCTCTTCCGAGTTATGAAAAGATACTGTGTGAGCATACGTAGAACTAAAGGGGAAGACCATAAGAGTGAAATATACCCATCCAGATACAGGAGTGATTTGTAATGGAGAAAAATATGCTTCACGGAACCAAACATAGAAGACTTTGTGGGACCTCCAAATAAGAAACACTAAGGCAACCACGCATTATGATCACAAATAGTAACTAACTGACTGGCACTGCCTAAAATGAAATCTTGCATTCCACGTCGTTATTGTCATCAGTCAGAGCTGGAAGTTCAATTTGGGAATTTTTACTGTCAAACTAGTCAACCAGTTGCCACGCCAAAGGAAGCACTAGAACAGTTTAAGGCTGAGCTGGTTAGGCTGTGTTATCAGTATCGACGTAGTCCCACATATTATAAATGACCAGTAACTGGTAGACGTCATGAAGCGTTGCGTGCACTTCGGAATCTATTAACACAACTGGATAAAGGTGCTGAAAAGACGTTGTTTGACAAATCAGACTACATAAACAAAATGCAGACAATCTTTGTAGATACTACCAAGTTTGACAGAATGACAAAAGAAAATAATAGAACATTTGCCATTGAAACGCGGATAAATAGTAGTTTGGAACGATTTGAAGAAGTCATAACAACTGTCCAACATGAACGTATGAAGCCCATATATGCTATTATTCCTCGCCTCTATGGACTACCAGAGATTCATAAGCGTAACTGCTCTCTGCGCCCTATTTTGGTCATCAAGAATTCATCGTATCACACTGTAGCACAATGGCTTGTCAAGATCTTGGAAACAGTTCGAAGGAAAATTTGTGTTCATAGTCTGAAAGATATCTTGGAATTCGTGAATACAGTTCGTGACATTCTCATCGACAACAAAATCATGTGTTCCTTTAACGTAACGTCCCTGGTTGTTAATGTGCTACTAATGGAAACAATAGATTAGTTATGCAATTTTCTTGAAAACAACAACGTTTCAGTCGGCTTGTCAAAAGTGTATTTGGAGGAATTGCTTCTAAAATAGTGAAATTTATAGACAAATTGATGAAGTAGCAATGGGGACACCATTTGGACCAATACTGGCAGATATTATTATGGACAAGTTGAAACGAACGGTGTTGAGCACTGTTATAAGTCAGACGGTTTTATACTGGTGTTATGTTGATGATATATTCGCTATCACAGATTCATCTGCCAATATAGGTGATATTTTAAAGAACTTCAGCTGTGCACACCCGCTGATAAGCTTCATCTCAGAACTGGAGTCAGATGGGTATTTCCAATTCCTGGACGCCTCTCTGAGTAGATGGACTGACGGAAGTATGAAACGCACCGTTTATCGTAAGACTACTTGGTCAGGCCAATACGGCAACTTTGATGGTTTTACTAACTTAAAATATAAACGAAACCTGGTCAAATATTTGGCGGGTACAGCCGAAAAAATAAGCCTACCAAGTGCCTGGGAACACGAGCTACAGTTTGTGACCCACACTCTACAAAAGAATGGCGACCCCGACAATTTTGTGACTAAATATATGAAGGCAGTTCAAGCATTAGTTAAGATTCAAGGAGTTGATAAAAACTCATGTTCATACTTCTGTCATACAAAGGGGATGCGTTGGCTGAATCACGGACATGTCGACTTACTAGTTCCCTTAAAAGAACGTTCAACGCAGGGAGACCGATTATCTGATTCGCCCGTTCACCACTGATTACCCTAAATCTGAAGGATAAAGCGCCGGTCCACAACTCATCTGTAGTGATTTACACGTTCGTTTGCGATTGTTCTGCAAACCACATGGGTCGTACCACTAAGCACTTGTTTAGAAGAATCAGGGAACATCATACAGCATGGATTTGAACAGGTGGGAGAAAATCAATCACGAGTGCCACTGTAGGTCACTTGGCTGACAGCGATCATCAGGTCAACATAGATCTGGGTTCCACTAAACAGTTCAGAACTCGTTCACCAGCGGATGTTGGCCACTGCTGAGGCCAGTGTCATTCGATTATGTAATCCAACCTCAAGTGAGGGGAAAAAACTTCGTTCAAGCTCTTCAACTGCCTTGGCCATTAGCTGACCCACGTGATCGATATGTAGGCAGTTAACACTCAATCGACGTCCACAAACATAAAATGGAGATGGTGTGAATTTTCAGCAAGTTGTGCATATAGCCGTTTTTAGTTTTGTATTCTTTTATCACTGTAATAGGTTGATGAGATTTTATCGAAAACATATTTGCTACTCTTCGTGTTCTATGAAATTTTCCTTTTCCCATTTCCATTCTTAACTCGATTATATGCCTGGATGAAGCAGATTGAAATTTTATCGTGTTTGCCGAGAATCTTTGGCTTGAAAAAAATTTAATCCACTGTTGTCTGTTTCTCGGCAGCCTGATAGTATCGCAGCCGTGTATAGTCACACTGTTGTATGCGATAAAAAATCGGACAGTGTATCGCCGACCAGTTTCCGGCACTAACAGCATTTAACGATGACTGAGTAATCGTTTCATTAAACACTAAGCTAGGGTCACTCAACAGTATACATCACTTCGTAAGGTTCATAATATCCTAACATATGAAAAGCAAACTTGATTAGACCTCAGAATCAGTCTTGAGCGCGTGGCTGTTTTAACGATTTGACAGAGTTGCCTTCTCTTGTTCACTGTGTCGTACTCATATCGAGAGAATTTCATGAGATCAGATGATTCTAATCCGAAGAGGGAACAGTACAACTACAGAACCATTTTTGTTCCGCTAGAGAAGGCGCTTGCTGTTGTTCAACACAGCTGGACATACCAAGTTTGTTTGAAATAATTGTTTTACGCTGTCGGGTGCAAAAGTTCGACTCCAACGTGTAATGAATATCCATCGGTGCCTTTGAGTAAACGGGTTCATCCGGTTCTGATACCATTGCACACAACCTGACACCGTAGGCGATTCTGTTCTCATCAGCCTTAGTGACCTGTCAAACAACTCGCTTTTAGGGCAGGCGAGATCACATTTATTTGTCCTGGTGCAATGTGAACATGCCTACGTATAGTGTGGCAGGTGTTCTTCAGACATTGATCTCAAGATACAAAATGAATGATAATGCTGTGCACTCATGTCCCTTGTGAGCCCTATGAAACGACCCAAATTCACTCAAGGTACACGTTTTTTTATCAAGTGTTTTCTAAACAATGAACAACCATGTCTGTGTTTCATCGATGTGTCACCAGTCTCAAATATTAAATGTTACTTTGCATTTCAAATGTTTATTTGCAGATTCATCTGCTTCGACGGAAGCTACGAGCGGCAGAAGATCAGATTGTTGATCTGACCTCACAGTTGACATCCAGTGTAAGCGTTTTAACAATGTTTTGCTCCTTTTTTTCATGTATTAACATAGGTAAGTTTAATGTGAATTTGTTCACATGAGCAACACAGTCATTCGTGATGTATCAATGTAATGCATACGGCCGTGTAGTCACACGAGCCCAGAAAGCGTCATTTGTGTCGTACATTCCATTTGAATAACTGTCAGTGTATGGACAGAAACCATTGCTGTGTGTGGTCTTGTGGTGTAGATTCCCTACACTCTGCTGTTAATCGAGGACTGAGTTAAACCTGCTGTCAGTTTAATAACACCAAATGGTTTGCAGACTGAATTCAATACGAAAACGTGGCTTATTCTAAAGCATTTTGATAGCGTGTATCAATGTGATATATTCAACAGTGTGTAAACTACGAGATCTGAATATCTACAGATACAGCATTATCAATTAGCAAATTCATACTGTTGTGCTAGTTTGAGTACATTTTAATTCTTGCGGAACTGCTACAAAGTTAGAGTCTGTTCACCTTGGAACACACTCTCCAACTCTGTGGTCACGGTTAAAGCAGTTAAGAGTTTCAAAATAGTGTTCGGTCGACACATGCGTGAGAGCCAACCGACACTACAAGTTTCCTTTCAATTATTCAAACTCAGTCTCACAGGCCATTAAGTGCTCATGTCAGAGTGGATGTTATTTCACTGTGTTTCAGTGTTCATTGGTGAAATGATTGCAGCCAGCAGCTTCAGCGAATTTACCTCTTGTCTAGTTGCATTCATTTTTCTTTATACCTATAAACTGCCCAACACAATTTTCCACCGACCATGAAGGTAGGGATGGAAACACCTGTTTTGCCTGCTCATAAGTAGTCAGATTGTTACGCTAAATTTATCGTGCGCTTCGACTCACTAGGATGCAAACTTGTCACCCTCTCAATGAAAAGGTACAACAGATGAGTAGTCGGGGATATGGTCAATTTCTATCGCGGGCGTTATCGACTGCAGCTGACAGACATTAACTGTGTCTCCCATCGAGACGATCGGGCAACCTGATCACACACTCACAAGCGAAAGTGGTTGAGCGTCCACATATGATAATTCAGTCATGTCCAACGTGATGTCAGTGGCGCAGTGGTCAGCACGATTGCTTCATGAAAACGTGGCCTGAGTTCTAGTCCCAGCAGTGAAAAGGATATGCACTACTGACGAGCTCTAGTGAGAGCAAAACTCGAGTCTATTGCTTCTTTTCGAAAGAAGCTGGCCGGAAAGTCTGTAGGAATGCGACATCAACGATCAAATGTGTGATGTTCAACCTGAAGAGGTATTATATAATTGTCGTTGTTAACTGAACTTCCGCTTTCTGAAATAGGACAAAAAAGTGTGAGCTACCAAACGATATCTGAGCCACGAATAGCATACACAGTCATTCACAAAGTTAGAACACCTAATACGTTTTTGGTCTTCCGCTTAAGATGTGTTCTGTTCCATTTAAGCTTCCAGTCGTAACGTTTAATTTCTTCACCAGAAGTTTGGGCCTTACTCCACAGTTTTAAGCATGAGTGTTATTTTTTTGCTTTGTGCCTTCACTGTATAACCTTCCTTCGAAGTGCTGTATAACAGGCAGTCTCGTTGTGAGTAGCATACTACTCACAACTTATGTACTATTCACAAGCGACATTCAGGAACAAAAAGCGGGCCCCAGCGCCAAGAAAACGACGACCCAGAAGAGACTGTCGGATTAGTGTGTACGCGCTATGAGAGAAGTGATACCAGGGCGAATGACAACGTACTGCCACCCAGTGTATGTGAATTCACGTCAGCCGTGCAAATCAGTATACGCGTCTGTCGTCTCATGCTTTACATGCCATGTACGGGTGTTCGTGCAATAATCGACTTTGCTGGCCGAGCGTCCTTTGCGGTCACAACGCAAGTTTTACACCACTCACACAGTTAATGACCTCTACATTTTGGCGTCATTTGGTAATTCATTATTGACATGTAGTGTAGAGTGCATCTTTGAATTATTCCGATAGAGAATCTTAACAACATCGAAGGCATAAGGAAAGGGCATTTGCACGTGGACAAAAGGCAGTAAAAGACAAAGAAATCACACGTAGCCTCTGGAACTGGAAAATCGTATGAAACAATGAATAAACGGGTCCTTAGAAAATATACATCTAATCCAGTTAATCCTGGAACGACGATACACGAGTTATGCTAGTTTTCTGCTTCTGTCTATACACCGGGATAATGCTTGAATAACATAAGCATGAAATCCACAAGTCCACGAAACTGTTCACAATTTAATAGAACCCGTAAGAATGTAAAGCCGGGTTGGGCAATATAAATTAGGTAGTGACATATCGTTTTATTGATAAATCAATATACATGTTATGACATCCTGATAGAAGATTTGGTTTTTGTAAAGAGTAGAACCAATGAGTTCTCCAACAACCAACACATTGTATTACTCAGGGCAATAGAATTTTCGTGTATTTATAGTTAGCCATCTGGACGAACGAGGGTAGTGAACCGGCAATGATAAAAAACGTCGTTGAAAAGGAATACTGTAGTATTGTGGATTCTCATGTATTGCTCCGAATAAGTCGGTAACCAGATGGTTGGCCGTTGCAGAAAGATAACGCTATGCTTCTTCGCTTGATGTGAGTCGTGCATTTCAAAACAGGATACACAATTCGTTCCTTTCACTGGACTGAGCGTTCATCAAATCCGAAATGTGAAAACTACTTGACTTCTGTAACTCTTGGGAAGCTTTTAAATGAATTGAAGTAGTAATTTCACTGTTTATATCAGGTAACTAATTAAGTTTGTGCCAGGAAGTGATGACGAATGAGCTAACTCTCAGATGCTGTCAAAACGGACGTTCACTTGGTAATATAAGGGTGACAGAATTTCTCATAGCAAACGTACTCGTCCGTTTGTGTAAGTAAATTTGCCTATATCTATTTGTATAATCGAACGTGGAATCTTGCTGTAAGTGAACAGTCTGACAGCGAACTCTGATCAGCAAACCTTAAGGACTGACTGGCGACAAGATGTCTTCGGAAAATTTTCAGTCAACACATACAATGCTAAACGACATTTCGTAAAATGACACATACTTCATTGAGCTTTTTCGGCCCCGAATTCCAAGGTGCTTCCGCAGAAATGCAGTGACTACATCAATTTAATGTTGGATAATGACATTATGGAAGCCTTCGATAGGTTATGTAATTAGAAAGTAGCACCAATAGCGGCAGAGGACTAAAGAACCAGATGGGATCTTCAGGGCTAAGGCTTTATCCGCTAATCAAAGACATCTCTGGTGATAAATAGGCATCTCTCTGATGCTTAATGGTTGCCTACATGAGACGAATGAGGGAGTTTCGTCGCTTTACGAACCTTGGCCTCTCAGCTTAAAAGGTGTGAACTGTCTTTATGTTCTGGAACGTCGATTTGACTGATCACATCCGGTGGAATCAGTTGGCAAGCAAGGAAAAAGGTAAGAAGCGAGTATCTGTTTTGGAATCACCTGCATGTATAATGTCCGAATGACGAGACAGGGGAATTGGGGGGGAATTGAAAAGAAATCCTTCAGGAATACGTAATGCACAACCATACACGAGCTCTGCAGAAGTGTATCCAACATCTTCCTTTCACAGTGGTTCGCAAGCTAAGAAGGATAATAGGTAGGCGATCAGACCATTTGCCACCTGCCGATGTTTCCATCAAAGATGCTTTTAGTTGGCGGTGGAACCTTTCGACCAAGCCGTTCGACGATGGATGGTACGCACTGGCCGTTATGTGCTCTCATCCAAGAATATGATTGAAGTCACGGAAAAGGGCTGAAGTAAACTGAGATCCACGGTCAGTTGGGATTGTAGCCGGAACGCCCAAATTCGAAATCTAGTCCCGGCTGTGGCAACAGTATGCACCACTGACGAGCTGTTCTAATGAGAGCGAAACTCGAGCCTAGTGCATCTGCTGTTCGAAATGGGCTGATTGGAAAGTCTATGGGAATGCGACAGCTGCAATCAATTTTGGGTGATGTTCAAATTGAAATATACCCAATCCCCGACTACTCATCATAATGGACAAGCAGTTTATATGTGCAATAAACATAACAGGTATGAAGAATAGTTTGCAACGAGACAGCAAATGATATCAGACTCTACGAAGGGTATCTTATTTTCTAGACAAATGGAAAACAGTGAAATTGAGACAAAAACTTAGCATCCTGCTGGTCGATTTACTCCAAGTGTGAAGCAAACATTCACGGCAACAATTGAAAAATTGATATTATTGAGTTCCACTAAGATTTGTGATATATTTCTAAAAGAATACATAAACAACCGTCTTTCCCAACAGTCCATGTAACTTTCTTCCATCTAGTTAGCATCAAGCTAAAAAGTAGTCCACAATTCAAGATACGATTACTAATGCCAAGTCCAGTTAGACTCTTAATAATAGCTAGCACAGTTTAGACGTTGGAAACGTGACATTAAAATCCACATGCGAACAAAAGAGTAAACAAAATAAGGAAAAAGGCGAGCAGGGTGTGTAGTGACATTTCTTTCACTTTCCGCCGGTTACTAAGGTGAAGGTGACGTCAGTAATTTATGGTGAATTATGTGGATAGTGGATGATGTCATACTACTAACAGTTTGTTTGGGTGTGAAATTGCCAAGCAACAAGAGGCTGAAGATCAGATGGGGATAGTCCTTGGTCAAAGCTGTGAAACTAATGAAACTTAGACTGACAGAAGTCAAGCCGAAATGACAGATTAACATATCATTAGAGTATTATTGCGATGGAATAATTTGTAATGAGATCAGCTAAATAGGAGGCTACCAAGGTAGAACGGAAGATACGACCACGTGATTCTGTAAACAAGACGCAAACAAAGTGGCTTTATACTGAAGGTCTTCCTTTCTGTTAATTTTTCAAAAAGTACTCATTCAGGGGATTGTTGTTTTGAAGCATTGAAAGTGTTAGACTTCACAATTAATAATATCAAATCCAGACGTTTCAATACATTGTTTTAAGCAAGCGCTAAAGTTCTTTTTTTCCCACGAATTTGGAAGATGTGTACAAACAACGTCACTTCCAACAGAGTTGTGTTGCATTGCTGCTCGCCCTAAGTTACAACATAAGGAGCGTTCAACTTTAGACATATGCATATATATGCACGTGCGGACAGTGACTGACTGTGGGTAATTCGGGCGTAGTTTCTAAAATGATACTTGGCTGAAGGTTGTCTAGGTTACCAACAAAACATCCAGCAGATACAAATCCTGAGCAAAACAATCATCAGCCCACCGGAATGCTGACATTTAGTTCACATGTTGACCAAGAGAGGTGCACAAAACAGCCCATCACGGCGCTTTTCACTCACGGATTGTGGTTGTAAAGAAAACTCTCACCAATTAGAAATAAGACGTGCCCATCGCGCAGTTGATCGCACTTTGTTTCGAACGCGAACTAAAAGTGAAGAATAGGTGCCACCCACTGCCCAAAATTACGAACACTAATTGCGGTTAGCTTGAGTTGCCGATTCCAGTCGACGGACTTTGGATGATGCATCAGTAATGTCCAACCTGGTCGCCAGAACTTTCACTGGTTCTGTTTGGCGAGATTTATGTATTCACTTAGCCGAAGAGATAGCCACGAGTGTTTTTTCAGACGCATGTTTATTTGGAACAAATCCAATAAAATCTATTGGATGGTCGTTAGTATTGGTGCCGATTTTTTGTATCCAGAAGACCGTTGCGGAAGCTATGTACTACACTTAACGGCACCAAGAAATACGAATGAACTCAGTTGAGTACTGCTGTTGTCATGAACATTATCCGGTTACTCGGCATCATATTTGGCCGTTATACTTATTTCAAGTATTCATCTATAAATTGCCACACCTGAGACGATTGTCGAGTTAGTCTCAATCTCGAATCATTATCTGTGCATGGATTACATACTACTTGCCGATGCCGTTAGTAGCCTACTACAGAGTGTTGCTCAATGAGGTTGAGATATATTCGTAACCGTTTTAGCGGTTACCATTCAGTGTACTAAAAGTACTTTTGCAGTAGCACTGCGTGTTGCATTGGTAGATACTCGGTACTTTTGTGCGAAAATGTCTGGCTAATTAATTCGACAGGTATTCCAAGACATCCCAATACAATAACTGAAATCATAGATGATGACGATAGATTACAATTGCATGGACACATTAATACAGACTGAGTTTACAGAGTACGGCTGTTAGTTTAGTCGGTTTAAGTAACAGGACTCATGATGGGAAATTCACTGAGCCACCACCAACAAAATGAGCCGTTATTACCTTTTCTTCAGTACCGAAAAACATTCTGTATGTTGGTTTCAGTCAAGAACGTAACATATGAGCTGTTATGACACAGCCAACACACATTTGCCATATGATAAACGACCAAGTGTTCTTCTGAATAGTGATTTTTTTGTTTTTACTGGTCAGCATTTCAGTGCTTAAGTTGGATACGATCAATCTTTATGGTAAGTTGTAATCCTGATTGTTCTATTAACCGCCTGGAGACCGAGATTTATTTTGTGCAGAACTGCCTAAATACCAGTGTAGCATAGAATGTGATTTCTTCCTGATTCGAACAAACCAGATAGCGAAGGCTGCAAATCAGCGGTGCGAACTTTAATATACGTAGCAGCACAACACACATTTTTTCATTGCCAGTGATTGCCTCAGTACGGTATAAGCAACAAAATTTTAACATGCTGTCAACCCTATGTTTTCAAACAGCCTACTTAGACATGAAGCAGTGGAATGTGTGGCAATCCGCCGGTCAACATATCTCAGTAATATTCACTTTGTTGTAAAATTTTTGTACTTTAGAACCCAACGTCCGAAACAAACATCCACTGGTTTGATGAAGGCAAGCTGGCAAATAACCTGTTTTTTTTTATGCAGTTGAATTTTAAAAAGTTTCGGTAAAAACAAGTAGGTACTATTCATCTGTCAAACTTTGCCAGAAGCACATCACTTCTTTTTTAGCGATTGTTTTCTCTCGTGAGATATGAATACTCGGTGAACGCCAACCATGAAACTTACTCTGTGACCAGCGAATATCAAAGTTGCCAAAATCACCTAGGACTTTGAGAAAAAATGAGCCTGTGTACACCTCCACTAAGAGCTCGATATATGTGTATCGTTCTAAGAAATTTAGCGAGTCTAAAATGAACAAAAAATAACTCACCACTACGACGCCATCTTGTAGTGAGATTGGATTGGACCAGTTTTCTGAATGATGAACGTTCAGCTGATCGGAACTCACACACAAGCTGTTGCACGCCGAATTGCGATCGATCGGCACCAATCAATCCGAAATGTTGATCAACCGCCACATTGGTTATTGTTCTCCTAAAAAACGTGTGCTATTTTCCATTGAATTCAAGTTGCTTAGTACTGCTTAGATTTTGGTTCTGACTTTTCCTCAACATCTCTCATAAGTTTAAACTATTATTTAAAATTAAGTGGTTCACAAGCTAACAAGTAGTTATTGATTACCGATTACTCGATTCTACTGCTTTTTTCGAAAGAGGCTTATGGGAAGGTTTATCTGAATGTGAAGGCTGCGATCAAATGTGAGTGATGTTCAACTTGAAACTAACAAACGGCTAGTGTAAACGAATGTATCGCAGGTCATATTTTGAAAATGAGCAACCATGTCAGTGGATGTACTTCACATTATCCATAAAGGCTGATTAATCAGTGTAACGAATGATCTTGCAAACGGATAGAAAATGATCGTTACACTGTTTGCTGAATTACAAGCCGCGTCTACGATATTGTTTACACATACAAGACAAACCATGCTAGAACTTTCATAAACTTGCTATCAGGCATTATTCCTCCTAATACCGTTATCTAACTGAAATATTTTTCGCTGTATTCCGCTCGGAGGAAAACTACTGTTTCTTAAAAGCTTTGGTCGGTGGCAAACAAATTTAGTGATTTCTGTGACACCAACTTGATGGGAAGTCCTAATCAGGGGGTCCTCGATTGGCGTGAACAGAACAGCTATTTGGTTTCCTCTCAAAGCGATCGGGCATTTTGAGCACTACTCACAAACACATGTGCCTCAGAATTTGACAGCCAGTTTTCAGTCTACTTGTAGTGACGAAAGCCTGCAACTCTGTGTTGCAGTTTTGCGAGGCCTTCTGACTTTTAGTGACTTCAGGTAGACTCCGTGACAATTCCCATAGACTATACTCTCAAGGTATCAGCTTTGAGCTGGTATTCGTATAACACATTCATAAACTTATATTTGATGCTATGTTTCATTACTGCTCAGAAGAACATCATGTTGAGCAGATGAGATCTTAACGTCATTATGCTACGAGACTTAGGGTGTATATGTTAAGTCACGGGTTCTGTATACTTTGCTTGAGAAGAGACAATTACGGTATTGTTGTCTTCTCATCATTGGCACGAACCCCGTTCATTTCATAAGCAGTTTGTGCTCTCTGTAATTAAGAAGGTGCCTAGATTAATTGTGATTAAAAAGAAGTAAACGGAGATGAAAGACAAATTCGTATAAAGTGGAAACCTTGATTGAACAGTTCAAAGTGTTGAATTGGAAGAAACTCTTGGCATGTGACTTCTCCGACTACTATTCAGCAGATGGTTAGCTACTGTCAATGCGGAGTCTGTCGACAGCGGAAATGAACAGGGTGAGTGACCAGAAACCAAAAATGGTTTCACGATTAAATTCTCTATTTTCATGGCTGATTTAACTTATGTTTAGTTCAGTGCACTTCTCTCCTAAAAGCCTGCATCCGGTCCATAGTTGAGGGTGAACAAACCAAGTAACTATGCAGGAAGTTCATCAGTTTGCAGTGAACTGATTCTCAGGTCAACTATACAGAACTTTAAATCTATAATTCACTGGGTTTAGATCGCATTAAGATTTGTGAGGTCATCAACATAGGTTTGGTCTTCCCATGACAACCACAGTAATTCTGACACGTTGAGTTTTTTCGAAAATATTAACTGGGTGATTTATTTTCTACAAAAAATGTGCATCATTGCACCCAATAGGAACCATTGAATCTTCTAGTTGTTCTTGTTTACTTTTGAACTTTTTAAGGTGCTCGTGTGGTTTATCGCATATTGTTATGTTCACGATCAGAAATTAAACAAAGTCCCGGTTTCTGCCAAGTTAGATTCTTTTTACGTCTGTCCGCTTCTTAACAGTGCGATACGTTATCTGATGAACTGAGTTTCATTAAGATATACGGCTTTTGCATGATTTGGTTTCGATTACCCGACAAGAGTTGTACATATGTTGCTGATTGAAAGTCAAGGAGTTGATTGGTCTAAACTGAACATCCATCTCAGTTGATCTCAGCCTTGGCACCGTCATAGAGATTTCAACGGGATCTTTTCGGAACAGTTTGATCTTGTAAGAACCCGCCAACATTCCATAACCTTGACACCAGAGGACTTAAACTGCGTTCCGCCTTTTCCTGAGGGAGCGGCGTCAACTGCTGTGTCAGTTAGCCCACATTATGTACCACCGACGTACCATATCTAAACACTCACACACCTGCGCTTGTAAATACCGCGCAGGTTGACGGACTGTCTCAAGAAAAGACAAGTCTTTTATCAAGAGTTTCAATTAATTTCGAAACATCGAATCCAGTGAACTTCTTTAACAGTTTCATCTACTGCTGAATAATAGGGATTTGGTTGCTATGTGTGCCATATTGTACATCCATTTTTGTTTTTTGCCAATTCTGTGGTTGTTTTCACACTCCCAAAAGCGTACACAATGTTCAGCTTTCCCCAAGTGTAATAGCTTGGATCTTGTCCGTACCAATTAAGTTGAGCTTTATATTATTTTTATCAGAGGTATGTAGTGGAGTATGGATTGTCACAATTGCAGCTTGATCAGCGATTGAAATTTTATTTGTGATACTGTGTTTATTGCATTTAATACCGATTTCCCTTTTAAAATGTCTAAAGTCAACTATTATTCAGCCATGGATTACAAACCATATACATTTGCTAAAAAATAGGTGAACAGTCATGATTGAGTTTTGTCGGTTGATTGTGTGAAAAGGCAGCTCCAGTTTGGTTGTTGTTTACGGAGACACAACGGCACAGTGCTCAAATTAATCGAGATGGACCGACAGTAGAAACGTACATACTAACCGATTATCATCTGGTAATTTGACGGTGTTTCACAGACCAAGAAGAACCATGAATTACTAGGACAGACGAATATATTATTGTCTGATTCTCCTGTGGTAAGCCACGCCTATGTTCGATGACAGTGGCAATTTGATTAAGACCACTTAACTGTCACATTAACGTGATAATAGAGCCCCACAACGGACACTGGATCAAATGATGAATCTCAATCCATCTGGTCTGGTAATCCGGAGGACAACAGACTGAGTAGAGGACAGTGATCATTGTGTTCGTATCAGTGGTCTATCTCGTTTGTCTCACAATAGCAGCTAGTTCACGAGTATGTTTTCAAATTGACATTGTGAATAAGTTGTAACTTTCGTGGACACAGTTGAGTGCTTCCTGTCACACACACACTAGGTTAAGTCGCTAACCGAACTCGAAAGGTTCAATCTGATCTTTATAAGTGCGGTGGACTGTTTTATTCTCTATAGAATTGGTAAATGTATAGAGACCACTTATTACTTATGAGTAGTCAGATTACCGCTCAACATGATTAACCATATCTGATTTCAACGTGAAGAGAAGTTTTACTTGTAGAGTCATTGATTTGAATTAGCGGCACAGTTACTATCTCCGGTTCAGACGATCTAGCAGTCTGAGCATTATCACTGATCGGATGTGGTTGACCGTCTGGCCATGTTAAGTCGTAGGGTCAATGGTGTGGTGGTCAGTTCGGTTACCTCATTAAAACGTGGCCCTTGTTCAAACCCCGAGTCTGGCCAGGGTATGCACTACTGGCAAGTTCTAGCAACAGCAGAACTAGACTCCAATGTTTCTATCGGAAAGGTTCTGGCTTGGAAGTCTATGAGCGCGAAATAAGCTGTGGCCAGCTGTTCAATTGATACTGACCAAAAGCCACTATTATTAACCGGTAACATTAGTGTATTTTGAATGGCAAGATGTATATGAAGGGTTGACCGATGGACAGTAGTTCAGCCAGCTTACGGTCACCTAATAAGCCAGATAGTCATTATTATTTGGTGTGTACCGCATAATTAGTGGGAGAATTTCAAGGCAGGTAACCGAGGGCTCAGAAGCACACAGCTGTATGTGATCAAACAGATCATTGGAATATCTAAGATCAAATACAGTGTAAACAGAACCGGCGGTTCCGATCTTCTGAGACTATAGCAGTCAACCTTGGGTCGAACCGACTAAATTTCATTGATGGCTAGGCGAAGGAACCTCTTGAGTAGACGAAACAGTTTATATGAATGTTGCAGTTATCCCCTTTTCCTTCTCAGGAGCACTTATATTTTGACCGTCAATATGATAACTCGTTTTAGTTTCATTTCTCTTTTGTTTCTCTTGCTCTCAATCGATAGTCCGTACGCTTTACTGTTATGTTCATTTCTACATAGTTACCAGTATCTTGCCTGGTATAAACACACCCGAATTTTCTGACCGTTTTCTCCGGTTTGACGAGCCCTCTGACGTAGAAATTACACATTACGAATGGACATAACTACCGGTTATGTACAATTCTTTCTGAACTTATCAGCAGTCATGAGGTACCGTTAGATCTGACTGACACATAACACGCTTTTTCTGTTCAAATGCTATCTTGACACAAGGTGTGTGTACAGTCTTTACACATAACGGTAAATACCTCAAGTACTGAAGACTGAGTGTTGGTTTAACAACACAGTACAAGAAAAATATGCAATATGAATAAGTGTGAACCATCTGATTTATAAGATGTAACAAGTTTTGATTATACAGAAGTGGTGGGTACTCTGTGATAAAATAACCCAGCATGAACATCAATATCCTACTGCGTTTTATTTGTACAAGCATACAGAAGATGGTTCTCTCAATTGTAACGTATGTTTCTGACCCATTGCTTTAATTTGCATGCCGTTATGATGGCTCCATGCTGAGATAGCTGTCAGATAGTCGAGGGTAATCCATGGCTTTCGTTATCAGTATGTGCTTGAGTTTACCAATTGCAGGTAGTTGTAGCATAGCATAAATAGTGCGCTAACCAGACCAGTTGGGTTTTCTGTGGAATATGATCAGCTGTTCCACATAGCTAGACTTGCCTAACTCCTATTCTATCCTATCCGTTTGTCAATGAAATATATAAAGATCTACCCTATAGGTGCTTCGGTCACTTGAAAAGAAATCATTGTGCATATCGCTTCTATTCGGAAACTACACGACAGTTGGGTCGCTAAATTGATGTCTTCGTTAAACCATCAGTTGGTTCCAGCTAATTCATTTCTAAGGCCGTGATGAAATTGGATCTGAATTAAAACTGTCTGCCCACGACCATTCAGTGTTTGAGTACTCAGTTGTACGTTGTCAATCAGCGGAATGCATAAATCGTACTTTAAACGAACTAAGGAACGCCATCTTACATAGGTTGGTAGTAGAACAAATTGGGCGACTACAAGCACGGTAACCTAACATCCAGACGAATTCAGTAGTCAAATGGACAGTAGAAGTGTTTTTCATACTTTCCCACAGTTCCATCCGTTTTTCCCTGCTACTGGCACGTAAGTTGTAAACGAGTTGTTTGGTACAAACTGAATGTTACATAGTTTCAACCACGGCTTTTGCATTTAGATAGGCGTTCCAAACCGACTATTTCGAGCAGAGGTACTAAAGTCGTGTGTCGGTGGCACAATCATCATTGTCTGGATTTGAATTTCCGTCAACGGCGTCTGTAATAACTACCACACCAGTAACCCCACACTATCATAATCCGTTTCAGTCAAATTCGCCTTCAGTAGTGGTCAGGTTGTTCGTTCAACTTGAAAAAAAGTGCAGTAACTGTGCTACTGAATTCGACTGATGACCATGGGTTTCGAACTTATCTTCAGTGTGAAATCACTGAAATAAATATGCTGGTTGAGCAAGTAATTAACCAAGCAGAAGTAGTAGAACTTTAGTTGCAGGCAAATTTGACTGAAGTTTTAGGCGCAGCAATTCAGCTGCGTCACATCTGAGGTTAAAGACACAGTACCCAACGTGGATGTCCCAGGAGAAAGTGGGAAAAGTTCAACTCCCACTTATGGCAAAGATCTGCACTACTGGCGAGTTCCAGCAGTAACAAAACTTACGGAAGAGGTTGACTGGAAAATCTATTAAGCTATGAAAGCTGGAGATTTCTTAATTGTTGAAATAAAGTTGTAAATACCTTTCGAGCGTCATGGCTGCAATCAGATCAGCACTGGATCGTCACATTGCCCCTCATTCGGATACTCAATATATGCATTGGGATTCATCCTTGAGTGGTCAACTGTTATCACACATATGTTTTACTTTTTGTCACCCATTGTCTAAGCTTTTGATAAGTTACGTAACTGTACTGACAGGTTGAAGAGCTATCGAGACCAAATAACTCACGTCTAGCTTTTCACAACCGAAAGAGTTTCGTTCGTATTGCAGTGGAGTTCAGCGATCGCAATATACTACTGATACCGCGGCCATTCAGTAGCAGGCATAATTTTTGACAACCTACAAGCCACAAGAAGACTGCAAGAAGGATCATCAAGGTGCAGCATCACCCATAACAGTCCCTGCTACTCAATGGAACTGAGCACTGACATCTGTGGTAGCCGAGACTGTCTGAGGCCGAATACTGCGTGCAAATGCGTGGTTTTGTGTCAGGTTTGGTTTACATGCTTAATGCGTGTATTGCTCTGTCGAATAAATAACCCTTGTGTCATCCGCGTTCTTGGATCACAACAGTATCACATGTAATTTACCGGCATTTTTAGTCGGACTGTGTGTTTACGCACCGCTGTTGGGTTCACCTCCACTCATAACTTGAGGCATAGTTTGTCAGTCGAAACAAGTAAAAACGTTTCTTTTTTGGTACCGGGGCAGGTAAATACTAAGCTTTTAAAAAGTCACGTCCCCAATGAACAACAAAGCTATAGCTTTGGCCCGATTATCAAACTGTGACCAAATGGCTAAGTAGCAAGCAGAAACCATGCTTCGTTTATGATCGCAGGAGACCCGTAGTCATATGTACGGGCATGGATCCGTTGTTTAACTGGACCTGGCCTCAGGCGGATCAGTTTGAACAACGTTACAAAATGTTTGATGGCAAAATGACTACGGACTACAGGTGATGGAAAACAATAAGCTGGATCAATAGTTTGTGACTCCAGGGAAATGGTAAAAGCTCAGGTAAAATTATCACAGAATATTAAAATCAGTGAGAATGCTAGAGTATATCCAGAAAACACTTGATTAAAAAACACGTGGTGAAAAACTTTCAGATGTGCACGATAAATTATCAGGCGTCTAGCATTAGCAGGCATATTCTTTATGTTTGGAGATCATGTTAAATTGTAGATTCCTTTCCTACGTACAGAAATGAACACCCAACAAAAGAATGCTAATATAGTGTCATTTTAATAAAGAAGAGTGTATTAGTGATAGTGTTGGGTCTGTTGTGTAATACAGAGTACTCCTCAGAGGGGCTGTTTACTTCTGAATGACCAATTTGTGCAGCGAGAGTGGTACGTATCTCTGAATGTGGAATCTTAAATATAACGTCATCTACTAACACCGGCAAAGAAGGTTTCCAAAGCAGTGGACAAGGAGCTGACGCCTTTATATCAAAGCAGAAAGTGAGGGCGAACGCACTCTGTAGGACGTTCGTATCTGTACAATGATGTCCTACATTCCCCTCTGATCCGGTTGGCCAACAGAATTAACAATGCATTGATTCACCATGTTGAAACTCCTGTTACGTAACAATTAATTGGATTTTGCGGAAATTGGTTCAAGTGGGTAGAGAATTAGCTGTCCACTTTGTTGTACGTCAGTTAACCAACAGGTTAGCTACATGAACTATCTAGAAATTGGTGCACAACACACGCGGTTTTTACAACCTTAAGCGTCAGTCTGTGTGTTGATGTGCGTTTATCAAGTGAGACATTCCATTTGCTGACTCATCATAAATAAATACGCACAAGACACAAACAGTACGCATCTCACACAGTTTGATATTCTTTTGTACGTTTGCCAGTATTTTGTTGCTCGCCGTCATATTAGCGTGGGATTAATCAGGTGCGTTTGTTGATCCAACGCTAAGTGAAGACATGTCGAACAGTTGTTGATATGTGTTCCCTTCGGGGATGGTTACTGTAGCCATATGTGTGGGGAGGGTCCTGTATGAATCACAGGTGCATCAGAAATAGTCTGGTCTGGGTTTAGTGATAAAGTTTCAACAACAGACAAACGTGGACTAAACTATCAATTCAGAAAGCACAGGGGCAGCCTTTCGAAATTTGAACCCTCAAACGTAGCAATACTTCACAGCTCAAACAATGTAACATCGAGAATCAAATACACACAGAGGTGAAAATTAGTTTGTCATGAGATGCTGAGTCCATTCTATAATGTGGAAGGTGAAACATGCTATCGTTCATGAGGGAAGCATAGGAATGATCATCTCAGAGGAGAGTAGTCCAGCTCCAACGACAACGAAAATCGGTAATTGGTATGTTAAAACGGTTGCCTAGGAAGTTACGGCTATATAAATCTTTGTTATATTTTGCTATCATTCATGCCCTTTTCTTAACTTGAATATTCAAGCTTATGGATTATATTCTACGAGAGTTACACGATTAATTAGCGGAATGTAGTATAGGGTCGCAGGCGTGCGATAACAGTTTGCTCGCTTGTTAACCTTGAATATTTCTTAAGCTAGGCGAACTCTCAAAGTAGGCTTCATTTTGCTCAGCAAATGTTCTCATCCGTCACATCTCCTGAGGCAAATTCTCACGCTTAGTCCAAAGCTTCGTTTCTGAATTAACTCACCGAGGATGAATATCCTGGAATGTTCAGTTTGAAATAATTTAAATTCCCGAACTTCTACTAAATATTTAAACCATGCTCGGATGGTTCAATGAAGACGGCAGCTTCACCCTAACTGAGAAATCCTGATCACGGGGTTATCGATGGGATTGAACGGATCGATTCTTTCATCATGTTTCTGACATGCTCGGGCAAGCTAAACACGAATTAGTAGTATTCAGTTTAAAATACAAAGTCATTAGGCGTAAAGCCATGCTCAATCTTGAACACCCTGTCCGGCGTAGGTAGGTGATTTCAAACCATGGCTTGATGTATACATTCCTGATGGTATTCTGTCTTCAAGCAGCACCACCAGCAGGTTAGCTCTAATGTCAGTGCCAACATGTAGTTGTCTGTTGAAAGGCGTTAGTTTTGTGCCTGGTTACTCATGTCCAACTTATACTTCTCTCTTCTATCCCAACTTGGTGTTGTTCAGTTCTACGGCATGTTCTTATCACTTTCTCTGTTTCTTGAACGGAAATTTCTATAAGTATTTGTATTCCTTCATACTAGACATTCTTGAAAAGTTCCAACACAGAGTGAGATGTGGGTTTTTCCTAACCTGTAAAACTCTAATGATGACCATCCACGTCTCTATCATGATTCATGTGACGCCCATAGTGAGCTCGATTTTACCGTGTATCACACACTAGGTGAGAATACGTGCCACGTGGTCAGGTCAGTTCAGATTGATAAGGTCGAGAGAGAATGAGAGGTATACAGCTTCAGTCTTAAAGCTTTTCTATAATGCCAAAGCATAACTACCGCTGATACTAACTCTGAGTGATCTGAAGGGCAGATTTCTTTACATTCGAATTCGTGTCATACACTTATATTGTTTGTTATGACGCTGTTTGTTTGTTAATGACACCGTTCAAAAGATAACTCATTCTCGTCCTAATGTTTGTCTCATGTTACCATATAAGTAAATTTGTCAGCTGAATTTGTAACTGAAAATAAAACAGGCTTACTTCCTACCTGACCTGCTAGGAGAACTGAAACCCAGTCCTGTGGTGGGGTTAGGATAACCGTTATCATCAGCCTAAGAAAAGACCACCATCGCTAACTGTTTGCGCCAAAGTTTAACTAATTTTCGGCAACGCCGCTTTCTTTGTTAACAATTCCCACCTGATGTCCATTAATGTGGTTTCACCGAACCGCATACCATTCACCTGGAATTCACAGGAAGTGCATTTGTTTCTCCGATGGACTGATGAGACCCAACTAAGTCGAAACAGCTGTCCATCACTTAGCTGGTGGTCACCGGGACCAACTGGTTGTAAAAGTCTTTCTCAACCTCTTCTAGAGCTGTGGTCGGTGCATGCTCGTTTACATGCTAACCACAAAACAGCTGGTCGATCTTTACCCATAAGCGAAAGGAAGCGCAGCGGCTAAGGAACCCTCGGACTGCTTGAGCAGGTTGGAGTAGGTATGATACCATGGGACTACGGTCGGCCAGAACGTCATATAACCATGCAGTGGACCAAGTTACATAAATCCACAATCATCTGATGCATAAACGTTTTGTTCATAGCAAGACATTCAGTTGTGTACATACCAGCTTATCAGAATCTTGATTTTAACTTGATGTGGGGGAATCCCCGAACAAATTCCACTTCTAAGAGTTACCTGCAATAGTCTCACTTGTTCACCTGTGGAGGAATGTGGCTTGCAATTGGCCATTCACACAGTGCCTATTGTTGTTATGTCAGCAAAAGCTCTTACAGGCGATGATCAGTTCACCTTTGTCGGTAGTCACTTCAATATAGATATTTGTCCCGAAATATGTAGTTTTGACGTTTGCTGTTTAGTCATGCTTCTTTGAACCTCATGTTGACGCCGTAGATTCACCGCTACTGGTTGAGCCGTCGTTTTAGTGATGAGCAAAAGACGTATATCAGGTAGAGTAGAAAACTAGTGTAAAAGATTTTTTTGTGATACGAGCATGTGAAGTAATACAGTGGGCCATTACAACTTCTCCACTTTCTTGAATCATACGAATACATTACTTTGTACAGGTGATAGAAAATAAAGCATTACCTTACCCAGGCATCCAATTTTGGAATGATCTTCTTAGGGTTAGGTTTATGGCCTTTTTGGGCGTAAAGACGAAACGAATAAACCTTTTTACTGATGAGTAGTAGAGGATTTTGGTTTTCATGTAGATTGAACATCACCCACAGTTGGTCGCAGCTGTCGCATTCTCATAGACTTTCCAGTCGACCCCTTTCGAAGGGCAGAAGCACTAGACTTAAGTTTCGTTCTCATCAAAGCTGGTCAGTAGTGCATATCCTTGTCGCTGTAAAGTGGCCTACTGTAGTGAGGATGAGCGATCGTAATATATCACTCGTACGACTATTATTCAGTAGTAAGACCAGAGCATATCTCTTGACATCGAAGTAGTCGCAGGAAGAGATATCAGAGTGCAGCATCGCCCAAAATGGTCCTTGCTACGTCTGGCGCCTGTGGCAACCAAGAGGGTCTGGGCCGAGTACTGTATTCAAATGGGTGTTTTTGTTTGTATTCCTGTTTAAGCGCTTAACCCATGTGTTGCTGTCCCGAATAAATAACCCTTGTGCCATCCGCGTTCTTGGCTCACAACACTACTTTAGCAGAGACAAAAGATGGCTGATCTCGATTGTGAGCAAAAATGACAACCGCTGTATGAATTTACCTGTTTGAGAGTAGGTAGACAGTTCTTGCTCATGGCTGTCGCACCTCCCTCTCCCACAGACTGGCCTAGAATATTTACCTGTTACTGGTGTGGAAATTAACAATCTATCGCCACGGTACCAGAAGCAATGCGGCTGATGACTGTTTCTACATCGTAAAATCTCATCAGCACTGTTTACATCGAGGACTGGAGCCCTTGACCTACAGGTGACACGATTGTAGTCCAGATATTAACCCATTAAACCAGAGGAGTGCGGTCTTGTTGCTCTGACAGAACCCAATTAGGTCGAAGTATCTGTCCATTTCAAAGCTGATGGTCACTGGGATCATTTGTTTGTAAGTACTTCACTTCTTTAATCGATCTCATGCTCGGCTGCAATCAACAATTGAGGTATTCATTCGGTCGACTGAGTGATACGCATATTATTGTATGCATCCCACATGGCGGAATGTATTTGGAATTAATATGCTGAGGTTCGAATGAACTTTGTGCTAAATTAAATGTGGACGAGATATCTTGGTAGTACTAGCTCTACGAGAGGACGAAGTTTACAGCCACAATTATTGCTGCTGAGATAATCAATTTTTGTCAAACTGTAAAACTTCTATAACCTGATGGACGGTGGATTGCGTCGAAAAGGTATTTAGATATTAGGATCGCAAAATTAAAAACTTAATTCAAAACATGATTGTAAGTGTCAACCTTTAGAGAAGTGTTTCAAATCACGAAGCAATCAGGAAGTCATTTCCTATGGGTTAAAAATTACTCTAGTTCAAAATTGAGAATCTTTAACAGGCTTAGATGTTAGCTTACACATGAATTTTAATTTGTATCTCATGGTTGGGACTGATAGTGTGACTGTTCAGAAAAAGTGTATTACTCTTTTTTTTGACGAGTGGTTCTGTTCAGTAGCAAGCATACAAAATTTCACACGTTTGCCTGTCGTAATCTGGCTTCTCCTGGTAGACTTTTAAGCCTATGGATCTCGCTTTGTAGTCACTCCTACTTAACGTTAGGGAATATTAGTTGACCAGCGTGGACCGAAGGACGCACTTCGAACAGAACGCTTTGATGCCGCAATGTAGAGTGTGAACACTCGGCAAGCTTGTCTAGCCATTTACAACTATCGTAACAGTAGGCTACCTAGCAGAGTTGTTTTGCATGATAGAATAAAGACGATACTTTAGTTTTGTTGTAGATATTCTCGTACTGGACAGTTGCTGCATAAAATCAATGAAAAGTTGTTGAAATCCATGACCACAAGCTAAAATCTACAGCCGCACGTCAAAATCGAACACAAATGAAACAAACATTGGCGGATGTTTGAAGAACCACCCACTTGTCCCGCTTATAAATGACCTCCATTAACCAAGTTTGAAGGGGACCATCTTTACTGGAGATACCACAAAGCAGTAACCTCTGAATTGATTTAATCGTAATCTTCTAGGAAGGGAATATGCAAGCAAGCTTAATGCAGAGGTGGCCAAGTGACGAATGCACACTGGGTAAACAGTAATCGAAGTCAGATACTAGGTTCGCTGTCTTGCTGATGAAATCTTACTTTCACTTATAACTCGACTGTCTGTTTGTAGGGTGTATGAATATTGATGTAGCTATTATTTTCGGTGATAAGATCATTTTCCATCACCTCTTTTTTCTTCTCTCTTCCTGTACAGGGCTTGTTTTTTTATTCATGGTTGTGTGGCTGTTGAGCATCAATAATAATCACTGACGCATTACTGTGTATGATAATGATGATGTCAGGGTTCGTATCAACCAGAAAAAAATTGATTAGCCAGTGGATTTTTATTGATACCAGCCCGTTACAAGTTTGGAATGCGGAAGTGAATTCGGATACTGCTTACCTAACGAAAGTTTCCCTTCTGTGAGCAACGTGATGGGGCCAAAGAAAGGTAGGACAGACAGGCTCCGCTATGTAACTTTGTACGCTTGGTCATTTCAATAGTAATCGTCTTAGTAACACTAGCTAGTCATGGACCCTTGAGTGTGATCAGGTACCAAGCAATATATGCTTGCCTAGGACGCATCCAATGGAGAAATACCCACCTGTTATTGGTCATTAAATCATATTACGATCTTACGGGTGATTGTAACATTTGTCAAGGTAATAAACTGGAACATCCGTTGAATGTCGGAATATGTGAATAGACAGCTGAAAAAAATAAACTGCATACAGGAATAAAAAGTGCTGCGTGCAGCTTCTGTTTTAATTGCCGATTTTGAGTTAGCCACTGATGAGAGTAAATTCACTTGTTAGCAACTCGTGATATCTGGCTACTCTCTCTTGATGAAATTAACAACTGGTATGCCTTTATACAAGAGTTTATCGTAAGACCGTTGAACGCAGACTTCTTCGTGTGTAAATACTTAGGTGAATACCGGATGAACTTTTTGACGGTTACCCAAGTTACCCTAAAATTGATCGTGCATTTGTCGCCCAAACCACCCGTGAACTTATACGTTTCTCCGAATCTGACAGTCCTAGGATCAACCCGGTTTTGGACACACAGCAAGAATGACATTTTCACAGCATTTTCAGGGGGCGAACAATCAACGAAACATGCGTCTACTTAGGAGTATAGCTAAGGGTGATTGTAACATTATGTACTCGGAATACATCGTAAGACAAACGTCAGAAATAGCCTATATTTAGGTTGGTTAAAAGAAAGTTTTACTTTCCAGCCCATCTACGAAAACAGTGTGTACAGTAAACAAGATTCTGCCTCGTCATTAATGTTTTTTCGTAACTCCATAAGTATTCTAAACACTTACTCTACGTCTGAAAGCAATAATAATTCTAAGCTGTTCTACAATCTTAGTAGTTGATAAATGTCGGTCACTCGGATGAGGTTAAAACTGAAATCAGGACAAAATACAACACAATTCAGTGTAATTTCATAGCAATTTATATGAAACAGATTTGTCAGGGCGAAACGAACAAATCAGTTTGTCAAAAGTGCTGTAACCAACAGCAAAAGTAACCGAAAAAATTGTGCCCTCAACATGTGCACAAGTTTAATTATAACAGTGTTAACTGTCCTACGATGCAACATATTTTGTTTGACTCATACCACAAATACTCCATTTGTTTAGTTCGAAATACGGAAGAAATGGCACTCCGTGTTGCGTTAGCTACAGATAGCGGAATATCTTTCTGTTGGTGAAGGAACCCACTGGAGTTCTACCTTCATATACCACCGTTTTCTATGATGTGTAATCGCCTTGGTTATATAATCACAACTAGGGTCAACGGCATTATTAGAGATGAGGGTAGGGAAGATTGACTTCGACAATCGATTGTCAGAGCTAATCCAACAATTGCTTTCTATAACTGAAAACTCTATCAGCCGTTTGACGGAGCGCTGTATGCCCTAACTTGACTATCGATTTCCAACTTATAAACTGTAAATCGCCCTCAGGTTCAACAGCAGAATAGTGTTCCCATTTGACTTTCGAAAATGATACACAATAGGTGATTTTAAAAAATTATGTTAGACATGTTATTGAACAAGTTGTAATACTCTACGTTTCAACCACCTCGGGTGGCCATCCTCAGGAGTATTGTAATCGAAATCACACTAACAAAGTAACAAGGGTTACGTGAGATTTGCCGTGGTTAGGTCAATCTACGCTGCAACCGAATTAGACATGCTTCACATACAGGTCGTCCAGAATACACACGTATTGGTCTCTTTTTTAACATCAAATGACCAGACCTGTCTGTGAAGAAGCCATTCAGAAAAAAATCCGACTGGTTTATCCTCCCTTTTATCGCTGCGCCATCAATTTTGTTGATGGTTTGACCTATGATGACCCTGAACTCTTGCGTAACATTAAATCCGAGGTTAACCTAATCCTTTAGGTGGAAGCGTTGCATTGTCACCGTGATTTGATACTTTTATTGATGGAGTTTTAAGTGAAGAAGGGAAACAAATAATTTGTACAATTTACTCTACGGATGAGTACATAGTCGGTCAGTGAGCTTAGAAGTTAACTCCAACGATTGATAATGGCCGTTGCATTCCTGTAGACTGTCTAGTTAGCTTATTACGAGAAGGAACACAAGACTCGAGATTCGCTCTTGCCGGAACTTATCAATAGTGCACATTCTTTCAAAGTCTCCGGACCATATAGAAAACCGGCCGACTTTCGTGAGGCAATCATGTTGACTAGTAGGTCACTGTCCCCACATTAGGTACGACCGAATTATCATATCTGAACGCCCAACCACTTCAGTTTGTGACGAGATTAATGTGAAAGGAATGATGTTAAGTAAGAGTACAGGTGGCTAAAATATGAAGACAATTTTCTTCACCGACCTTATCTCTGTTCCGCGTAGTTTTCTAACGCATCTTCAGTGGTTAGATAATTAGTGAATTTGTTTTTAAGTGGATTTGTTGAACTGCTAGAGTTGCGTTTCGGAAATGATAACATTTCAGATTGGCACACCTGGAAATAAGTCGTTATTCGGTCCCCGTTTTACTTATGGCGTAGGTGACCTCACGTGGATGACACATCATCTATAGTCGAATGAACGACAAAGACTCAATAGTATTGAACCTAAACTTGTAATGTTTATAATGTCTTCATTTAGCCTGTCAATTGGCGTCGGGCTGTTCACTATTTTCATGCGTTTGCTTCCAAAACTCGTTTCATTTGGGTCTGTTTAAATTGCCGGAAGCTCAATCTTGTTTCACACAGACTATTGACGCCTAGCTGTCTGTCACTGGAAAGCCAGCTGTAGTCATAATAAGTTTCTTCAGCACACTGAGGCTTCGCCCATACCTTGAGAAGCATGTCGAAAATTACATGAATTTACCGTCAAGTAGATTGCCAAGTGTAAGCTGATTTTGATCTACCAATAGATCTTTGACTGATGCGAGTTGCTTGTGGACCCGCAAGATGAGAGCACCCTCTTGATTAGTTGTGGAATCTGGAGCTCCATTCATTATGACATGTCCTCGTCAAACCGCATCTGTAGGTGATTCTGGGTTCTGCTGCCGTATGGGCCTTTCCACTCACGTTGACTTGGTAGATGATGCGTGTGATTTAGCAGACGAGAGCATTGGTGACATTGTTGAAGGCGTTATGATACACACAGTATTGAATAACGGACTGGGCAGCAGTATAAACCATTCTGACGTTAAATTGTTGGCCACTCTTTACTACTGATTGTTAGACGTGGTTAAACCTTTCTTCTCCAGCTGGCCTCCTTTAAAATAGTGTGTTTGATTAAAGATTCATCCTTGTTAGGGCCAATCAGTAGCTTACACTCTTACCCTAACTGGACTTTATAACCCAGTCCAAACAGCTACGAGGTGACCGCGGTAGCCGCTGTTTCACATTTGGAGAGATCTTTCTACCATGTCTACATGTTCTCTTACAGGAATGAAACCGAGGCTTAATATTCCTGACAAAAAGGAGTGGCCAAAAAGTCCATCTAGATGCGAGGACCTAAATCCATTTTGTGCAAATTCACCTCATATTGTGAACAAAAATGTCAAACCTGCGGTTTTTTCTGGAGGGTTTACCTCTGCCACTTTATGTTTGTAAGTTTTTGGTCAACCGAAGAGGGGTTGTATTTCATAAGAAATAAGCTCAAGTTGGGTGAATGTTGTCACATACGTCCTTTTGTTTTTCCAGTGGACTAATCCTAAAACGGGCAAATAACGCCCAAACCTAACTGTTATAAGTGATATATTTCAGTCGGCTTGTAGTGGTCACTGTGTTCCCCTGACCAATATTACAAACAGGTAGCCAATGGATATCTTCATTCAAAGACACATTGCTCAAAATGAATTTGAAAACCGCAGATACTGAACGAATTGTTGCCATGCTCATACTGTTCAGTTCTTGAAGCTGCACAGACTTGGATGGTTAGGCCATGTACTAAGAATGCCAGCTAGTCGTTTGCCACACCGAGCACTGTTTGCTGACGCTGCGGTCGATTGTTGTAAGGTGCGAGGTGGACAGGCGATGACCTGGCGTTGACAAATGAAACCGTTCACAAATGGGTTGGGCACTGTAGATCGGGTTCGTCTCCCGGGCTGGAGGCTTGTGACTCGCATAGTCAATGGCTTGAGACGTTAGGTGAGATGGCGACTAACCGAGCTCAGTGGCGTGAACGTTGTCGTTGTTTGTCCGAGTTGTCTGTGAAGTGAGTGCACTTAGTGACATGGGGCAGTGAAAGCCGTGAGGAAGCTGTCTTGCTGATGACGCCTTACTTTCACTTACAGCTCGGTTATTTGTTTGCAAGGTGTAGGCGCCTTGATGTTGTATGTTTGAATGTAGACGTAACTATTTTTAGTGACTAGGTCCCCTCCCCTCTCCCTTTTTTCTTCTCTCCTCCTAAATAGGGTTTGTTTCTTCTTTTTCGTGGTTGTGTGGCAGTTGAGCATCAGTGTGAACCACTGATGTATTTCTGTCTATAATGATAGTGATTACAATGTGATGGGTTATAAGTGAATCTTGAATCGACCTCTTTCGTTTGGGCAGATTGTTGCAAACAGAATGACACACTTAGACCGAACCATTAGATGGCGCACGGTAGATGACTGTAAGCGACTCTCTACAAAGTGCACACAGTAAAAAGAGTTCAAGTGTTATTGTTCAGGCGTCGACTGTCAGGGTGTCGTGGACAATTAAACTGCGATTAAAAAACCGGACATTCGCTTTAATAGACTTAGCGATCGAAATACCGTCTCAGACGTAATCTTTGTGACAATATGGCTGCATCGACTTGGGGGCAGTAACATGGGTAGTTCAGCCGTTTGTTGTTTTGTTCTTTTTAAAATTATATGTCCACTTTCGTAACTCAGACATTCATGGGCTGTTTCGAGTGGTTCTTGGCTATTAGTTCAAGTTGGTCGAATATTTTCAACCAACAGGACATGAGATCGGGTGATAAACTGTCCTAACGGTCTGACAGAATAAATAACGCTTGAATAGAATGTAATCATTGAAATTGAGCAAATAGAATAACCCGAACTTGAGCTTTTCAGGTAACACAGACTGTTGTAGCAAACATTTGCTTTCATTAAATCGTGGAGGTGTACTACCATAATACTTAGAATTAGGGACTTTGAATAGCTTTAGAAATCATACTCGGATTGAAAACTCCTACACAAGTAACAGGGAGAAGACCTCGTACTAATTGCAGTAACCAGTTCATATTCGTGAGACAAGAAACCAAGTTTATGGATGTACAGCAGTATTAAAGAAGTCACAGTCTATCATTGGATGGTCGTATTAGCACATACAAAGTCACAAACTGAACGTTAATTGGTGCAATAGAGAATAAAGAAATTAGTGAATAACGGAAGGCGTAACACTAAGACTGGTTGTCCAATCTTGATGTAGTATCTTCAACGCGACGTTTGAATTGGTCTCTTGTTAGATCCCCTATTGTGTCGGGGTTTGGATAAGCGGTGAATCGAGTAGACTTTCACCACAATTACATCATCATGTAAGTATTTATAAACGCAATACATCATAGAATGTTAACAAGTACACGTGCATGATCACCAACAAGGTCAGATAAGGCACCTGGCGAGTCAATAGAAATGTATAATAATGAAGTTAATGTTTGGTCTCTAACATTGACGTCATATTGATCGTTAATTAGATTACTGTTTTGACTGCCGCTTGAGTTAACGGTAAGCTTGGTGAGCTTCCGTAGTAAAACCCTGTACAGAAGACATTCGTACTTTTTATCACCCTGAATCCAGTGTTTATCTCTGGCATACGTAATACCGCAACGAACCAGTCGATTTCTTGCCATAGACATCAAACGCCTGTACTTGCTAAACTAACTGCATTTATTACTGATAAATTGTCAGTCATGACGAAAAAATCATGTCCTTGTGAACACATTCCAATAATGAGTTCCTGCAGCTGACGATCCCGATTCTGAGCGTCTTCTCTTGCCCTGGTAACCGACGTTAGTACAACACTGGAGCTTTGAACCTTCCGAATCTCTGATAAGTAGTAGGAAACTTTGGCTAATATTAGTCACAGAAGTTGCAACCAATTACAGGTGGTTCAGTTTGTATCGAGTCTAAACGGAGATACACGACTGACTGTTATTACACTCCGTGGCCCTTAAGCTGATACCTAATCAGACAAGAGTACGGCTACATTAACGGGATGGCTGTTTCCGTGATGTCAATGGGTTGCAGTATGGTGTCCGTTGACTTTCAGAAAAGGACAACACTAATGTTCATGTGTTTCCCATTGGTCATTGGTACGACAAAGGAATTCTACGTTTAACGGTAACTGAAGAAAGTGGTCGATAGACAAAAGCAACTAGAGGGCGGAGGACTAACCAGCCAGTCTGATTAATTTTTCAATAGTTAATTTATAAAAGGTGATCTTCAAGAGGATTTTAACTCTGTATGTTGGTTTGGCTCTAATTTTTGTAATCTACTGACCCAGGGGGGAGGCATCGTTCAGGATTAATCTGTTTCTACGTTATCTTATTCTCAGTCAGTTGGTCTGGCTGACTGATCCATTCGATTCTGATTAGGTCACAGGAAAGGGGTTTCTGATCACTTGTGGTCCCTTTCTCATTTCGCATGATGGAAATGAAAAGTGTCTAGGTAATGTACTAAAATCCCATAATGCAGTAGATGTGACCAAGTTAAGTTTGGTTCTAGATTTGTGCAACGAAAATTTTATCCAAACCAGTTTATTCATACAGTTTTTCTATCATAAGCTTAAGAGCTAAATCTCCAGATAGATTCGGATTCCGTCACGGAATGTTTCTGAAATCACTACCACAGATGATAGTGGTATGTGCAAAGTAGATACCAGTGTTAAACTTCGGTTTGTGAGTGTCGTACACACATACACACAAACGCAAGTGGGTGCATTCTTTCCTGTTGAAACCCTGTTCAGTTCATAGCAGACCGTGATAATAATGCAGATCCACCTGTTGCGTTCAGGTTAGTCACCTTTTATACTTTTCATACGCTCCGTACTCTCCCTCATTCCTCCACACCCTGGGCGCCTGCTAAAAATGCCAAGCTGACCTAATCGATCAACACGCAACAGGCGTGACCCTATGGTATCACTTCCTCCTCCAAGGCACAGTTGCAGAAGCAGTTGCCCTGACGAGGGTAGCCCTGCGGTGGTGTTGAAATTTTGCCTGTGTGTGCACGCTTGTGTATGTGCAACAAAAGAATACCAAATCTGTCTAGTCGACGATCTCTCCACAACCGAAAGATATGCGTGTGTGTATATTTGAACGTGTGCGTCAGCCATTCAGTTCCTTGTTTCGACCGAATCGAATAGTGGCCGGTTTGTGTATGCGGGCATACGCACATCGAGTGTGTGACTTCAGCCAGTCTACCCAAATAACGCGTTGAACGCATACTACGCTTTGGGCTGGACATTCCACGGTAGCATTCATCGGCCCTTTCTTCCATCCAAAAAAGCGATATGATATTACACGCAGAATTCAACAACGTAGATGAACCGTATAAAAAATTACTCAAACATGCAGACGAACAGCCTTTATTTCGCAGTTAAAAAACTTACGACGTGGTTTGAAGTCGGAATTGGACATGTGATGTGGATTTACACACGTTGAAATTTCAAGTAAAACGGAGAATAGGCACAGTAAACAAACCTGATTCTGAGTTTTGTTCCAAGAGACTGACGCACAAAGCGCGTGTAGTGGAGTATGCAGCATCTCTATCCAAACTTCTACTCTCTAGTCTCAGCGCCCTCACAACCATTGGACCCTCGAATGCGACGACGTTCGTTCGTATGGAATCCTGCAACTGAGCAGACTCAGACAGGATATTGGCTATGGAATACAGTGCCGGAGGATTCAACGGTTAATCCAACGAAGTTCAGTCTACCAGTTCGCAGACGTAGCGTGAGTCAAACCCCAATGAGAACTCATTCAGGTTTCAGTGTACCTGAAACCAACGCCAATCCGATTAGCAATTACGTGGCAAGTTCATCTTCATCTGAGAGCTCTGCTACTCCACCACCACCACCAGCCCCCTTCGCAGACGAACCACGGGAAACAATAGAAACTGACACTGAGAAAGTGATTTCACTGGTTGAAGAGAGACCAGTACATACGTCAACTCCGATTGCGATTAGACGGCAAATGCCATGTGAAGAAATGAAGACAGTCAATTATGTGGCAACCCATCCCACTTGCAATGCTGGCAGCCTTAGAAAAAATTTCGTGATTACAACCGCTTACCTACCGACTGGTGTCTCCAATGACTATAGACCAACGGAACGTGTAAGAGTAGTACCAAGTAGATATGCTGCCGCGATATACCCATCATCACGAAGCGATTTCACTGTTAATCATTTGCCACCCTTACAACCCTGTTTCGTCCACCCCACACGGATGCAATCAGCAGTTAGTTTACAAGGTCTCGATAGGGCCTGTCAGGTTCCACCGAAGCATTGCATCGGGTCTCAACAGGTTATCCGTCCAAAGCTTGTGATGGGACTGCGCGATTTGAGCAGTGTGAATAGGCTGGTCCCTTGGCCCAACCGATGGGGGAGTCACGTGCGCCATCTATCACAAACGAATACCCAGACGCTGACTCCCAACTGGAATATGTGCAACACTTTCCCGACGATAAACCACCATTCACGAATTCACTCAGCACCCACAGAGTTGCCGCAAACCTATTCCGTTCAACCCAGCTCTATTCCATCCGTGAGACGACCCGACCCAGGTCGACGGTTACGCATGACAGAGAGACGTCGTACTCTCTGGGGAACTCCAGGTGCGACTGCTGATTATATTCCGGTAGTTCAAGTCGGTTCAACATTCCTGCCTATGAGTAGTAATCATTTTGACACAGCATCATCAACTACAACTCTATTATGTGATAACTCATCAGCTGACGATCAAACGACCTTGAACAAAACAGACCTGGGAGGATTACAGAATGTTTGTTCCGATTCTGGCGTGGATCTGGCGGAAGTCGATTCAATCGACTTGAAACAAAATAATATTAACAGTCGTACTTCGGAAATAACTCCCAGCTCGCGAAGACGTAAATCCTTCAGCATTCGTCGGGTCAGTATCTACTAGTGTCATTTTATCGGTTTTGCCAACTTATTTTTTCAAAGTTCTAAACTGAAAGGTACAATTAGCTATGAAACCTGTTTCCTAAAGGGCTAATATCCGCTGAAGTAACATACGGTTAGGCTTCTGCTAACGAAGATAGAAACATGCCTAAGGAGTTGGAACCAACACGTTTGTTATTCCCTAAACCTGAGAGCGTGTTCATTAATACATGAACTGTGAGTAACAGATAATTCGATCGCAAATTATATGAAGCTGTTGAAATAGAGTGTTACAGCAAACTATGCTGTCAAGGCAGCATGATGAACTCGACTAACAAGAAACGTGAAAGTAATGATGAGTCAGTCAAACGCTTTTACTTGAGTTTCACTGCCGAGAGTGCACCTTCTTGTCTCGAGCGTAAGTTGAACTCAGGTACTCTTTCTCAATCTCAGTGGTTATTAGACACTGAATCCACTTTAGGCACCGCCAAACATCACATTTACACACTGTTCCGTACTAGCTTGTGGGCGATATTCAGTTTGCTCGATAACTTGGTGAGAAGAGTCAGACTTTCCGGTTAACAGTAACTTTCAATAACTTTGTGACCGGGCCATCTTATTCAGTTCGAAATTAGCGATTTTATCTAATCTGCATATAGGTTTGTCGATTATTGTTGAATGCTTATGGCTGTGACCAGCGCAAATAGATCATCACACATAACTGATCATGGCTTTCTCATTCACTTTGGTCGTTCACCTGGACCCATTCGACGAAATGCACTACGATTCGATTTTCGGTTTTCATGAAGCATATCAGTAGGGCATTTCTCTGCCACTACGAGAATGTAGACTATAGTTCATCTGACTATGAAATGACCATGTTAGCCATTGCGTAACTACTCTAACAATCGGCGAGGATGGATGTCTACTCCAAATATCTCCTGCATAAAAGTTTCTAAGTAAAGCTGAGATAGTCCTGTCGTTTTTAAGGGAGACACCAAATGTTTGGTTGTTTCTGTTTGATTATCCTGCGATCATGATTTTTCAGTCAAGTTTAAATCACAGAGTTTAGTCAGTACGGTCAGCTATGTCAAAGATGTACTGTGTAAATCTCATAAAAACTTCTGTATGTTTCCTGTGTAAAATTCGGATTTGTTCGATTATGGCTACTAGAGAGAAAAATATTGTTACACAATTTTCTCCTACCATTAATTACTGTCGGTCAGGTTTGATGTGGCAAAAACGAGGGCCAGTTGAATTGGCTTTACATAACTGTATACTCCTGAGACCTAAATATAATTACGTTTAAAATACTCATGTGACCCATCAGAAAGTGCATATTCACAACAGCCATATACCATGTTCATTATGAATACAGTGCTTGGTTTATTTGACCAACGGACAGTTGCAGTCTTCGTCGGATTGTTCGAATTTGTCCACATTGATGGTTTTAGAGTTTTACAGTGACCACCATCATACAGACACTCTTTGACTGGTTTTGTTTTTGCCTGAACTAGTATGGTAGAGAATCTTAACGGGGGAGCTAAATGACAACCCTTCGTGTTTCGAGATGAAGTTAATGTGCTCTGTCACCAGCCCAGTGAACATAACCGTGATAAAAGAACCTACGAATTATTGAATAGGGACTCGTTTTACATTCTGTTACTGTAGATAAACATAGTCCAACACGGAATGCCTGCTTACGCAGTGTACGACTGAGAGACCTTAAAACGGTGTTCAAAATGCTTCTTTGCTTCTCAACCTCAGGAAGCACTGTGAGCACCATTTCGAACCCTTGTCGTGATAGCCGGTTCACACTGGCAATCCGAGATGGAATGTGTCCATCTGCACCCAGACTGTCGTTCTCCCTGAAATGACTAGTACATAATGCTCGTATAAGTTCTGTTTTGCTCTATGGTTCGGAAACATGGCCTGTTCGCAAGGGAGATGTCAACAGGCTTGCTGTGTTTGACCATCGTTGTCTCCACCAGTTAGCCTACATTAAGTGGACTGGTTGCTTGGGTAATGTGGCCGCTCGACGGCGTGTATTCCGAAACGGTCAGGACGCGCGATCAACTGGTGCGCTAATTGCGTTGCGCAGTCTGCGATGTTTGGGTCAAGTACTCCATATGTCATCTGATCGTTTACCGTGCAGGGCACTATATACTGAGACCACCAACATTTGGGTGAAACCGTGTAGTAGTCAAGCAATAACGTGATTACGAACTATGAAAATCCTGACTGATCTATTGAGTAAAGTGGGTAGGTGTCGCCTGCCTACCTAGGATTGTCGTGGTCACTCATCTCGTTGGTTAGGGACGCTATCCGAGATGACGATGTGTCTCAGTAAGTGGCGTACCTGCATTAGTACCATTTCTAGTCCTTCAGCTTAATCTTCTTTTATCAGTTTTCAACCTTCTTATCAACCTTTTCCTCTAGAATATTCCACGTTACTGTTGAGGTAAGCAGCGGCCCGAACCACAGTACTTTTTGGCTGCTATGATGACGATGGTGCATTGATATGATGTAAAACAAGTCTAAACTCAGTTAGTAGTTTTTGGACCGGTTAGATTAATTTTTCGAATATATGAATGCTAGATCTATTTATGTTAGCATGAATGTCTTCCTTAAACCGTCAGCGGTACATGAGTCACAGCACAAAACCCAGCTGGAGCAACGGAAAATTTCATTCTATACAGAAACCCATTGTTCAAAATTACGTCACCGAAAAATTCCCTTCGTCCCGTCAGACTACTTAATGCATTCTCTAATGGCAATGCTTATTTTATCTTATCCAGGTGGCTAGTTCAGCAATATTGTTATTCCCTCAAAGGTGTACTTTCTCACATTAATCGTTCAATATTAAATTGCAGTGAATCAGCGTGGAATTGAAGACATCCTTTGCGTTAAATAACACGCGTTCCCTAGGTTGGTCACGTTCAACTGTAGCCATAACGGGTGGTATGAATTATTGTGTCGGTGTAGGCCTAAATATCGTCGAATGGAAGCCTGAAGTGGCAGATGTGTAGGTTTTCGATGCATAAATTAAAATGTCCCCTAATCGAGTCAAGAGGCAGTCATTTTCGATCTCAAATATGTTTCGCTTCACATTTTGGTCACTGACAAAATCCTCTACCTTATTCTTATTGCAGTTGACAAAAATGCTGATGTGATGTTGAGGTATTTTATTCCATACACCAATGAATTCATATTTCAATTGAAATAGGTCTATCAAAGTGGCCGTACAACCTAACCGATACTAAACGTGTTCTATCAGAGTTAGATCTGGTGATGATAACGTTTGCGTCTAACATGCACTTCGGTCTCGAGAATACTTCTGAAAATGGTACAGACCTATTCTTGAAAGACACTAAGTCAAGATAGCGTTGGAGCCGTTATAAACGTCCTCGTTCTAAATGACAACAATGAACGTCGAACACCTCTTTCCCTAGTGATCGCTCCCGACTACTCCTAGTTGTCTTATGTTGCCATTTTCATAAAAGCACGATATTCTTGATCTCAACGTAGTTGGCGGGTTTAAAACAGGCCCATTATGCTCTTCTACTGTCGTCCACTGAAGCAATAAAATGTAGCTCAGCTTACCTGATCGATCACAGCTGTGCAAAGTTGATGCGGGGGTATGTGACCCTACACTATAAAAAAAATCACAACGTACACATGCCGCGGCAACGAGCTATGATCTGACACAAAAGTATAATCAGTGAAAAAATACACGTTCAATGTCACCATCAAACTACGAGGGAAAAGGGTCATGTCATGTCTGTTGGTTCATCCAGTTGTCTTTTCTATGTGCACTCATTGTTTTAAACATAGTAGCAGGATACAGCGATAGTAAGAAGAGAGCTTCGAAGAATTGGCAGTTCCCTGTTTACTACCGCCGGATAACTTGGTTATCGATGCGAGACTTGCCAACACTCACCCACTGAAGGAATACTTCACGTAACCCTTTGGGGCTATGACCACACTCGTGGAGGCCATCTATATTTCACATGGTGCATCGTTGTTCAATCGCTTGCAAACAATTATGCTGAAAATCATAGATGCGTGATCTATTATTGTAACATGAAGATAACGAAATATCTCTTTGCGATTGCCTACTCGTTATGGAAATAATGTTCCACGGGAAAGAAGTGAGTCAGTGTGTTCTGACTATGGAGAACTTCGTTTTGATAGGCAGTGCAACATACCCTCTGCATTCAGTCCTTTGGTAAATGTGATTTCAGTTAGGCAGACAGGCTATTAAAAATGGTTTATCATGTACGAATCGAAACTTCCTTATGAGATATCACTGTCCTCCCAGCCTCTATGCATCACTTTACTTATTGGCGGAGACATGTACCGTGAAATTTGTTAAGATAAAAATTGTTGTATACACAACAGCCGTGGGAGTTAAAACCATTCATTTTCAGGAAGTCATGACTAGGTGTCATGTTGCTTAATATATGTGTACGTAAGGGTCGATATGCGTTCGAACAAAATTACCGTAGTATTACTTGTAAACGGTTCGTATGCTCTCTACTGCTTTGAAGAGTTGGGAATGTGGGACTTTCATTTTTCATTGTTTTGCGAGCCCAGATGAGAAACGTTATTGATATCAAGCATACGTTTAATCTTGTATCGGCTGTACTAGGCAAGCATCACCACCAGCGATCGTTTCGCAAAGCAATAACAGTCTGTTGATTGGTTAATTAGAACTTCTGGCACATGAACACGTCCAGTTCACGAACATTTGGCGGTACGAGTCAAAACATCTGATGATCTGACTTTAGTATGGTCAACTGCATCAGACGACTTCGCAGTGCCATGCAACTTTTGTGTGCCGACTAAAGTAAGACGAGCACAGGAGCGATGCAGACTCAGGCGTTCTTCGGATTTCTGGTCGGCACACTCGTTCTCCCCAGCATTTGCACATTTGATCCATTCCACATTCACAATTACGTACCGGACGGCTCCACAACTGAGGTTTGGAGACAACCTGCCGGTATAACATTGACAGATTCGCCGGACTGCAAGTGACATCACCGTCATCTGCCTTCAGTAAGAAGTTCGGCGCAAATCCCTCCTGATCTAGGTGCATCGCGAACACCACTCAGCAGTTGCTGGGCCTCTAACTCCTTTTGAAATGAACTATTCACATTTCTAGTAGAGTACAGGTGAAATGGTGTACATGTGTAATTGTCTTCTACAGTGTGCTATAACTCATCTTACGAAGCACCCGTAAGAACCAGTATATGCGTGAACTATATTTACTGAAAACCGGACAACCGTGAAAGCAAGAAGATGTAAAACATAAGAAAATTAATTAAAGAAGATTTTCGACTGCAGTTCTTTAAAGTAAGTAACGCCACGTTTGGAAGAAGAAAGAATTACATAGGACTTCTTGTATGCTTGCAGCTACTTTGAGCATAAGCATACTTGATGACATATTCGACTCTGTTTTTGTACGCATCTCAATTTTTGAATGTGTTGTTCAGGTTGGTTTGTGTTCTTGACACATTTACGGAACTAGTTCAGTTGCAAACCAGAAGCAGGTGGCTCTTGCCTCGAATTAAAACTTGTTCGCCAAAATAAGGATGAATTGTACTGGCTATTTAGTGTTGCAGTGGGCTACTCCAAACTATGCATCTCACTTAGATGATTCGCTCGTCAAACAAGAAATTCTCAGTCAGTCTATTGAAGTGTATACTTAAACCACATCAGCAGTGTTTTCAATTTTATGACGTGACAGCTAATTTCCCATACTAATAAATTTTACGAAAAATTCGTCTCAATTTACATCACTTGATTGCAAACAAAACACCGATTTCCAAATCTGGGTGCACGTGTGATAGTCGGACGTGGAGACAATCGACTGTCAGCCTGGTCATAAACTAAGGTGACAACTTTTTTTGAAATGAGGACCAGCAACCTGCTGACTGAAACACACAATAGCCGAATTGACAAAGCCACCACCGCGCGTGTCAGTCCTGAACTTTCTTGCTCTCATGACATGATAGTCAAACTTGTTTAACGTTTTGATCCGGAGGGCTATATTGATTAAGATTTCGGTACTCAAAGCGCAATCATGCCAGAAAGGTCAGAAGAGAACACCCACACGGAAAGCAGTTACGCTGACAGGCTTGCATATCGCATCACTGACTGTTTAGGAGTGCTTAAGAACTGAGGCACAATATAACCCCAGTGTCATGTTCAGCTCGCTTTATTTTTTAATACTCTGCATCAAAATCGATTTATTTAGTATTGAAATGTAGCCGAAATCCACTATTGAGTCAAGCTATGTTTCAAATCGAGTGTAGTAAAAAACCTACTACGCACTATGTTATGTGGTTGTGTGCGTTCACTTGGCCCAATAGATCAGTGCGTCACATTTGTCTGGCATAATTCCATCCCTATAGATAGCTTGTATAATTTCTTCGTTGGTGCATAGTGGCTCATATTGAAGCTCTAGTATAACTCCTCCAAATAGCTTTTGAGTGAATCACTAAAACTAGTTGTTCCAAACGACTGCTGTTAACATCTTAACGAACATTACACGCTTGCTTCTAAACCAGCCAACGACATCTGCTTTAGCTACTTTGCCCAGTCAGATGCAAATTTATCGCAATGTGTTAGAGTCTGGTGGGTCTCTATGCATTTGCGTTAATCATTATGATGAAATCGCCAGTCAGGCTGCTGTTTCACATAAAACGATAAATCGTTGAAAGAAT
The DNA here is from genome assembly GCA_013368495.1 of Paragonimus heterotremus. NCBI lineage: Eukaryota > Metazoa > Platyhelminthes > Trematoda > Plagiorchiida > Troglotrematidae > Paragonimus > Paragonimus heterotremus. The sequence continues at coordinate 73,002 of LUCH01000407.1, forward strand.
TACAACTAACATTATATGCATTGTAGTTTACAAAATTGAGAAGTTTTCCTAATGCTCTCATGATGAATAAAAATAATAGGTAACACCTAAGCGTTGGTACTTTAAATAATCAACCTATGTTTCCAATTGTATAGATCATAAAGGATAGCAAACGTTGATTATTTACGTCCTAGCTAAATTGATCTTTGGCCATCAACCGCAACCAACAACAACGATACATGGGGTTAACTTGACTGAATCACTGAAGGTCGTCTATAGAGATCTGTTTATCCAACCAACGGCAGTCCGGCAGTGCGGTCTTGTGACGGTCTAAGTGAACGTTTGTCCATCTCCCACCCGAGAGCATTGTAGGTTAAAGAAGCCCCTCTTTGCAATGAGCCTCGTTTTGATAGTACTCAGCTGATCTTAGTTTCTTGTTGATCATTCACTGATGAAAAGTCGTTCGTTATCTTCCCACTTAAAGCCACCGTTTGACTAGGCAGAGAACGGTCATGTGACTTTTAACTTGTATATACCAACGACAAAATTATACGATCACTCCAACTTTCAACGTTGTGCTCTTTACAAGCATGTCAACAACAGACGTAGTTCATAGTAACCAGTCATGTGCTATAGATACGTTGTATTTTGAATTTAGTTTGGGTGGACTGTAGAAAATTAAGTATGTACAAAAATGTTAAAAAATATAGTCGTGGTGAAATTATAAGGCAACCCAGGGTCGTTATTATCTCGTCGGCGTGATGAACTGGCTCACTGTGAGGTGGTCACGCAGAAGAGGGTGCCTTGCAGATCGGATATTCGCCAACCCCTAGTCGACTTCCCAACTTCCGGACAGCAATGTTATTGGTTTCGGCGTGGACTAATCGAAGACCAAGACCAGTGTGGTTAGCCCTCTCTCTCACTCGTCACGTATAAAAGCTAAGAACTGACGAGGTTGAAACCGAGGATTTTGACACGCCAGCAGATGAAACTAAGCATCCCTCACAGAAACAACCACGTCCACCTGATCCACAACGTACGAATTGAAGCTATGTCATCCGGCAGATTTTCGTTCCCCTGCTAAGTTGAAAAAATGAAGGGCAACGGAAGGTGGTTCAGCATATGAACGGAATGTAATTCCTAGCTTAGGTCGAAACTTAATCTCAATGACTCTACAACAACTGTACAACGGGTGCTAAACAGCACCTCGTTGTTGAAGTAGAATAAAAATAGTAAAACCGTTCCACGGATTCAGCAACAGATTCAGTCTAGCTTATTACGGACTAGAACTCGTGCTTTTTAGATAATGAGGGAAAATGTAATCTGGATAGGCGTGGTGCATGTAGAATGTGTGTCCCAGTCTGTACCATCAACGATCTGTACTGGTTAACCGCACAGGACGTGCTTTTCGCTCTCTGGTCCAAGTGAACTGGTTAAGCTATATAAAAACTAAGACGGTGGACTATTTTCTGTCACCCTTCTCTTTTTTGGACCGGCACTTGAATCCACATTTTTCCAGCACTAATTCATGAGCTATCTATCACGAGGGCACTTTTGCGAAGGTAGTTTATTTGCATTGGATGAAACGTTGAAATCTCCCCCCTTTCACAAGCGACCAGCTTACTTCGATGGTTGCTGAAGATGCAACACACACAAGACGAACAACTACTAGTGTTGTGATCCAAGAACGCGGATGGCACAAGGGTTGTTTATCCGACAAAGCAATACATGGGTTAAGCACTTAAACAAAACAAGACACAAAACCACTCGTTTGCACGCGGTATTCGGCCTCAAACCGTCACGGCTGTCACAGACGTCAGTGCTCAATTCCATTAAGTAGCAGGGACCGTTATGGGCGATGATGCACTTTGATGATTCTTCCTGCATTTTTCCTGTGGCTTGTACGATGTCAAAATATATGCTCCGCATCTGCTACCGAATAGCTGCTGTATGAGTAGTATAATACGATCGCTTGTCTCCACTGCACTAGCATGAAAGTTATCTCACGTTCAGACCAATGACAACACCGATCGACTGTTGACCAAGCCTTACCTCGAAACCCGTTCTCAAAGCGTCGGATGTCTAAGGTGTCAGGGACGTTGAGCTTGTGCTACAACTTGATTGAAACCTGGTAGTCTGAGGTGATCGTATATATATATATATATATATATATATATATAGTACTGATCTATTGATGCTTGGTTCAAAATGCAGTTGCCATGGTTTTTGCTTATCATTACGCTTGCTGTCATATTTACTGTTTCATTACAGGCTCAGGTTGTTTCCGCGTTTGAACAAAGTTTGAACAGTATGTCACAGCGCCTGCAAATGCTGACTCACACAACAGCGAAAAAAGTGAGCTAATCAATTGCCGTTTTGTTTCTCGTCTTCCTTTTTGAAAAACCGCCCTCAAATATCATATTTCAATTTACATGTTCATTATATTTGCTTCTAAAGCTTCACATCTTCTACCACTGGCTGCCGTTTAAAGAATTGATAGATACGGGAAAGCTCCGTCCGACTGCTGGTTGCTTCGGCAAATTACCAGATCTAGCTGGAACCAACGAACCGAAATACCTCACGCAACCAGCTCTATCCAGTTTCAACGTCCAGATCTGTTAGATAATGTGTAAACCTGTTGATCTTGTCCACTAGATGGCACACACTAGGTGACATACACCCACTCAAGTCAAATTTTTGTTTGTATCTTCAGGGATTGTGCTCCTCTCACTTCTTCTTTTCAAACATACAGTAGAAAGTCAGAGTGAAACAAAAACGATCACGTCTAGATTAATAGTTAATAAACACATTTACGGGTTATATATGGTATCTCGGGGGTAAACTGTTCATCCTTTCGGGACTTATATTCGGTCACAAATCATGTGTTCCCATCTTCGCCTGCATCTTTAAAAACAGCTCTACTCAGTCGTCACATTATGTCCACAATTTCTAACGGATTCGACTGACGCTTTTTCTATGTGAAGGCGTCAGTCGAATCCAGTCAGAATGAACTTTCTGATTCAGGGGCATTATAACTCCAGTTCAAATTTTATGCAAAAATGGGGCAACTAGCGGGAATCTAAATTGTCCAAACAAGAGGCTGGAATTCAGTTTCATGAAGCCAATCAAATGATTTTTAGGGAGAATAAACTGAGTGCCAATACAGATGAAATAATTTCCTTCTTATACTGTCTCATATGTTTAGTAATCCCAAATATAACGTACAGGTTCATTTTACAACAGTCTTTTGGAATGTATGAACTATTTCTGCGTCCTGTTTCTATATAAGTATGTTCGGGCCAAAAAATATGCAAGGGGCCGAGAAATAACACACCCTGTACAGTATAGGTCTGTAAGTAATAGACCAACGAAAATTTCAGCCACCGTCTGAGTTGAATAAGTGTGTTGCCACAGTTTAATCATGTTTTCAATATTCGCTCCGTTTTACTTCCTCTTGTCAGCTGTGGGGCCGAAAATACTGACAACCTAGTTAGATTCCTTACTAAATTGGAAATGACTTATGTGCGCGCGGCGGGCCACTTCACGTGTTACCGGTAATCAATCATGAGTTAGCTCAGATTATAGTGTGACTTGCTGTCTGTCAGAATATGGACGAATTGTTAGCAGAACGCTGGATTAAAGGCAACAACGCGATGAATATACGGTTATAAAGGATAGTAGAATTTAGAAAAAGGGTCAGAGTTACCTGACTGGTCAAACACAAAACTAAGTCAAAATAGTCATCATTCACATTTCTTAACACAGAATGAGTTCGGTCCGAGTACGAGCATGAGTAGACCACAAGAAAACAAGCTAGTTGAATGGTGTGCAAGAGACCAATTACTGTGATCTTTGATCACAACTGTAAGGCTTGAACAAGCTGTTTGGGTGAACAAACAGCTGAATTTGAGTCCTAGCTGAGTTTCTTATTCGGACAGCGCTAACTTCGATGGCAGCGAACATCTGCCACCTAACCATTTTCGGTCAATTAGATGGAACTTCACTTAGTACACGGAAAACCTACGTGGGGTCAGTACACCAATCTGTGTCGTCCAGGTGTGCCACGATTGTGATGTCACCCGACTGCGACGCACTAATTCCAAACTTATTCAGGTGATGCTATCTGGTTCGTTTAACCCAACGTGTAATCGTCCGATCAACTTACTTTTTTGTAAAACAACAGAACAGCCAGCATACCAGCACGAACTGTCTGAGAGCAGGAAGTTAGTCTTACTGGTTCAGTTTCACAAAGGGCAATGATGTAGCGTGAGTGCTGAGACATCTCGGAAATTCCGATAGTGCCTAAGACTGGCTCACTAATGCGTTATCTTCACTGAAAAGCAAGTGGGTGAATACTATCTTTTTCTACACATCAGTGACGTAGTTACGTAGTTCAGCCAAGTTCACGCTCCGCATTATAAAACGATCAGAATAAGTAGTTCGACGTAATATATTGATAGTAGATTTTAACGCGAGTTATTATGTTCGCAGAACAAATTTTCCTTGTTCTGCCTGTCAAATAGCAAAAATTTTGCGTTTTCGCTTGGGTAACACGAAAGTACTGTTTGGTTCATGTCGTCCTGGAACCAATAAACTACCGTCAGACTGTGTTTTGAGAATAACCTTCAGAAACTGAAACACGTTCAACTGGTATGGTCAAAATTCATTAACTGGCCCCATACGACACTTTTAGTTTCGAGTGGTTCACTCTCACCCGTACCCAGAGTGGCATTGCACTTCGGTCACAAATTAGGAGCGGTTATTTTTATGACTGTAGTTTCGAATGTACTAATTTGATAACTAAAATGATCTTTCTAGCTTCCAATATTCTATATTATCCTACTGACCTAATAATGAAATTTTGTTCGTTACGTTTCTTATTCTCTGAGCGAGTGAAGACGTTCAAGAAAAACGTTGGGCTTCGAAATTATCCAGACTGAGGCTTACAGCTCTTATTTTTGGTAGTGGGTTTTGGATTACAGTAACTCGCCCCATAAGACGTCAGAAGAAAACCGACAAAATATAATTTGCAATTGTATGACCCAATGTTGTCCGCAAGTTATTTCAGCTGTTTGTTTCCGTGCTCATAGTTGGAAGACGACGAAGTGGCAGAAACCTTAGTTTGGTATCTCCCCACATGCGTTATCTATAGCCAATCTGGAGTTCAGTAAGAAAAGTGACGCTAAAACGTAATGAACAGTAAACCTGAGACAAACCATGATTTTATAGGACACACCGAATTACGACATTTAATGTATAGGAAAAAAACTGGAGACCTTTTACTCACCCCGACGTCTGCAATCACCTTACATAACCATGTACATCGTGGGCCACAGGAATACCAACAGTTTCTTAGCCGGCGTGTTTATTTGATCTGAGCACCACTGAGCACATGTGAGATTACCTAGAACGTACCGTTAGTCAACTTAGATTATTGTTAAATTCAGCTGTCCATTAAAACACGTGAGCTAATCGTCACGTATGATGGAAAAGTGAGCCGATAACTATAGACTACACCAACAGTGCAATTGTTTTGCTCTGAGGTTCATTGCATTTTCAACTCTGCAATTGAAAAATTTCACACGGTTCTGAGGGGCGTAGCCACAGCCCCACATATATAGTCATGCCAATGAAAAACGACTAAGCAAATGATTGAAATACTTCTAGAAATTGGTGGTTTTTCAGTTTAGGAGTTGCGCTACGTTGTGATTTAAAAGCCGGTGTGTAAAATTCGTATAGGACTCTATGTAAGAAGATCAATAAATTCCATGAGCAAGCTTTATTTTTTACTCGAGTTGATTAAACTGTGATTTCAGCTATCTCTTACTTTGAGTCTATTAAAATTTTTGCTAGTTTTCGCGCTACTCTGTCGTTTAAATATTAAGGTAGTTCGTTGAGGCAGAAGTAGAGCAAAATATAACTGCAAAAAGAACAGCAACTATTCCCCGATTTGCTGAACAGTGATGACGCTTACAGATCCACAAGTTCAGGACTCAAACAAGATTAAACTAGTCCATACGAAACTTGCAAACACAAAATAGGGCGGGGCTTCGGAGAAAAATGACAACATATGTATTGTTAGTAAATAAAAAAAGGTGTGGTAGAATGGTCTTTTGAATTAACGTGAAAATGTACGTGGACAATAGAAAAATCTTCGGCAGGCGTACAAGGAAGAGATATTTGTTTCACGAATGAGGTCGACTTGTTGGTAAAGAATTCCTTCACATGTTGTAAGCTGTCGTGATATTTCTGAAAAATGTTTAACCTGTTGTGAAATAATTACAGTCAAGTCATAACGGTTTAGTGTTTAAAACATTTTTTAGGAGTATTGACTATTTTGATACTGTACTGATGAGTCAATACGAAATACTTGCATCTACCAGTTTTTGTGTTCTAACGGTGTTGTTCAGACTTTGATACAGTCTGTGGATGTGGAAATGCTTGACATGAATGTTATAGCTGTCACTTCAGGGTAGACTTATTTGAACACGATGTTGGACCACTTTAGAAGCTCATCGTGATTGTCTCTTGGGGTGGGAAATGTCATCTTATATGGACTAAGACCTCATTAGTATTACAGTAAGCATACACAACGATGCGAATGTTTCCTTAAACCAGCTGAGTCAATTGTGGTGCAACAAAACCTGATTGTCTAAACAAATATTCTCAAGACGATCATGCAACAGGTTCTTTATGCCTTTTTAGTTGGATTTATGGGATATCTTGTTACATAATCTCACGCCAGCAATCTGTTTCGATTGCTTCGCCGTCGCTGGTAATGATGATGACGATGATGGCGGGGGTGGCCCCATTCTTGTCACATGTGTCCATGTTTACTACTCTGACTCATTCAGGTCAACGTGTCAGACAACAGCTGTTGTTCATTTGTATTTCTGACAGGATACCGAATTACACGAATTACGAGCTACCATCCACACGTTGCGCTCCCAATCTGGCCTTGGTTTATCCAAAATGTTCCGAACCAATGAAAACAATGGAGCCGATCGAATACCGGGACAAATCGAATGCGCAGAAGTAAACGATGTAGAATCCACTACAGTCGTCTCAAAACAGTCCAATGGGGAACTGCAGTCACAAACGAGTTCCGATCATTCTGGTCGACCATGTCTCCCACCCGAAGGAACAAATCAAAAGTCAGCACATTTAGGGTTAAGAACCTCGGAAGCTGGTACAAATAAGAGTGGATGGGTAAGTAGACTCACTGGTGCAATAACACTTAAGTACTGAAGTGAAGTCTGTTTAGAGTTTATTAGAACGTGTTAGAAATGTGTCGAAATGCACCAGCATGTGTTGTAGCCAGTCCACGACCTATTACTAGGGAATAAACTGATGAAAAATCGAACACAACATGAATAAACCTCCCTGGGGAGAGTCGTTTAGTAATAAGTAAATAAGTTGCACTGATTATCTCCACAAAATATTGTAGGTTACGTTTTGCCTGTACAGACCAGGTTCATCCCAAATTTATTTTTTACTTGTTGGTTGAGATGTATTATCACGCAACGTTTCGTTCATTCTTCTCATTTCCATACGCAAACTGATCGTCAAATGCGTACAAACAAGATTTCGAAATTTGTTCAGCCAGCAAACCACATTCTGTCCTGTAGAAATGTGCGCATGGGAAGTTACTATATAAATAAAGACTACTGAGTAAAAGAATGAATTAGAAAGTCAAATAAAGAGAGAGAACTGCTAGTAGATAATTCAGCGAACGGTCAACCTGTCATGCCTACTCTACTCCTTCGGCTAGTGAGATGTACACAATGCAGCTAGTTGATGTTTATTGAATTACTTTCGACTAAAAGAGAACAGAAACAATGCCGTTAAACATTGGGGAGCACAGGGGAAAACAAATAACAAAAAAGAAAGAAAACTAACCGACCAACACACAAAATGTCACTAAGGTGTGATTATGTTCACTATCATCTGACTGAAGGTGCACACTGTTGATTTGCCAAGGCGTAAGGTTAGTATCTCACAGAAAGCTAAGGAGCATTTGCTTAAAACTTAGCAGACAGCACAGAAATACTTCGTATAATCATCTGTTTCTTTATGGCACGCTAGACTGTCCCGTTTTCGGCAGTAGGTTGTGTTCTGCAATTCATTGTAGATACATTCGCATATAAACGTTGGCTTGGCGAATTTAGGCTTAAAACCATTTTCTCAAAATTTGCCAGTTGATAACGTGCACAACATAAATAAAATGTCGGAAGTACAGGTACGCAGACTCACGAATATATTTTACAGGCGTAATCAGAATCGACCTACTTGCAGTCCATGGTGTCCACCACCACAAGAACATTCATATATAGATATTTTTTAACCTAATGACAAGTGTGATAGATAATGTCGAGGTGATAAAGTAACTTATCGAGTGACCAGACGGCTTTATCGTAAAATATTTCAAACCGTAAGTGAATCGGCTAGAAAACTAATATTTTCATACACACTACTTTTAATTGCGTGAATAGGTAAATAGATCAACTTCAGAATGATGAGTTCAAACATTTCTTATCACATTCAACCTGGGGTTTACTTTCTGAAATACTCGATGATGCTAGTCATCAAGGTTGTCACTATCGACCGTTAACAGCCAAAATATACATCAACAAAATGTTGCAGCTGACAAGATTGTCAGAGGTCAGAAGGCGTATGTCCCATTAACCGCAATACACGAAAATGTTCATCCGGATAATTAGCCGGGAATAGTGATTGAATCATAGAAAGCATTTGATAAGAAATATACTGGTAAAAACGATATCGATATTCATCTAGCAAGGTTGCTGAAACCTTTACAGCGGTTCGTGCCTTTCCAATCTGCTTAAGTCAAATCGTTGTAACAACTTGCGAAGCTCTTGTTACACTGTCGTGCTCGCCAATCCAAGCCCTTTGATTACCGTAGTTAGCAGGTTGAGAGCCTAACTACTGCAAAAGCGAGCTGTTGCACAGTATGACACTCTTAGTTTGCCCACTCTCCAGCTGAGGGATGGTTCACGTTCGATGAAATTGTTCAGTACATGTTTAATCCGTTAGAATGCGTTTCTGAATGCAACGCAGTTGAGGTATCCAAGGGATACCTGCCCGCAATAGCAGACAAAACTACACATCACATAAAAGACGAAAATATGTAGGACTAGTTCCAGTTATAGGTGAAAGTGAGTATTTGATTGTGTCAGTGTAATCAAGTCCACCGTGTGGTATACACTTTTGATTGTTGTTTGATATTCTGGATTGTCCTGGACAGCAGGGTGTAAGGTAGATTAAGTTTCACATCCTTCTTGTTGTCAGCTCTCGTTCCTTCAAATCTCTCGGTTGCTGTTTGATAAAATCAACCGAGTGTTTTTTATTAGTAAAATTTAGATAAGTTCCTCTTTATCTTCGTTAGCTATGTCCAATGTGTAGATTTGTGCTGGAAAATTGTTTCCACTACAGCCCGCTCGTAAACAACTGGGAAGGATTTTTGATGCACGTTAAATACTGCCCCGTTATAACTGTCCCCTGCTGTTATCACTGTGAGCAGAACATATAAAAGTGGTCGAACAATTATCTCCTGTGATCTACCTTTTACTAATAACTTGATATGAGGGAGAAATCAGTGTGTCCACTGCTCGTTAATATAGCTCACCCTCACCACTAAAATCGGGACTCCGTCGCTGTATAAATCATAAGGATTCGTGTTTGTGAAGATTGCTGCCGTTTCTTATCCAGTCTTTGGCATAAAACATCGAGCAGTGTTGGTCCAAGTCAACCGCCTATCGAGACGCCATCAAGTTGTTCGAAACTATCAGACTTGGAAGTAAAATATCGCACTCCGTGTGATTCAAAATACGGTATAACTGGCGTTGTGGACTCTATGGCGGTTTGTTGTCATCATTTTGGCATGTCTTACATGGATGAAAGGTTTGGAGGAATCGTTTCGTCTTGCAGAAAAAAATGTTTTTGACGTAGTATTTAAAACATTTCAGTGTGCTTGACAGCCTTTGATTCTCGGATTGTCTAGCCTTTCTGTCTGCGGCACTGCCACATGCCAAGTACGTGTTTAAAGGCGTGGTTAAACTAAGGCAAGTAGATTTGTGGATAAATCATGGACTGTCCGAACCAGGACCAGAAACTGAAGACAGTCATTAACGTGTTTGAAGAAGTCGGCTAATCTGATCGGTTCATAACGCGGAACATGATGGTTACTAAGTCACAGGGTTCGATTATCACGATGGATAAGAAAGACCCATCCACTTGTTTTCCATCCGCCTTGTAACCGTGACACTAGATCGTCGGTCTAATCAAACACTCAGAAGCACACTGCTGACGATGAGGTTACGCGGCTGGCTCAATGCATCTTCGAACGACACTGAGCCTGGAGGACAAACTTCCTATCCTGGACTAATTCACGTTTATGTACTCATTGTCTTGCTTTTGACCAATAGATCACGTAGATCGCATAAAGCGACGTTTGTTCAGAAGGATTAAAAGGTATCATCCGGCATCGCAAGAAGCTGGTAAGATTGAATTTATCAACGATGTAATCGTCGTACATCCAACTGATTCTGGTCACCGAGTTGGCTTTAAGTAGGTTTTCTGTGTGGGTTACAGGACTCTGGTCAAGTGGCGGACGACAGTCACGCTTGAATCTGGTCACCATTCGATTATGCCACTCGATTCTCTGTTCAAACAGGAAATCAGTGCAAGTTTTGCAGTTTTGAGGTCAAAGATCGTACCACCAGTCTGCATTCCTATTCACACTCCGCTCCATAACACTGTGAAGTAATTATGTATAGAACTCCAAACCAATCATCATTACCACTGGAGATTCTGTATACGAACGGCTACGTTGTAAACGTTAGGAACTTTTTAATGGTTCCAATAACATTCGGTCAAACCGCTTTCTGTTGTTTACATTCTGGTTTAACTTCATTAAACTTATTTCGTTGCACAGTGAATTATCGGAAACAGTTTTTCGTCACCCTTCTCTTAAGTGAGACTAGCACACATCCCGCAATCCCGAAACTTTGAAAAATGAATCTATATTTGTTTTGCATTATACAGTTTGGATAGAAGGATTACAATTATTAATGAACTTTCGGACTAACTAAAATCAGCCGATTTGCAACATGGTTCCTTCAACTGAATACCTGATTCTTCTCATTCACTTGAAATATATGCATCATGTGTCCAACAACGGTCTCACTAACGCCTATTTGAATAAATTCACTAAAAAGAGGTCTTGAATGAAAGCAAAGGAGAAAATGAACCACTGGGTGTGGTTTAATGACTTCTAAAACAATGTAGATCCACGTTTGTATATGGCAGGCAGCCGGTACTGATTTTGTGCTTTCCTCGCTTTACAGACAGTCTTTTCAATCCGTTGTTTCGGTCGAAACTGTGGTTTTCTGTTAATAGTGTGTCTCATTTTCTCAAAATTCAGCATTGTTATGTAATAAGATGTTAACTGTTAGTCAATCACGGAAGGTGCTTCTTGAGTCTGAAACTCAGGTATACAATTTTACGAAAAAAATAAACTGTCTGAATCGTTGGATCTGGGTTGTCTATAAACACGTATTATACAGAGCGGAAAGCTGAGAAGACAGTTCACTTCAGTGTCTGTCCTATGAGGAATTTAAATCAAGGAATTGGTGAGACATTATAGATGTTATGATACGCACCCGATAATAGGTTTAAGCACACAGAGTTAAGGAAAAATGAACAGTTTATAGATTGCTATCACTTATCTGTTTAACCGTTGCATATTTCTTCCAGTTGTCCTCCTTCTTCATCTGCTGTCTTTTTCTATCTGCACCTGAAATATCCGGACAATGCGATATTTACGTCCTAAAGACATCAATCATTCTTCTACTCTGTGTGCTGTCTAATTCACACGGAAACATAACGTTAGCTGGTTCCTCCAGTTTCTCACTCAGTGTGGTGTGTACCTGTAACTGAACTCTGCATTAAAGCGTCAGTCTGTTCAATTTAGGCATGACTGCGTGTGATTCGTCTTTAAGTTCATATACGTGAAGTAGTGTCTTTTAACTTAACCCCGAACGGCCTTGCATAAATATAGATGACTCGAATAAAGCTTGTATTTTAAATAACTTCCTGCGAGAAACGGAGTTTACAGTACCAGTATCGTGTTCTCATGTGGCGAACCAGATTCACCTCATGGTAAGCGAATGGAGCAAGAGCGGATAATGATACGAATAAAAGTTTTGATTCCATACCTAATAAGTGGTCAACTAGTGTTAGTTGTAACTCTAGTGAACATTCCACTTTAAAGTATACATAACTCGTATAATGTTGGAGATTCTCGCAAACTGTCAGTTACAGGGAAGAGCACTTTTCGGCTTGTATAGCTCTGACAACGGCTGAAAGACTGAGGTTTTGATTCTCTTGGATGCACTACTGGAATTCACTTGCCCATATCAACCTCGCGCAGCCAACCTTGAATTAAACTTTCCTGTAGTGTTCTCAAATGGACCAATATGTTCTCTTCTATTTTGCCGTATTCAACGCAATGTAATCTTTTTTTCAAGTCATAACGTATATAACTACCGAATCTATCACGGCAAAAGTTCACAAAGGTACTAAACAGGCTTTGACAATACTACTCGTGATGTGTTCCGGCATATGTTACAGTTTCGAAGCTCCATTGAGAAAGCATTTCGAAAAAAGTCGCCCTCGACCTCTCTGTCATCTGGTCCAGGGACAGCATTGTCTGCTTGTCCGCCAGCGGATTCTTCTGCGATGAGTCCAGTGCATTCCGGAATCTGCAGGATGACAACCACGTCTAGTGTCTCACAAGCACGGGAGAACCTTCAGTTAGGCCATCGGTGCTCACAATCCCAACCTGCAGAGTTCAACCTTCAAACAGCCAATCGGACAAATAGTTGTTCTGGTTTATCACCTTCGGATTCGTCTACGTCGTCATCATCTTGGAGCGCCTCTGGGACGGGTACCGGCGCTGTTATTGGACACTTTGCGGGCGATAAGACTCCTCATGGTGAGATCTACTTGTTTATATAATAACGGTCAAACAAAAGTATAATATCTGGACCAAACTAGAACCCATTCCCTAGTTGAACAAATGATTTTGCCATGTAAAAGAAAGGAGTGGATTGTGAATGGTTAGAACAGATCAGACCGATTAGATTCAACCAGTTTGCCAAACCAAGGAGAAAGCAAATATATGCAAGTAAAGCATGGCTAAAAACAGAAATGACAGTTACGTATACCATCATGCAAAGGATACGTATCAACTGTGAGAAGTGTATAGTCATCCATTCTTTGCACATTCACGTATGTTCACACATACACACCCGAATTGATCGAATGCAAGAACTGTAATGAATACTGACTGCCCCTTAACCTATCGAATTTTTGCACCAGACTGCGGGTTCCTCCAGGCTTTACCGCCGGGGACACTACATTACAAACACCTTACACAAATGGGCTGTAGAAAGTTGTCCTACGTAGAAAAATATTTTCCTTCTCCCTCATTAATACTAGATAAGTGAAGATTTTTGTACTGCTCAAAGAATACTGTTAACGAACTCCGCACCGGTTTGTTTGCTGATATACCTATGCGAGCACAAATATCACACGTGAAGGCATTCACAATTCTGGAAATCTTGAAAATCGTTAAGTCAAGGTGATCGAGTGGGCCAAGGTTACTAGTGAATATTGTGGTCTTATTGGGTCACCAGATCAAGCTAGAAGAAATTGTGCTGAGCCTGATAAACGAAGGAGGGCCACATGTGAGAACTGCTGTCTAGCTGTGTTGCCGATAATCAATAAAGGTCACAGTAACGATCAGTACTACGAAACAAACACTCACTTTAGGTGAACAAACGCTCATTCGGTACATGTAGATATAACTACAACAAGCCTAGAGCAGTAACAGATGTGTAGGATCAGCGATGTCTGAATTTTACAAACTAACCTGCTACCTTTCAGTCAGCCTCATAGTCTGTTCAAGTCTGCGGCACATCAGCACAACTAAGATTGTTATTTGATTGTTTGTCAATAGGGATATATAAACGACTGATGGCGTTTGAAGATGTCTTTCATGATACCACGGATTAGAAACATACATCTCTGGAGTGTGTATGATGTTTACCATCTGACGATATAAATGAAATGTGATTTTTTCTTTACAAACGGCTGAAAAATAAAGGCAAAATCATGCATTTCGCTTAGCAACACTGGTTGTTCAATAACGTGATTGTGAAGGGTTTCGCACAGTGGTTCAAACTGAACTGAAACGGTGTACATGAATTTGTTGTCTACATGGGGGACCAAATATGGACAGAACTGTTCTGTACTGCTTGACCGCAGTAAGCCAGAGTTGACAATTTCCTGGTCTTAGTCGTTCTCCTACAACACTCTTATGTATCGTGGAAGTCGCACTCTGAGTCAACTCCATTGGTTCTGGCACACCTATGAATGTTAAAATATCAGATTCTACACTTAAACCGAGAGAAATAAAACATATTTACTAACCAATCTTTTTAACATAAGGCCCCAAAAGGACAGAAAATATCATAGTTCATGTACATTGCTGATTAGACTTGGTTTACATGTTTCTCCATCCCCTCTCTGAATACAGGCATGTCCTCATTATGATATCACATGTCATAGGTTGAGTGAAGCACTTCTAACTTATAGGGATCATTCACAAGTGGCATCTAACCAGAATACTTACCAACATATGAGAATTTTACTCACCTTAAAAAGCATATTGCAATGTATTTACTTGAACAATTGAATCGACGCAAGTTAAAGATGACCGACATAATGCTCAGTGCAATTCACAATCTCTGTTAAAAGTTCCATTAGACTGTTATGGTGAATAACTGGTTTCAGTGACCACCAACAAAATGGTTGCTAACTATCTCGACGCGGATGGTTTCCGCAGTACCATGCATCGTAGAGAATTGAGCTATTGATCCGTGAACAAGAGTCAGAGTGATAATCTAGACCAGTATTCACTAGACCACAAAGTCTAGGTTGCTGTTTGTGTATTGCACCAAAAAAACAAGTGTGAAATGGTTTTTATTCCGACTCAATGTGTAAAATTTCATACCTGACTACGTACAGAGAGTGTGCAGTCAGTCATTACGTTTTGGTCACATTAGACTTGTGTGTGGTCTGTTTGTTGCACAAGTTTACTTTATTTGTAAGTCTGCAAACGATCTCTGAAAGAAGAAGCGGAACATTCTTTTAAAAAAACACTTCGTTCCTTTTAGAAGTATGAACAAAACAGTAAAGACACGGAGAGCGGATGTTGTAAACAGAACTGAATTTAAAATAAAAGGAATCGGTTTTCCACATCAAACAATTAGGGGGTGGGGTAGGTTGTTAATCGGTGATTTAGGAAAGGTTAGCTTTGCCTGCTTTTTCTACCGTCCAGATATTCCAAGGATATCAGTCGTCCATTTTGACTGCTGTAGTGTAGACATTTTGCGGTGCACTGCTGCAATAATTAGCTCAAAGATACAGTTCAGGGTTACCGTGGCTGATCGGATGAACCACAGTGTACTTTGAACACTGTTATGTCTGGAGGGTTTGCGGAAGTGTTGATGTTGGCTATTTCGTGTGATTCGCTAACACTCTTACCCGTAAACATGGATGTGGACGGACTCGATGAACCGGCTATCAATAAGGTCTGGTCTCTGGTGCGACTTCAGAAAAGGGCAGTCATTTTACTGTCCAACATCATCGTGAAATCTTTACACCATCTACTCTTCGCAATGTGTATTGGAATACCTTGTTGAGGAGGATGCTGTAAGTCTAGGCCATCAGCGTTGACGATAGGTATCATCATCACCGCCATCATCATGGTATAATCTCAACTCCCACAGTCTGTCCCGTAGTGAGAAAAATATAGATTTACAAGTTAGATTTAGCAATGCTCACCGATGAACGCCAAAAGAGTTCGCACACAAGTGCACAAGTAGAAGATTTCTCATCACATATTTAACCGACTGATCGTCGTAGGTGATGAATCTTAACAGCAGTTAGGATGACACCTAGGGATCTCTCAAATCTCCGGTTGTAATTACGATACAGTTGGTTGACATAGCAATAAACGGGCTGATAACGGGAGATTTAATCGGTTTCACTATCGATGTATTCATCCAACTAAACAGTATATGAGCGGTTCACATCCACGTTTAGTCGGTATACAGCTGTGGAGAGAAGAGACAGGCCATAACTAGAAAACAGAAGTAAGAGGAAAGATGGGACCCGAACAGTAGAAGCACCTTTCTTAGCTGAACTGTGTAATATCAGGGTACCTGAATCTTGTGAATCTATAATTGAGCTGTATGTAAACATACTATGGCATTTGCCAGATAAACAAAGAAGGTACTTGCAACCGGCTGGTCCCGGTGACAATCAGCGCAATGGTGCAGAACCGTTTCGATCTTGTTGAGTCGTAACAACACCACTCACGCCGGGAACTCGGGCACACAACCTGTGGATAAGTGGTGGATTATAGTCCAAACAGCTATTCAATAGACAATTGGTACACGGGTGCCGGGACTGTAGAAAGAAGTATGAATCGTTTTCCCTAACCATTAATCGACTTTACCATAATAGAAAAAGAAGCTCAACAGCGGAGGAAAGTAAAGACAATATTCGCGTCAATGCACCCATGAGTCGCCAACACTTCTACCTTCTCTGACCATTGACTGTGTGAAACGTGGGATCCCTAGTAAGGGTGACAAATACGACCTACAGTGGATAACCGATTGGTAGCTGTTTACATTTTCTCATGTCAAGTTGTTAATCGTTCACCCCACATTTTAAGGATACGCTGTCGACAATGTGTTTTCGACGTAGCAGGTGATTAATCGAACTTTTTGGTATACAGTTTGCCCACTGAAATCTCTGGGCAATTAGAATTTGAGTCATTAAACTTATCAGGTACACGCTATCAGGAAACCATTACATACTCACATCGTTTCCTATCTGCTGGTATTATTCACTGAGAGTTTTCAAATGTAGACAACGACGGCCCTCCCTCTCTACTGTACGAGGTACTTACGAGAAGTAGCAACGCACAAGATATTAAACGAGAGTTGCTGCTGGAGTCACTCGCACATGACCAGAGCTAACTACGATATTAGGAAGTTCAAAGGTTTATAGGTTGTTACAGAGGGCAGAAAGATCCTTGTCCATACGTTCTTGTCTCTGTGTTGGTCGCGGAGGTTTACGCTGTTTGTTTTCTGAAATTCTGATGAGTGTCTCCACCGACCTAGTACCATAACAGTGAACCGTTATGTTGGGTGGTATATGACATCCTGTCGATATATCAGTCGAAGAATGCGGTGCCTCAGGACATGAAGAAATTTACTGTTAACGATTCATGTGTATTAACTTATACTTCGCAAACGATCCATAGACCTGCTGTAAAATAGCACAGTAGGAATTTTTTTCTCTTCTGCAACAAATTAGGACAGAGGTGTCTGTCAGGCGTGTGCTGGGCATATGATGTTTTGTAGAATAACCGTCGTGCAGGCGACCTTGGGAAGAAAGTGATGACTAGTCAACTGTCAGAGTGATACAACGTCTTGGTTGGAAACCCTTGAAGTTAATCAGCCAGACGTGTTTATTGCTGTAATTGAACGCGGGTCACTCATCAGATGTGAAATACCAAAAATGAAAGAGCTTCAAGAATGACAGTTAAGCAAACAAATTTTTTTATTATTTTGTTTATTTCCTGAGTACTCTCAAAGTTGTGAGACAGACAGTTTGGATCCAATTTTATGACATTTCGTACGAATGCGTAAGGACTGATGCTAATAACGTTGACGTTATTCTAAACAGAATATAGAAAATAGCTAAAAGTAGATGGCCTTGTAACACAGACTGTATACTATTCCAAAGTGGAATAAATAAGTTTTATGGATTCAAAGAGATAGTCGTTACTGTTTTTGAACACAACCTTAAATTACGGTCATTTGTTCGGAGACAGTTGGATGAGCGATACAACTCAGGTGATCAAATGCCTACGGAGGTTTCAACCGACTATATTGAGTTAAAGCTAAGATATTCTTCAGTATTAAATAATTCGTAGATGAAATACTGAACACTTTCTTTTTCGTAGGTATTTTGTTTGTAATTGATGGATTTTTCTTGGTGGATTAGAGACGTAACCAAAGTAGAGATTTGAACTGAGTGGCCAGATCACAAAGTAATCATAAACTTCATTCACACTCGGGGTCAACTTCATTAGCCAATGTGGACAAACATTGATAGGGTTTGAATTCCTCTTACTGTCTAGGGCAGAGTTTCACTTTATCCAGCAGCAGTGAAATGGCAAATGTTATTTGTGTTGAAGATTCAGCACCAGACAACAATAAATGGAAACAGATGCCTATAAATTAGGTTACGGGTGGATGTTAAACAATGGGTAGCAACTTTAGGAAAGACATCACCACTAATCTCCCTAGTAGTCTAAAAAGCAAGAGAACAACTGGAGTGGGGTATACGTTCACCACACGATTAGATCCACCACAATCTAAAGCTTACACGTAACTGTTATTTTACTTATACTGTTGGAAAATACACTGTAGCCAAGAAGCTTTCTTCCAGCGATGCAGCGGCACGACTTTACAAAGGAATCATTACTAGGTAAACACAGAAAGGATAGTTACTGAGGCCAGTCAAACCAACGTCAGATAATTGTTGAGACTCCATTTGAACAATGGATCTTGACGAATTAACAGAACCGGGTTACACCACGGTAGTTTCAGAGCTTAAATAAAACATTTCTGGGTACATCGAAGTGGCCTAAGACGGCTAATGGCAACCACTTTAGCAAGTCACAAGAGTTTTGGTTTATCATGGCATTTCATTACCTAGAATTTCGAGCTTAGGTTGAGCAGGTCACTTGTGGTTAATGTGTATCTGCGGTTGACGAAGTCAGAAATTTGCGTGAACATGGGATGAGTGAACTCAGCTGTGCAACCGTGTTCTGGAGCAATTTCTTGTGAATGACTTTTACTAGTTATATAGAACTGTTCATCATTATATGCCCAGATAACGGAGTAGCATCCATTCGATAGAAGAGGGGAGTGGGAGTCCAGACAGGGGTTCTCAATTTGTAAGAAGATAGATAGTTAAAGTCCAGGTTGCTCAGTATTTCAATCAAGCACACCGAAGCCTAAAGGGTGGTCGGAATTAATTGTCTCATTATCTATCATTTCAATCTGACCTGTTGTGCAGTCTCATTAATTGACAACCTGTCGATCACGAGATTTCACTGTTATTGATTCTGCTGTTCACATTATATGCTTTCAGAATTGAATAACAAACCTCATCAGTTTGGATGGGCGTACATAGCAGAACTCTCATTCGCGCAAGCTTAAGTGCCCACTAACAATTAACGATATAAATTGAACAGCACTCATAAGTGATCTCGGTTTTATCACTTCCATCCAGCCTGTTTTGAAAATAACTCGTGCTCGAGTTTCGCTCTTGTCAGAGCTCGTCATTAATACATGTCCTTGCCACGGCCAGAACTAGAACTCCATCCACGCTTTCACGAGATAACCATGTTGACCACTGCATGACTAACCATATAATAAGCTGAACCAGTTTATAGTGTACAGACATTCGGACTTATTCACTTGTGAGTGATGTTCTGGTTGCCCAATCTCCTCAAGAAGAGACAGTAACTGCGTTGTTAACACCAATCACTAACCTCAACACGAGGGTTTCAATCTAAGTTTAGATCACAGAAACAATTGGGAACACGATATGTGGGATTAGCTGAGCGAGGTTCAGTTTATATAAACTAAAATGCCGTACTACTCACCGATAACTAACGGAATCTCCACTATGGCCAAATCAATATCATGGATCCAGATTTCCGTGACAGATGTACAAGCTTAATTCAATAACGTTTCGTGTAATCGGTAAGGTTTGTGGGGATCGTGTCATGTGGTATCTGGGCCTCCTTTTTTGTTGTTTTCGTCCTGACGAGGATTCGTAACACATACTGAGTGTCTGGGCTTCGATCTTGTTGAGTTATCTCTAGATGTAACATCCCAAATGGTGTTGAACGCGTGTGTATCATCAGATGTGGAAAAACTTTATAGGACCAACGTCTGATTGCGTACATGTGCGGGAGGGTATACTGAGCATCATTCATACCAAATTATGGAGACGGTGTGATATATGGTGTCGCAAATGAGAAGAGGAACGGCTAAAGTTTCGTCGTTTACGTATAAACAAATTTCATTGACATTCGGATTGAGGTTAGTGCGTCAGGTGAAAATATTGACGGGTTTTTTCAATTATTCATTTCTGAACACTGAATAAAAGTGAATTATTTTCTACGGGTTCTAGTCACTTCATATGCTGAACTGTATCCAGTATACATACCAACTACTGAAGCATTCGGTTTGTGTCAATGTTCGACCCCGAACACTTGAACAATTTTTTTGCTTTCTCTTTTGTTTGCGCAGATTCACCGCCCTCTTGTTTGAATGGATTAATGGAGCTACAAACACCGCAATCAAATCGACATCCTGCTCCAAGGATACCTTCCGCAACTGTTGATTCTCTTTTGCAATTTTCAGAATCAAACACGTTGACTCATGCAAACAAAGACTGTCCAATGGAAGTAACCTCAACATTGCCACCTGCACCGCCTCTGCTGAGTTCTTTTGGACATGTGGCTCAGACTGTTGCAGTGGATAACGCGTGAGTCAGCCTATTCTTCTTTCTGTACGCAGATTTATCACTTGCAACACACGCTGGGTAATCGAATACGGAGTGAAATACCGGTGACTGCATGGTAACGCAGATGGGCCTTAACCGGGATTCATATCCGTTGTCTAGGCAAACTAGAAAACCTGGAATAGCCGGACTGCATGACACAGACACAGACCCACCCAGGCAATCTGATGAAAGGATGCGCTCGTAATAAAAGTTAATTGTATGTGTATGTAAGTCACAATGTATGAAATCATGCATCGAAAGAAACGAGATGAGGACGCGTGCGCCTCGTCAGTTAATAATCTCGACAAACGTTTGTCAACAGTGTTTGACAAAATGCGAACACGGTATCAGTGATAGACCCTAAGGTTATGGAGAAGATGTTTAACTAGACAAAAGTGTTTATAACAGAACAATTGCGTCACTCGCAGATATATGTAAGTAAATAATACAGCTAACGAAAAATTGGCTAGAAGGAACTGCCTCTATTGACCTGGTCCTAAGTGATTGAGTTGCATTTACGGTAGACTTTTGGGTCTCAAATAATCCATCCTCAACGTCCAGGGGACGGAGGATTTTTTATGTGCCATTCTGTTTGTTATGCGGTGGTATTGTGTCTGAACTAGTAAAGAGAACAACACAGGGATGAAAATTGCGTTGGGTACAAAAGATCAATCCTGATTAGTGTTGCTTGCAAGTCGAATGCCAGTCGCCCCAATCAGTCAATAACGTGCCAAAATAGGCATCACCCCTTTCGCGTGTGAGCGCATATGGTCCAGTGTGAACGTGTCAGCTGACTACGTGAAGCAGTCAAACAGAAACTTTCATTCATTCCGACACTTTCCCTACAGATGGATGTAAAAATGGTAGAATTAGCAGGTAAATTGACGGGTGGTTCTCGGTTGCATTTTAAATTGCGTCAGATCCGCACCACTTGACTCTAGTCGAGACTAGAAATACCATAAGGTCCACGTCCCTGCACGTTACGAATGACTTCTCATCTGTGACTGAGTAAGATAAAAATAGAGGTTGAGGAGACCACACATAGAATGCGTGCATTCACGGAAATGGGTAGTAATTATCTGTCAGTCGCACCATTTTCCCGACGGATTTCAGCTACTGAGATGATCACGGTAGTTCAGTTCACTGAAACCAACCGAGTTACACAACTCGCCAACACGGAGGATACGAGGAGGTAACATTTAGAGGTCAGTTTAATAGCTCGACTGGATACAATACTTTGAAAGTAAATATACTACTTACAAGATAGCACGGTTGGGGATAGGCGTTTCACTGAGCGTTATTAAAACTACATAGGCTCCATAAATGATTTCGGTAATGAATCAACATGCAATGAAGGGATTTCTGCGCACGGTATCCTGATGAATTAGGCTGAACAACTTGTGGTCACGTCAGCCACACTCATATTAATGTTTTAATGTAACCTAGCCAACCTGTTGATAAAACGAGTTCGGTGAAAACCGGCGCACTGACTGGTGTACTGTGTGTCATGCGAATATCTTGTGATTTTGTTACCACATAGAACACTCATGTATAGATCATAAACGCTGCTGGTAGCTCAGTTTACTATCAGATCAGCAGTAGAAATCCTGGCTCTTAAAATAATTAAGAGTGGTCCTAGTGGTTACTGATACATACAAACAAAATCGAGCAGGTAACCATTGTATACTGCTGATCAATAGAGTTTGACACTACCACGTGACACTTCCCACTTTGCGTTGTTCTTCAGATAATACCGTGATTCTTCCCATAGCTATTTTATCAAGTTTCCTTTCGTTCTGGCTTCCAGCATCTCTGTTGTTCGTCGGATATACACATTTTTATGACCTCAGTAAAAGTGATGGATGCGGTCGATAAAACTTGACAAACTTACACGCTTATTCTTTGATTGGATTTTGAAATCAATTACTTCTGGAAACAAGACATATCGGCATATGCACAAGGCCTAACCAATTGCTTATATATGTTTACATACGGTTTAAAATGGATTTAAAATGTTTACCATACATTCTAGTGCTCAACATTTTAGCAAGTCTGGGAATGATATTTTGCGAATCCTAGTTTTTGTAACTTTGAAGCTAATATGTTTGAGTAAATACATCTCACAGTATCCGTTGGTCGACATACACCTTCAAGGAAAGATGCCAAAATGAATGAAAATACAGTATACTTCAATGCAAACTACTCGGTTTCTGTAATGCACTCGTGGTCCATACGTTAAGTGAATTTGTGCGGAAAGATTCACCAGGTTCTACGCGGTGTACTGGACATTGAATTTTTTAAATTCAACTCACTTTTTCTGGGGCCATTCTATGTGATATTTCAGCGTCTCTTTACTACATACGGACGTTAGCTATCTCAAATACTGTGATGACTTGGTCGTTCACCGATAGCCGTATTCTCCGAAGTTAGATATATCATGGAAGTTGAACTGTGTGCATGGAGCAACAATGGTTAATTGAACAGTAGGCATCTACAGGAGAGCGTTTCAAATTTCTGACAAGCAGTACCTAAGATTTTTGTGTAACACAGCCTGTTGTTATTGAGCTGATATGGTTACACCAATCTAAACTAGTACACTGACCTTTGATTAAGTGTGTCTCTATGCTGGATTGTAAAATGTTCAGTAGTTATTGTCATAAATTTGGTGTTCACGAAATAACCTTTCAGTGAGGGTGACTTTGCTTGAGAAGCTCCAGTTTGTCCTAAAACCCGTGCGGAAGTGCACAGTTTGACTCAAAAAGTATTCGCTTATACACCATACCTCTCGTTCTGTTCAGTGACAGAAGCTGTTTTAAGCAGTTCATATGAATTTTGCTATGGGAATTGAGCTTTGATCCAATTGTCAATAAGATTTTCCTGATAGAATTTGTTGATTGTGTATGATTTATCCCTTAATTCAGACTCCTACATACAAAATCGGTCAATATTAGGCTGCATGCAACTTTGTATGAGACTGCATTGAGTTTTACCCAAGGAATTTTAAAACTAATCACCTTTAATTGCTAAATTTGGCGCCTTGATTTTTTCTATACTGGCACCATCCTCGTGTATACTTTAAGCCCTACTTTTGTACATTAATTGTTCTTGTTCCGCTTGACTGACAAACTGCATTTTATCCCCCAAAATATCGACAATCCTACAAGTGAGTACTCGATGACGAACCCAGAATGCGAACCACTTTAATGGAATTCCAACTGAACTAGCTTACACGAAACAGGCTTAACCAAGTCGGGTTAGCAAATGATGACGACATACTGTTGTAAACGCAGTCGCGTTCGCCGACGCAGAAGGTTACCGTAGTTCGTGGTGAATCGTTCAGTTCTATCTTCTCAGAAGTTTGGTTATCATAGTCCACGATCGATAACACCGGCTTATGTACACACCTGAGACATTAGAGGGCAGCCTATTGTAGGGAAGTCGCATAAACCTGAGTGCAAGTGTACAGAGTAGAAATACGATATCTTCTTAACATAATGTGCGGTCACAGATCGATAATTAATAAGCAGCTATATATGTATAAATGACAGATTTGCAAATTACTGGAAGATAGACTGAGTATCCTCCCCATACAAGCGAGTACGACCGTTTGCGGTAGTGTACTGACATTATTTAGTAGTACGACCCGGTATGGAGATATGTGTTGAGTAGGCCTTTTCGGTTCGGTTGTCCCCAAAATGGCATGGACTGAATTTTATTGTCGGGTGCCCATTTATAGGACAATCAGTACTAACCTAAGTTCCTTGTTGACATTCTGACACAAACTCTTTGGAAAGTTTCATGGTTAACTTTTGTTATGCGTGTACTGTGTGCGTGGTTTACGTTGTGAGTCTTGTGACCAACAAATTCAACAAGATCACTGTGACGTTCTCTAGATAACCTACATCAGCTGGGATGTTTGCATAAACGACACGGCCTGTTGCCGGGCTTAGTTAGAAAGACATGGTTTACGCGATTACTGGGTCAAATAATATAGCTGTTCTGCCTCAGACAGTCATGTCTAGTGCACTGCATGTTAACTAGTCGTTCGCCGCACTACGCTTTGTTTACCGAGACCACCAAACACCGGTAAAACCACAAACTGATCAGACAGCGATGTAGTCATACAATTTGAAGATCTTGACTGTTCCGTTGGATAAGATATGCAGGTGTCGCTTGTTCAGCAAAGGAATCCAGTAATTACTTGGAAATGGGCAAAAGCGCCATCCATCAGGACTTATCTGCTTCCACAAAGTCCTTAGTCCCGGGTTTCCTTTCGATAAAAATTTTTCCCGGGATGTTTCACCACATCATTAGGATGAGCGGTGTCTTGAGTCGCAGTACGGCTTGCCCATACTCATGAGCGTTAGGAATAAATAAATAAATGGATTCGACTTGGTTTCAAAAGTATTTGGATGGGGACTTATGGCTAACATCAATCGGGAGTACAGTAGAACAACTCTGACCTTGGTAAATAGTACTATCGGAAGGATAGGTGGAAAAAGAGTAAGCAATGCAGACATTGATCTTTTAAACCTGGTTTACTGCAACCAGAATATGTAGGATATATGTATGAAGCTCTTTTTCAAGTGAAAGGGTGTTTCGGAAAATTTAGAAATTATAAATATAACCCTTCGACTACTTTTCCATGAGCATCCTAGGAACCGCAAATAGTGTGGTTTGTTTATCTAGTTCACATCTAGATGTAATTACGAACAAGAATTTTGTACAACGGCAGCCAAAATTCTAATGTCTTTTTTCACTCATCGAGATACTACACAAAATCATGTCATCAACGGTTGTTGACGATGGCTGACAGTTTCGCACGAGTTTCAACACAGACTGTAAGGTGTCAACAGCCGATTTTGTGAGAAATCTTGTTGTAACTTTCTGTAACTTGTGACTACATTGTTTATGCATTGACTTTGCATGAAGATGTACTGGTTGTGTGAACACAGACTATATAAATGGCCGACCCTTCTAAATGATACAACCTGGTTTTGACGACCAAACGACTTACCTTGCGTTGCAAATTCTGACGTAGACAAACGTTGTCTTTTCTCCTACAGTTCTGGCTGCGAGATTTCACAGATTTAATGTTTGGTAGTGAAGACCGCCTAGTTAACATACACATGGATGCCATCCAGTTGTGTCGCAAATACTCGGAATAAGCAGACATACACAAATTTTGGATCATTAATTATTCATGGTGTCATACGACAGACGGTAACAAGATTGGCTTGACTGAGATACGGTTGCCTCTGGTTGATTAATTTATCTTCCGCTAAACAGCTAGGGAATCACAGAGGCTTTTCGACCATTTACAAAAACAAGTCAGTTCGATTTGCCCAAGGACTGTGCTCGAGCACCACGTCTATATTGCGATAATCTCATCGATGTGTATATTTCATTGCTTCTGAAAAAGCTTCCGTTAACCAGTCGGCCATCAGTACAGCACCAACCTACTCAACCAGTCAGCCAAGCAGCTGTTTTTTTCTGAATGGGCGATACTACAGTTTATTTACTTTATTGATCGCTTGCACATTTTCATAGTTTTTTCTAACAGTGGTTAACACTAGCTGTGTTTTAACTGCTGGGATGTGATGCTATAGTATACAAAGAAGAACAAGCACCTAACTTATTCAATTTGTGTCCACAAATATTTTCTTCTATTCATCTCCCTGTGATTTAACCAACTGGATGAAAATAGTATGCTCCCAATTCTATTCTCTGACTGATCTTGTGAACTTTAGTTTCTGGTTCGACCTCATTTTTCTTAGAATGTTTTCCATCTACCACTATGACTATGAACAGCTAAGATGTGTGTATACTATAGTAAGTACGCCTGGCGTTGTCTGTATGGTGCATCGATAAAGTAAACCAAATGGACTTAAGCTCGGTATCTTAACCTGTTCTTCACAGACTACATTCCAAAGAACATGTCAGTCAGCCAGACAGCCATCGGGAGCATACATTGGAAGCCGAACTAGCCCGATTACGACAACAGCTGAATGAACGTGAACTGAAGCTCACCGATGTGCAGTTGGAGGCGCTGGCAAGCACGCATCAAGTGAACCAGTTACGTGACCAAATCGCCCGCATGTACACAGAGTTACAACATCTGCGGTCGGACAACGAACGCCTGCAACAACTGATTATCAACCACGATGCATCATCGTCAGCACCTGTGATGGAGAAGCAAGACAAAACGACTAGCCAAACGACCATAGATCAGGTACCGGTCTCATCCAAGGAACAAAATAATCCATCAAACAATGCTATTGGAACAGAGTCTGGTAGGTTTATTTAAGCGTTTGTCACCATAAGTAAATTACAAGTCTCCATAACTGACCGTAATACTTTCCCCATGAAAATACATAAGGGTGTGAGACTGTGGAATACCAATGAAAAACCCTCTTGTAGCGAACAAGCTTGTTTTCAATGATTAATCATCAAAATGAATACTTGACATCTGTAGTACAATTTTTTAAGGGAATTATTACTGGGGTAAACAGAGAACAGGCAATTTAGTCAAACCAGTCAAATCCAGTCAAACCAGTGTCAATTGTAACCAAGACAATGCTTGAACAACAAGTCACGATAAACTCTCAGAGTAGATGTTGGTCAAAATAGTTCCTGAGCCCAAATGAAACAACCGTTTGTGGAAATAATATGCAAAAACTCCTCAACAAAGCTTATTGGGGATTTTCAACTGCAATAAATTAAGTGGTTCGTACAGGTAAATAAGCATCTATAAGTTGACCAACTCTGACTACTGACTGCGGCTTTTGCACTCCTATTGACTTGTCAGCCAAAGTTCCCTACTGCCTATCAGTTGAATAATTGTCTGGCAGAAACAACATGTCCGATTGCTTCAAACGTTCCATCGGCCAGTCTACAAAGCCACCGTAGTTCGGATGGCAGAACTTTTACCGCGTTTAGGCATGTTGTCTTTGTCGTTAATTGGAATTCAGTTGAAACTCAGTTTTTGTCGCAGTAAGGTCTCTTCTAAATTACCATATCTGCCAAAGTAATAGGTAATAGGATTTTTGCGTGGATGGCGTCCAGCCCTTGATAGTTGAAGGTCTCGGTATCTCCTCAGTAATGGATCGATTCGCCATCAGGTTCACTGAGAACATTGAATGGGGTTTACTGTTTTCGCTAGTGATGGTAGGTCACATTAGAATTAACGCACAAGCAGGTACGGGAAACCTATATTTTGAGTTTAAGGCAGTGGTCAACATGCTCATCTTATACTATAAGGAACCTGAGTTCACCTCCTTGTTCGTACAAAAATCTCCGCCACTGTCGCGTTCTAACAAAAGCGAAACTCTTGTGTAGTTCTCTTCTTTCCAAGAGGCTGATTAACGGTTGCTCCTAATGAGAAAGCTGCAATCAATTGTGAGTAGCGTGTAGTTGATGACATTCTGAATACTCTCTTGTTTTCTTAAGCCCTCTAGCGAGGTTACTGTTTGATTGTCATTATTTTATTGTCACTAAAACATAAGCAGCAAAGAAAAATTTGGCCTGACCTAGAGACAAGCTTGTGAGTGAAGCTCAGGCTGCCCGATAATATCTGTATGAAACACTTTAACAGTTCCTGTTATTCAATTTTATCCCTCATTTAACCTACCTAGCAGTTTTTTGATTACTAATTGGAAGCCACTGATACAAATGTTTGACCCTAACGCTTTGTTATTCGCATTGTGTAAACTGTAATTGGTAACTGAGAGTTGATCACATTCAACTTGTTGAACGTACACGTTGTGTATCAACAGCAAGGTGATTTATAGTTGAGGCGCACCCAGAATGTTCTATCTAGTTTATTTTCAGTGACAGATCTTGCCGATTAGACAGTCTGTTTAACAGCATCCAACAAAACACGGAAAAAAGGTTCCCTAGTTTTCTATAGGCCTGGAGAATGATTGGTTTGAAACCTGACATCAAGTGAAAAAAATAAGGGTAATTTTGAACGATGTGTCCCGGTATTTAAGTCACATTATTCAAGAGAATCATAGTTCAACCTGGGATTTTAGTATAGGTGAAAGCCACAAAAGTAGACAAAGGCTTATGCAATGAAACTTACTAGGTGATAAATATTCTTTCAAAGAAATGGGTCTCCCAAATCCACCTACGAAGAACTTTCGCGAGATCAAGCTGGGTTCAATGCCCCTAGGAAGAAACAGTCAGGTAGTCTTCTCTAACCAGTTTGCATGCTGTCCGAATATTGCGCGGTTCTTCAAAGTGTTGTTACAGCTAAGGTGGACTAAAAGCTAACTTAAACCTTCCAAGTGATTACGGGAACGATACTGGACTTCTGTGTGGGTATGGACAGCCTGACAGTAATTTAGTCCGTGAGCAGTCACATCGTCTGGCGGAAACGTATATTGGTGCAACGCCGATTAGTTAGTAGTTTTTTTTTTGCTGTTTCTTTTATCCGAGTCACTTTTAGCCATTGTTGGTGTTTATGTCAGCGAATGAGCATTCGTAAATACACGCAGATAACGTGCACATAATAAAACCATGAATTATGCTTGCCCCTTCCAAATTTATTAAAATCAATCTCACTGAAGCTCCTGTGTAAGCGGCGCCTGTAATTTTGACTGTTCTAACACGCCTATTCATTTGGTTGTATCTGTCTGTCACGTTGATCTGGCTCAACGTTATTAAAATATCCCATTTAAAAAATTACATCCAACGAACAAGGAATTTTTGAACCCCAAGGAAGGTATTTTCTGTGCGAGCGGGTGCTGCATCGCTGTTTACTATCTCGGTAGTTTTCCCCCAGAATTCATTGCTGTTAGTTTGCGAAACCAGGGCTGTTTGTCATACAACACCATCTTCAGTTGTTAGGTAGACGTATACATACAGTTTCAAATATGTGCATCTTACAACAAGATGCGGAGTTGCATATTTTGACATTTTGAAACGTTGTTTGTTTGTTTTCAGCAGTAACAAATCCGTTTCATTTGGTCACTAAGTCAACCAATAACTGTTTAGGACGCATCATGTTGCCATTACAGACGATGAAGGAAAAGCAGGTGTCAGTGTCTGTCTTAGATGACAAATAAACCACATATCATTCGTATTCACAATGCCCAGTTTGTCGGCAGATCGAAATCAATAGAGTAACATTGCACACATTGGTATCGAAACATTTACACATTTTCCTTACTAACGTGAGCTGGAATCAACAACAGTCAGGAGATTCCCAGTACTAATTAGAAGTTTTCTAAATTAAATGAACTGAATTGTCTTGAGGTTAAATGCCTTGCATATTCACTCTGTTGCTCACATAAACTACATGAGACAGGAGCAGCATTCTGACCTACAGAGTTTCTATTGAAATGTAATATCAACGGGTATAGTTGGCACTCAACACCTTGTCTTAAAATTGGTCGGTAGAATAGTTCATTATAAGAGAAGAAAGCGGCCGCTTAAGATAACTGATAGATGCATGTTACCTATGAATCCACAAACACGACGTCTAAAGCGTGATCCACTCACTTTGGGTTTCTGAGTTTTTCAGCACCTTGATATGTTCATACGTGAAACATTACTCAACCGTGATTGCAAACACAAATAACACTAAGAATTTGGCGGAAACTTCCACCTTCACGGAAACATGGTTTATACATCATTCCCTTTTCATCTAACACTTCCGCTAGTCTGACCTATAGAAATACTAAGAAACTGTCTTAACGACGAACTGTATGACGGCACGGTAATACCAGCTGCAGCTTTCTACCTAAAAAAACGTTTTTATTCAGTGTGACCTCAGTTGTACTTGATCGGGCATTTTTTTATTCAGCCGTCATTTCAGGTGAGTTCATCATTCTGATTTTAGTGGGATATGAGTGAAGTTTTAAAAAACAAAGAGATTGAAAGAGTGCGTATATATCAAGGCTCCAGTCTGACCAGACAGCACTGTGGCTGGAATGAGTGTTTGTTGCCATAGTGAACAATGCTAAGTTATAAATTTCATTGCAATATGTCTCGTTAAAAAATTGTTTATTAAAAGAGTTGTTCGTAAACACAACAACTACACTTGGTAAGCTGCTTTGTCAGACAGTGTTTGCAGTCACTAGTGAAACCTTACCCTGGTAAATGGGACCTACTAAACTGACTCAACGAAGAAGCTGAGGATTCGAGAACTTGTGATCGTGCCATTACGTGAAACCCTTGGGAACTGTCTTTGATGAACTGTACTGTCGTTATTTGAAGGGTTACTTCTGATAGGTTCAGGTCTTTCATGCCGCAGATGTTGATTTGACGGGGACTTTAACCTTGAGCTAGTGTTTCAACATTTCACTCAGCAAGAGAGATTCTAACCGAAGCGGTCCAATCGAGAATCTAAATGAGTTAGCTTCGAAAGCTCAGTTTAACCCTGAAACGAACTTCACGGATGTAATGGAAGTCAAATCAAGCTTCTGACCAATACTAAAATTTTGTGACCAAATATGACAATACACATGGCCATCCCGGTGAGTTGTCAAACCATTAGGGTTTTCCTTGCTTAATAGTAACTTTCTTATCCATGTAGCTGGGATTATAAAAATATGTCATTCTTTTATAATTCCATCGGCACATACCTCACTAACCAAGTATTCTTATACAATCCGTTATCTGTTATGGCTAACACAGGGTGGCATATTTATGTATAGTTGGCTTTACTTTCCATTGAATACCAACTACATGCTCGTTAACCCCCTTCTAGTGTTTTAAAACTCAGAACACCAATTAATAGATGACCATACTTCGAAGATATCCAGGATGATTTTCAACTCAATCATTCATCAACGTATGCATATGTGATTTAGATGTTACCCCCTTCTTCGTGGGTTATTGATTGTAAAATACTCTGTCTAACCATGTTAGCCACTTGGTTTTGGAGGTAGTCTGTGTGCGTGTGTGTTCGCACATGCATATCAAATACATTGTTTCGCTTGATGGACGTAACGAACAGCTGGCTGGTATCGTCGGGGTTGGTGGAATAAACTGGTCGTAAGGCTGAACGAACAGCAAGGCTGTGCCGCAACCAGGGCAATTCGATTATATCGATTTTTTCATGTGGCGTGTAACTATGTTCACAACATGACTTAGAACCCCATCGCAGATACCGTTCGTGTGTGTTTGTGTACCATGGACAATGCTGTTCAATAATTGGTCGAATCCGCTCTGGTGGAGTGATGTAATGTACACCTGCTACCAACGTGACTTAGCTGTACACCAGTGACCTCACATCCTAGCCGTGGTAGTTTGCGGTTAATGTTGTTTTGATGATGCAACACCTTTTTAACACTAGAGTGATCATTTTTTTCCTCTTGTATACCATCCTTTCTCTTGTAATGTGCAAATAGGTTTGTGTTGTACTTATTGTTCCTGGAATAATGCTTTAAAGCGGTCCTCCACTTTGGGTTCTGTCAGACAAACTGATTATCATGCAAAGCTGCTCCGCAAACGTAATGTTGGGAATAATTGTCTGAGTTTATTTCCCTTCTCTTCGTATTAAGCCCCATTAACCCGCGCTTCTCCATCGCCATTGAACGGCAGAACGGTATGACAAACAGAAGTGTCTGGCTGGCGCACACACATACAGAAATCGATCACTCATGCTGTCAGTATCACAGAGTTGATAGTATGAAATGCAGACGACATCAGTTGTCATTTCCATAAATCAAAACGACTAGCTCATCAAGTGATGTTAGGGTTCATTGGATTGAAACTGCCAACTGCTTAGAATTAAAGAAAATGAGCAATAAAAATAGTCTAAGATAAGGTTCAAAGAGCCCATCCTCAACTTGGTGGAAAGTGGCTGCCAGTGGTATGGACTTACCAATGGGGAAAACACCAGCAGTGTACTATCTAAGGTCAATGCAGGCTTGAAATATTCATCGGACGTTCATTGTATCTACTATGTTAGAAAGGTGCTCATTGACGACAGTACAGGGCGGCACTACAATTTCCCACAAAAGTAGCGGCAAATGTTTGTTGGTTTACCCTATGTTTGATGGCTCAGTAAGAGGAAACATACTGTTGAACACCTTTGGAGTGGTAGGTTTGAAGTAATTGTCTTCCAAGAATACCAGGACTCCAATGGGATCATGATAGATCAGAAGAAATCTACATTTTGACAGCAAACATGGTCACCCAAAGTACCTCTGCGAGAAAGTTTTGTGACGTTTACTGTGATCACGTTAAAAAATGAAAATCGCAATCATAACAAGGCAGACAAAACGTTATCGTTCATTATTCTGGGATTATTCTGGGATAACTTACCTGAAGCCCAAACTTATTCTCACTTTCCACCTTTTGCTTACTGTGGAATTGAAAGAATAGATAACGCTGCTTCAATCTTTTATTGACGAAAACTGGAGTTCTGTTTGCGAAGCTGGTCACTGTTTATGACACAAGGAAACTAGACACAACACTTCTGGTCTGTCGATCTCGTAAGATTGGATCTTTACTCTGTGCATACTGTCACAAATCATCCGCTGTTTATAGACAACACATAAGCCACATGACCAGGAAGAAATCAACTGTGCGGTATTACCCTCAAGAAAAGCTTTAGTTACGTATAACCAATCCATAAAGCTGCTTGCCGGTCAGTTTAGTTAGTCGATGGTAATGGGCGAACATAAATCTATAGCTCCTCGATGAACGTCAAGAGAGAGGATATTTTATGACAGATAATCCTTCAGATACTACTGTAGAGTGTACATACACGAAAAAGATCCAGATTATAACAGACTAAATAACACAACGAAAAATGACCAGTGTCGGTTGTGTACAAATGTGCTGATGTCAGAATCACAACCAGTTCCATTCGCCTGTCAATCACAAGGAAGTAGTTTGACAGTCTCCAACACACAAGTTGTGTTACGATCATCAACAAATTGTCACGCAACCGTAGCACAGTATGAGATGAGAGAACTGAAGAAGGTCAATATCAAGATTCCCAAACTAGTTCATGGGAACTCCAGGGAAAGTGTACGATGCCTTTTGTATTAAGAAACTCTGCATTGTTTATGCTGAAAACACTTGCGAAATTTCTTCAAGCATGCCATCTCAAAGGATCAGTGTCAGTTAGCTCTTGTTCCAGCGTGACTTAAAAGCTATACATAGAGGCTACAGTGCTGGTACAGCCAAATTTTGTTGCATTTAATCAGTTGTTTACCGTCGACATATTTCACTCACAACCGTAAAGAAAGTGCACTGTAGGAGTGGCAAGATTTTACTTGGTAAAGCACTAACGGAAATGATGTCAACGATCAGCACACAAATATGAGTCTTCGTAAAATTCTAAATGTTTTGCTATCTCGCACAATCGAAAGTGGCAAGTAACGGTAGTCTTACGCTCATTTTAAAGGTATTGCTTGTGAACAAGTGAACGAATCCAACTATAGGTAGAGACTGTCCAATACAATTAATTATATGGATTGTTTGTGCATTTTTCACAAACGTTTTGCTTGTTTTAAGTTGCTGGTGTCAGTTAAGTTGGATTTTTTTGTTATAAATTTTCACCATTGCACCATAAGTGCTCATTTGTTCTGGTGAATAAGTCAAACCGCATAAAATTCTATGTTATGTAAGTCTCAGTATCAAGAGCTTACCAACTGGGAATTTCCGGGTCATTTGTCTGAACAGGGCTCCGTCTGTTCAAACTTTGTCCACTCACTTCATTAGTTGACATCACACGTTATTTCAGTCTTTCTTATCGAAATGAAACTTATTTTCCGACACCCAATACAGGAACTCCACAAATATGGTTGTTTAAGGCCGACAGGTTGTTGAAAGAAATAATGTATGCACTATGACAAATTGTGTTCGTGAAAAACAGAACAAAGGCATTTCCAGTGTCTCGATAGTATATGTTCTACCTTTCCAAAATCAAACGAATTCATATCCAATTAAAATTATTCTGTCTGAAATTTCCACTCTATGGAGATGTTATTTTCCGAAATGGTCTACGGCAGGTTGGAAGCGTTCCATCTTGAGCAGGCAACATTTACTGTACACGAAAAACTATAAACTTCATTGTGATAGCAAACGTTTGTTTTGCACAAACATGTCAAAATAGAGTGTTATTTCTGTTGCCCTCGTTGTTGTGTTGTAATTTACCTCTAAGTGTGATCGACCTTCAGACGGATCGATATACGCAGTAAATTATCATCGTAGATGGGTTTTTTTCTTCAACATTGCTGGCTGAATTCCAATTTCTTCATCTTTCTCATCCTCTTTTCTGTTATCCTGATCATTTAAAATCCTAAATCCTCTTTATTTTCCCTACTGTCTATTCGGAAAGGTTTTTATACGGTTTAATATGAAGCACTAATTATTGCCTACTTTACCGAAACCAACGCTTCTGGTTTGACAATTCACGGAGTTGTTTGCAGCTAGCTATTCAGAGATACGTGAAGAGAGCTGATGAAAGACTGTGCATCAACTGGAGAGTCCATTATGGAAAATTGCCGTGGAATTGTTCCTTTCACTGTATGGTGTTCATCACAATAACCCAAATTATACATATCAACATAAGATGTATAAACTGTTTAGCCTACCAGTCGAAAATCGTCTTTGCGGCTAGAAACGCCACCGATTAAACTAAACATATATTCAAGAAGTCGATTTCTATAATACAGCTTCATATGTTGGACGCCGCCTATGCTCATAGGTTGAAATTTTTTTTATATTCGGGAACAGATATAACCTTTTTCTGTATCGGTGAAACGGGCCTGTAAGGGTCATCAAAAAGAATAGCAGTCATTTTTTATTCAATTCTTCAAACGACACATGAAGAACTTAACCCACTTGTCATGGAGTTTGACTGGTTTCATTATTCACACTGAACCTGGTTGCAGCAGACCAAACCACATGAAAAAACTCACGAATGTCCTAACAAGCCTTAATTATACCTTCTCTCTGTGTGTTAAATGAGGTCACTCAGCTGGTTCTACCGACCAGTAGAGAATGACAAACAAATGCACACTCTCGCGAAGCTAACGGCACAGCTGTCGCACTTTGATGAACCAGAACATACCGGCATGTTGACCAAGAGCAGCTACAGATTGAAACGGCTTGGCTACTTACACGAATATAAGTGTCTACCAAATTTACATGACCGATAGATCCTGGTGCGTTCCACATTGGAAGATAGATGCAGTGCGCATTATTAAACAACTTGCTACTATACCCAACGTAACTGCTGCAAATTATACTGGAGTATCACTAGGATCCAAATGAGTGTCAAATTGATGCAACATGCACATCATATTAAGAGGACGATATGTCCACCCTTGAGATTTTCTCTCAATAAAATGGTATCCCGACCACTCTGTTTCCTCGGCCTAACATTATTGTTACTACCTCGATCACTAGGTTAAATGTGTCACAAGCAAAATCCACCTCGTGTTCAAAACAGAGAATAGACATTGCATTCCCGTTATGTTGTCCGCAAAAGAGAGGTCGTAATGTGTGTTGCAGCGTGCATGTATGAACAGGGTCCTTTTGACGGAAGTTATGTTCTCCGCCATCCTTCGTAATGGTTGTTTACTTCAACGGTTGAGCTGTATCGGTTGCGGTAAATGACCAGTAGAAGGATAGTACCATCTGATCATTCTCGAGAACGTAAGTGACGCCCGTATAAGATATACTTGGTCTCTATGTTCAATGCCACTCACATACTACAGGGATAAATAAGGTTGGATTGTCAAACTTGACAGACCAATTCATAGGCCAGTACCGTACCAGCCGTCCTACCGTTTCCTGAATCTCAATTTTTAATTATATACCTCAACCATGAAACCTCACTATTTTCATGTTAAAAAAGCAAACGCTTATTTTCCCTGTCTGGCGTTTGGAATGCATTGAGAATAATTGTTCATTACTTACCTGACTGAACACTGGCGTTTGTTTTCGTGTCTCATCTAAGCGAATAACACATCACTGAAACAATGTGCGAATTTCGCATTTGTGGATGCAGGCATCTCAATAATAACCGTATTGGTTTTACGACCGCATGTCTTGAGGTGCTGTATTTTAGTCGGTACCATCAGGCATTCCAATTTCAGCTGGTTGTCAGACTGCAATGTTTTTTTTTGCATATAAATGAAAATGCCACCTGTAATGTATTCCTTCATGTGGAACACTGCATTTTAACAGTTCGAAACGAACAACACTCATTAACAAGCATAGCAGCCAAAAGTGTAGATCAACTTACTGTCTACCTCAAGGCGTCTTTGGATTACAAACACACATCATTCCGTAAAAACATGCACTGTCTAAGTCTGGTGGCATGTTGTAGTGGTATGCAAACAGAAGAACGTATTCGTTTCTTCCATAAACAGTGGTCTCAACCATAGCGAGATGATCCCTGATGGAAGTGACCAAAAATGGTCCTTGTTGGAAGTAGTCTTTATAGGGGGAAGGGATACTCCGGACTGTGAATCGATGGTGCACAAGATATTAATGAGGATTATATTTCTTGGTAATAACCATTTTTGGAATCGGTCGCAACCGTGCATGATACACATAGTATCACGGGGCGGATTATTAATGTTGTTTACTGTATTTAACAGGTTCGTTGATGTCAAATAAGCTTGGTTGCTCTGCTTACTGCGTTCCACTCAACAGAACGACATGCTTGAAAGCAGCCCCAAATGCTCCGTGTTTTTTGTCTGGAGATAACCAACGAATGATCGATCACGTTGGATAAATAAGATCACGACATTATATATCTATGGGTTGAAAGCAATTCACCAAAATAACAAGTGAGTGATATATGCAATCCACCGGTTTTTCGGTCTACAGATTTACAGAATGACAGAAATGATGGATGTTCCTTTAAGGCGGGCGACATAATCATCTCAACGGCATGAGGTAACCCAGGCTGCCTGTAGAATGTCAAGGTCAGATGTCATCCACAGAGGTGAATCTACGTTTGAAAAAGATGACAACTGTAAAACAACCAGAGGAGGATGGGAGCAAATAAGACCTATAAAATTGGTCCCTGGCAAAAGTTAGCAGCTTATTTCTCTCGTTTCTTTGGGGAGCCCATGTGACCGGACTAAAGATACCCTTAGGGGAATGGACATTTATAGATAGTCCATTCCAGATGGAGGCCAATATGAAAGCACTTGAAGGTTACAAGAGCTCATCAGTAGTTCACACTGGAATTTTGTTTGGATGTGATTTCCTTTTATGTGGACTGTGAGGCTACGGTGACCTCACAGTGGACATGACCAACCACTCACATGTAACATTTACCGCTACTGAGCAGACAGATTGTGGAATAGACAGTAACCATTTGATTTATCACAGTGGATATCTCTTCCATCAGGACACATCAGACACACTACAGTCAATGACCCCTGACATCTATTGTGCTGAACTTGCAAGTAGAAGCAGTTCGGGTATTTGACCATGATCTATCGTTGATAAACCACTCAAACTTGAACTATGAGCTACTTCCACAACTGCAATAGCTTCTTCCAAGACCTCGGAATTTATTGTACTGTTCAATCAGCTTAGAACAGTAGAATCCAATTTGTGTAGCCAGCTTATCGACCGGAGACAGTCTATATTCAGAAACAGCAAATTGGTAGTCTCACAGGTTTTTATCTTTACCCATGTGGTATTGCGAATATTTTCACCTAGAAATAGCAGTGTTTAAGCTGCTGGGATTAATTGAAGAATGTTGTTATTTCATAGGTAGTACTGTCCATAGAGGATATGTTACTGCTGAATAGTCAGGGTGTTGGCTGATTTGAACTGAACATCTTTCACTACTGATCGCAGCTTTTGTACTCAGTTAGGCTGATTTAGAAATGAAGCACGAGACTCAAATTTCACTTCTGTTAGAACAAGCCTGTAGTGACGGGGTTTCAACCTCGACCATGCTTTTACCAGAAAGCCATGTTGATCACTGCACCATTGAATTCATCTCATGTGCGGCCACCTTCTCACATGCAAAGGTTCGGCCATATTCTCTTGTAAATAACACTCAGGTTGACCTCTCGCCTTTGGTGGAAAAACAGTATCTGTCCTGTCAAACTTAATCAATGAACGCACGACTGCGACGTTCCATCAAGTTCATATCACAGAAATCATTTAATTTGATGTATGATGTTCTGTTAAAAGAATAGCCTGGCCCGAGTCTACATCTCGGTCATGGAGAGGATTTGCACCACTGTCGTGTTTTAACAAAATTGAAACTCCAAACTAGTGCGTTCTTTCGTAAAGGCAGGCTGAAAAGTCTGCGATCAGCTGTGAGAAATAGCTAAATTATGCCCACGAAAATCTCCTACCACTCATCAATAAGACGACTGCATCCTGTTCTCATGGTGAAAAACTGATAATACGAACGTAACAAGTTACTTTCCTATCATCTGTACTTGGTACGTGACATCTGCTTTCCAGTAAAACAAGGAGAACAAGATAGTTATTCGGTTACGGTCAGAACAACGTGAACTGACAGAACTTCGCTTACTGTCAATTTATGGGTTCAAACAATGTTGCAGTTAATCCATAGTCCTTTTCGGGTCATGCCTTGTTCGTTCTTCGCACAGCAAGAAGGAATCAACGGCGTGGCCGCTCAGCATGCCACTGATTTGATTACTATAATTAGTAGGGCAATCTGGTAAGTGTCGGAAGTGAAGAAATGTCAGTTAGAAAACAGTATAAGCAAAACAAAATGAGTTATTGATAGTTGCCTCTCAAGTTTTTTCAAAACGCCAGAGGATCGTAAACGATACCACGTAGTGTGTAATCTTTTGGCTGCAATACGTCTAGTAACTACTCTATACCTTCAAGCAAGAATAGCAGAGAACAAAATGCTGGAGACGAGTTCCGCAGAGAAAGAGTAAGCTCCAATTATGAAATATATGGTCTGAAAACAAAATTCGGCGCACAGTTTTCTTAATTACAGGATACATGCACGGTAGTTCGTGTAAGTGCCAAAAAATGGAATTTACGCCTGTAGCTGCTTGGTCATAATCATCTGTCGGCCAATCAGCGTTCCACATCTTTTTCGTACTACTGATGGCCTCCTCAGAGTAGCTGACTCGAGACTTCGAAAAACGTTTATTAAAAACCTACAATAATTGTTATCTCAGCCTGACATCACTTAGAAAAGTCAAATCAAGAAATTATGAATATTTACATATCAACAAACCACATCGGGTTTTTCCACAAAGACAGATAAAAGTGCGTTACGATAGAGGTAGAAAAAACTTGAACCGCAAAATTTAGAATTCGATGGTCATAAAAGGTGTTCACATTGTTATATACTTAGTCGTCTATTGATCCATAAAGGAATGGGCTTATGACTCATTAACATTATAGTTAGGAAATGAGACACTGAAAACCTGCACGAGCATGAGCATGAATTTTGACACCCGACCGGATATATATGGGTGAACTGCTTGCATGCCTTGAAATTGAGTCCAGCGATGCCGCCGAGAAATTGAATGCGGTTACTACTTTAGATGAGACCCGATTGGGTTTAATCTTAATCATCAAATCTGCCAAACTAATCATTAGTATTGCGGTTACTGCCACTGAACCAGGCCAAAAATTTTGCGAACCTGACTAAAATGCTTAGGTAATCATTGGAGTACTGGGTAAACACATGTCAGGACGGCACAATAAGTGGGGAAGCACACAAGCGTTGATGAATATTGAAAGGAAGTAACATGGAGCGCAAGAAGCTTTTAAAAGAATCAAACATGAAAACATGGGTAGTACTGAGAAACCAGTGTAGATTACGATCTAAAAATTACTCTCATTTGTGAGGACGTAATCTGCCTAGAAATGAATCCACTCTTAATATGTGTTGCCGTAGGCTTCTCAATTGGCTATTTGAAGTATTCATAGACGAGTTGTGAGCGTTTACACAAATATGCAACATAAAGAGACTGTGTTGCGACAATTCTGAGCTCAGAGCATCAGAAAGTTTTATGACTGAAATAGCGTTATCGACGTATTTGAAAAGTGCGGTTCCTTGTGGTCGTTGCGATTCACTCAGAGACTAAGAGTCATCATCATCATAGGCAGAACTACATCGGTGGTTAACACTGATGCTTAACCGCCACGCAACCATGAAGAAGAAACAAACCCTACTTAGGAAAAGAAAAGAAAAAAAAGGGAAAGGGAAGGGGACCTAACCACTAAAAATAGCTACGTCTACATTCAAACATACAAAATCAAAGAGCCTACACCTTGCAAACAAACAAACAAGCGAGCTGTAAGTGAATGTAAGGCGTCATCAGCAAGACAGCTTCCTCACGGCTTTCACTGCCCCACGTCATTAAATGCACTCACTTCACAGACAACTCGGTCAAACAACGACAACATTCGCGCCACTGAGCCCGGTTAGCCGTCATCTCACCTAACGTCTCAAGCCAACGATGCTGTGACTTGCCAGGGCTCCAGCCCGGGAGACGAACCCGATCTACAGTGCCCAACCCCTTCGTGAACGATTTCATTTGTCT
>LUCH01000407.1:122473-150180 GCA_013368495.1 Paragonimus heterotremus
TTTTGACTTCTGATGAAATCTCCGGGTATATTTGAACAGCTAAAACAAATCTTTCAGTTGTGTAGCCCGCAATAGGAATCGCCTTATGAAATCATGGCCGGAGTTCCAGTTCCGGTCGTGGAAAACATGCAATACTGACGAGCCCCATCAAGAGCAAAACTCACGTGTAGTGCATGTCTTCGCAAGGGATTAACTGAAGTCTACGGGAATGCGACATGTGATCAGTTGGGAGTGACTTTCACTGTATAAGCCAAAATCCACTATCACCCACCAGTAACATTATATGTTGCCATCACCCTGATCACCCCAATTACAGCCAGCAAAGTTGGGGTATGGAAACATATGGAGAAGTTCACTCCTACTGGAATGTGCGCTAGTTAAGGATTACTTACACACTTGTTTGAATCAGTTACCGAACGATCAATCTCGAGCGATGTAGTAACGTACTGAACACCCAATGAATCTTGAGTAAATGAATCAGCACTTTGTACGATGTCCTCCATGCAGTTAAACTTCGAAGGACACTTTGATAACGTGGAGTGTATGTATGGCAATTAGAAAGTAACTTCACGATTCCCAAGAAATAACGTCATTGCAAGAAATAAACTGTAACTAATATAATACGTAATTTAAACAATTCAAATGCCTTATCAGGCTTCTGTCGTCGATAGACGTGTTTTTGAAACTGTTGTAACTGGTTGTACGGCCTACGAGCGCATAAACGGAAGAACGATCAATGAGACGGCGGATAATAGCACGACGAATAACGGTAATGAACAACGAATAAGGACTATGCGCGGTCAGTTAGTCTCTACCCATTTAACCCATCCATCCTAGGCTACCGCATGAACTCAGAAAAAAGACTGGCCTTCAAACAGAGCTTCCTTGTGTCGCTCAGCCCGAAGGCAACATGGTCACAAACCCCTTCGTATTTATAGGGTTTGGGACTAGCAACAAGCAAGGTCAAAGGGAATGGACTAGGAAAAAGTTTGGACAGTACA
This sequence comes from Paragonimus heterotremus, assembly GCA_013368495.1. NCBI lineage: Eukaryota > Metazoa > Platyhelminthes > Trematoda > Plagiorchiida > Troglotrematidae > Paragonimus > Paragonimus heterotremus. Next base: position 123,475 of record LUCH01000407.1, read on the forward strand.
GTCTAGGCGTGAAGTCGGGATGATAACAACAGTTGTCACGACGGCTTAGGTTGATCGTGAAGACCGGAGCAGTGCACGACCATGGCAAAAGTAAAGGTCACTTACAAGTGAACTCCGTTAATCTTCTGGCCACACAATATATTCTGGGAACTGGCTACTTTCCAGACAGAACCTACTGACTTATAAGTGACCCTACGTGCCCGATGTAATCTAGTGCAATCACAAACAACGGCCATGTGATCATAGCCAACAACGAGTACGTAAAGTGAATGTTATAGTCGTTTTATATTGGCAGATTCTATGCTCAAAAGGACGATTAAACAACTCGATGACCTTTCAGAAAGGTACAAACACAAAGTACCGCATTTATGTAAGTGGTTAGTACACACATATGCCATCATTTCGATTCACTCAGTGGTGGAATGATTACAAGTTGCCGATAACGACCAATACCGTTCGGAAAACAAACGGCTTAGAATGGAAGGGCAAATTTTTCAAAATCTAATCCTAACGGTTGAAAACTGTTAGTACTGGCAAACTGAGACCAACTTAAACAAACTAAAATCGGATAGTTTGAGTGTATCGCTTTAACAGATAAACGTGTGAATCTGTGTAAACAATTTGTAAATATTTTAGAATTAAACCTTACTCCAAGTGAAACCAGTTCATCTATGTAAAACTCTAATAACTGGATTGACGGTTCGAAGCGAATCTGAACAACATCATTCATGTTGACCAATCCTCTTTGAAAACAGAGAACAGTATAAAAATATCGAACAGATCAGACTGCTAGGGACAAGTTAGTGAGCAAAATCAATGATCCACGATAGATATACTCAAAAAGCAATGAGAGCAAACGCGAAAAGAAAAGTACGTTACGAAAGTATAAAATGGGGACTAGGCTGTACAGAAACAAAGGACTTTCGGTAGGCTTGATTTCAGAATAGATGAAGAAACAGTTCGGAAAATAAACGATTCAAAACATCAACCGGGTAAGAGTTATAGGAGTCGAAATTTTGAAATTGTATCAAGCGTAAAAAAGAAAGCATAAGAACACATTAGCACCTCCTTCTCTGTTGTTCTCATGAGTATGCACATCCGAATGATGAGGATCAGTAAAAAACGGGACAAGGTCCTATTACTGCTCCTGAACGTAGTTAGCGGGGAATAAACCGATCTTCCCTCGACAAACGCCTTTCCACCAACCCTGATCGATTTTTTCGATTTCAGTAATGAGCTCGCCAACAGAGAAGGTCAACTCGTCGTCTTCGTCTGTATGCACGTGAGGTAGGGTTGCAGAAGGCGAAAAATTGAGACAAAAGCGTTTGCAATTGGCATGAACAAAAACGTTGATCAGTGAAAACGACTGCACGAAGTGGGCTTACTTCGTAATCCACACAATAAACGTGCATATCCACGGTAGACAAATCATGTACCTCAATTCGTCTAGGGTAATATGATAACCTGGAACCGAAATGACAACCATGTGTTCCAAACAAGTCTTAGGAGAAACGGAAATGATGCTGATAACACAAACGAAACCAAATCTCCCCAGTCCGTAAATGCAACAAATAGTACAACTGTTTCACACACTCAAAATGCCTGTTGAATGTGTAAGAAAAAGTAATAAATATGCTTCACTACTCAACACATTCCGGTAGCAGACAAGGTCTAAGTAACATAGACGAGCGGTTTAGGCAAGAAAATTCAAACATGAATCCGAGTGGATTATACAACGGTGAAATGGGATACGGCTAAAAAGCTCCACCCAAGTTGATTCCTTCAAAATAATGACCTATGTGTACAGAGTAACAGTGAGTAAATAATGGCCAATGATTGAGACTATTCGAATTGTGATGATTACATCGAAATGGACTATTGCGGACGAGTGGGAAGTGAACTTTTGGCAGTTTTTGCACGTTCTCAGTGAGCAAATGGACTGTATCTGCAGATAAAATGGGAAGCTGGTCGGCGTGTTGAATTGTCTTCGATAAGGTACGTTTTCGGGCAAACTATGCATTTAATTTACAGTCCTCCTTTTCTGTTTCACTAACAAGTTAAGCATATGCTTTATACGAAAATGACCGTCAGGAAATGTTATCGAAAATTTTGTTTGTACTGGTACAGACGGTTACGCAACCCGACGGAGGCTGATGCTCTAGTTTACACGCTTGTGAGATAATCAAGTTAGTCACTGCGCAACTGAACTCACAGTAAGCGTGCCCGAATGATCACAGCAAACGCTCAGTCTGCCCTCCTAGACTGCCCGGTCGTCTCAGAAAGAAATATCGCAAATGTCTTGTTAACTGTAATCGACTACCGTGAGATCAGGACGTCACAGCCAAACTGAAAGTATAGATTACACTGGACCTGCTGAACAAAAATTGTTCAGTACGGACGACTGGTTATCCCCAAAAATGGGCCCAGTATACGATTTCGATAACAACGAGGCGGAGGATCTACCAGAATGTGAAGGGCTGCAATCAGACGTCAGTGAGATTTACTCTATATCAGTTGAAACACCACATTACTCATCAGCTACGCAGCCGTGCCATAGATGAATAATTGATTAAAGGTTTCCAGGGTTGTTGAAATCCGGTTACCGATGGCTTTTGAACGAAATGATCAAGTCGTCAGAAATGAAACGCCGCTGAACAACATCCAGACTCCTCGTAGAAACTCTTCTGGTAGAACGAGCAAACAGATTCAGTTAGTTGAGCAACTATTACGCGTGAATCCATCCTGTTCGCATCTCAACTTATTCACACAGGATGATTCTCCAGTATGTTGTCAGAAGATCGTTCCTTAGTTTAACCAAACATAAGATGTTGAAAACAGATATAAAAATGAAGGTATCTAGCTCGAGAATAGAAAACACGGTAATTTTCCTTGAAACCCTCACCTACCTCAACGTGCTAACTATGATATTTTCACTGTTTCTGCGTCAACTTCAAATCTCAGTCAAAGCAGACCTAACACTGAACCAATTTCGAGAGAATTGGAGAAAAGATGTGAGATAGCCACTGAATGGATAGAAGTCATCGACTATACATCCTGGTTACATTGGACGGCATCATCAAACAAGAGCGATCGTTACTCTTTGGACGGCAGGCGACAATTCAAGATCAAACAGAAACCACTATCATGTTTTCTCCGACCTAACACATAATCCATAAACAAGGCCTGATGAAATAAGAGATAGATCGACAAAGACATTCAACATATATCCTTAACTATTACTAACAATGAAGTCAATAAACGATCTCAATCCGTGTCCTGCCTCACCAGAATATAGCCACAGAGACATTCCTAATCAACATCGTGAGGCTGCATTTTTAGTTCAGCAGAAGAGACTGTAAAAATAATATGATTTTTCAACAGGTATTCAGTGAGCACAAAGTAAACTGTTCAAGCAGAGCCGATAAAAAATAGTCTACTGAAACTCTCTCTCGCCTCCATAGAGTTCATAAAAACAGCCTGTTTTCGACATCCGGTTGAGAAAAGATGAGGTGGGCTAATGAGGAAACGATAGACTGTTTTTAATGCGCTAATCCTTACTTCGGAAACAAGAGTTAGACACATCTAATAACTATTAATGCGAGAAGAGAGGCAACTGGATCCTTAAGCGGACATCGAAAACATGCCGACCGATGCTTCGCGGACCGTCCTATATGTGAGGTTTCCGGCAAATTAACTACTTACTCATATAGACATGATGTATAACATCATCTGTGAAAGACAACGTCCGAACACGCAGGTCTAAATAAACGCTCAGGTGCTCAGAAGTAGCGAGCTCGAAAGGATGAGGCATCAAACGAGTTGTGTTTCAAAGAAGAGTTTCTCCAGTAGACAGTAGATTGGAAATTGGCTCGAAAGTCACCATTTGTAATGAATGACGTTGTTGCATTAGAAGTACCTAGTAACGCAGGCAAAATGACCAACCGCAGCAAAAACCCACCCAAGCAACATGAAAACTCACCGGCAGTGTAATCATACGCCGCCACAGCAGTACATTGAGGGAGGGCAGGTTCCTGAAAAATCAAAACAGAACAGGACATGATTAAATATAAATGCAAGAACAAAGGTCACAGATCAGGTTGTGGGAAAACAAACCAAGAGTAATTTGAAATGTCGTGTACATGAGTACAAAACATTGGCTAGAACAGGCTTACGTGTAGATCAGTACGAAATGAGGAGAGCTGGGAGAAAAATGGCAATAAGAGTAAAGAGAAAACAGATTGATTACGTAAGTGCCAACGAGCATGATTTTGTGCCACATCCGACGGTAGCGTTGACCCCTGAAGGCGAACGTTGCAAACAAGGTTCTGTCAATCAAGCGGCCAGGTGGCACAAGAAGGTGCTGTGACCAACGAAATCGTACCAGAACCATGTGCAGCGTACAATCTTTGAAAAACCGTTGTCTGACAGTCTCGTCGTTTAAATAGTGAGATGCTGACGCATAGGCTGCCGCAACTATATAAAGCATCAGTACAGACGATTATGTTAGAGTTTGAACGAATAAAAGAGTCACACTGCCACCGTCAGGATGTCTAAACATGAACAAACGAAGTCGAGATAGCGCAGGCTTAAACATCAGACCTTATGTTTAACAGTCGACGTAAACATAACTCTGCTGCTGATGGATGTATACAGTAATCCTGAAAAAACATTCCACTTAAGTGCCAACATTTCGTAAACAACTGGTCTCAATGACCACCAACGAAATAATTGACAGTCAATTCGATCCAGTTTGGTCTAATCAAAACTACCCAAGTCAGGGGAAACAGACTGTTAACAACCAAAACGGTGGCATAGACAATCGCACACTACATCAAAAAGTCCCAGCAACTCAAAAAAAAGAGCGGGATTCACTTAAGTTACATAAAATGTCAACAAAGTGTGTAGTAGAAAACAACAGCATCCACACGTCAACCGTTTACCCACACAGATAAAAATCATTCTATCCTAGCATACTGTATCCAGTAAAGAAATCAGTCGAAGAACATCATTGGCTTGGAACGTACATTTTTCCTTTCTAACTTCAAGCCACTTCCTTGTAAACACTTTAAAACCAACTCGAGTGCTTCCAAATGTTCCTTAGCCGAACGTGCGGAAATAAAAATATCATCGAAACAAGCACACAAACGTCAAGAATATCTTTTATTGAGTTGTCAATAATGTGTGGGAAAATTGCAGGAACAGAGTGGATGCCAAATGTCAGCGATTATACCGGAATAATCCCAATGTGTGTATTGATTATTGTGAATTTCCTTGACTCTTCGTCAAGTTCAATGTGTAAATATACATGGCTCAAATCCAGTTTGGAAAACTATTCACCGTGGCATAGTGTAGCATGGAAATCTTCGATTTTTGTAAAAGAGTAATGTTCCATAGCAGCTGTCTGATTCACTATCAGTTTGTAATCGTCGCATATGGAAACGGAACAATCCAGTTTTTGCACAGGCACAGTAAGAGCACTCCACGTTGAATGTCGAGCAAGAGTGGTTATCCCTTACTTCTGAAGACGTTCGAGTTTATCTTCGATTTCTGAGCGGATAGAAAATACTAACCTACAAACATTGCAAAATTTAGCCCGGATATCATGCTCCATCACAACAGCGGCCTGGAAATTCTTTAGTCTCCCCAGTTCACTTTCATCAAGTAAGGACGAGAGTTTTTGCAATAATATGAGAAGGCTCTTGTTATCCACTTGTTCGATGGATAGATCAGGCATGAGTTTAAGCTAATTGTGACCTAGCAGATTAGGGTTCCCGTTATTGAGAATGCATGCAGGTAAAGTCAGCATTTTCGTTCCGTATTTCACTTCCACATTGCAGGTATCCGTAACATCAATCGCCTCTTCTGTATATGATCGTCATGTGGCTGCAACTAGAAACAATAGAATGGATTTTGGCAGTATGCGCCTGTTAATAAGTGTAACAGAAGCTCTCGTATTGACTTTGAGACAAACGTTATGGCCTTCCGCGTTTAAATCGACAGTATGGAGAGGCACTCCCGTACAGAGCGTGACCGCCGTATGCGAAATCAAGTTATAGACCGATTCTCCATGATCTTCAATTGATCATACAGTTTGAGACTTAGGAAAGAAATTAGAAGATTGAACTTATTTTGAACGGCATAGGTGTGGAGTGTAACCAATTTTCTTATGACTGACAAATCGACCGCTTGTGAGGGGAATCCTTCACAGATTCATGTTTTTCACCTCAACAATAACACAAATGTACCGATAGGATTCCTACTGGATTTGAGCGGAGATAGGCTTAGCGCAACCAGTTAAACGATAACTGTGGCCGAAGACGATTGGTACAAAGTGTTGTATTATGTTGTGTACTCTCGTTGCTCCGCTACAGAACACCCACGGCCTCAATTTAGGTTTGGTTTCTCCTCGGACAACAGTCTCTCTTTTGTTTTAACGTCTTGGATAGGCATTAGCAAACGGTGAATCGCCATAGTTTCTTCAAATCTTGTGGGTGCGGCTTCATTATAACGACAATCCTGGATGACTTGTTGGATACCAGCGATGAAGCCATTCACACCTTTCCCCGAATATTGACGTAGTTGATGGAGTCATTCGAGCTGTGAAAACGTGTTGACGTAGCCCCCATAAGTCACCTAGTGTCGTCAGGACATCGAAAAGGGACGATCTGTCTTATACACGAAGTGCATCGAAATGATGTTGACTTTCAGAGCCTAGATTTTGTTTAAATAATTTATTTTTCTGTGATTCTGTGAGATTGATGGTGGGATTTAATGTTATGTTCCAGATAATCCCCGAATATTTGTTTCCAACGCGTCCACATCGTCAATGAAGGTTTTGAGCCAGGATCTCTTTTGAAATAATCTTGAGCTACACATGAAATATTGGTGACCTTCCGATAAACTTTTTAATTAACGTTCGTACAAATACGTAAAATACTCCGGAAGGCAGTGATAAATGATACTGAAGTTTTGCTGGCATTAGACGCTAGCAAGTGAAGAATATACGACAGATCATCAAGCACGTTTTTGAGACAATCGAAAGTAATGGAACTGACGTGTGAGAAGGCGTGCCGATGTAAACTGTGAATGGCGGACTTTCGAACTGAAATGCTTGCTACTAGAATCTATTGTTACTAAGGAACTCTCCCGAGCTAGACGTAATGACGTCAAATTACCTCAAATTTATACTATTCAAAAGGCATAATTATTGTCGTGTATCCACACTATCTAGGACAAGTAACGATATACTGCCGAACAATATAAAGCTATCACAAAAACAATTGTTGTCCTTGTTACGGATGTCCCTTAAGTGTGGGAACCATCCCCATCTTCGGTTAATAAGCATTATTATAGGGTTCCTGAGAACCTACGTGTTTTCAGTGAAGTAGACAACGGAATATGCTCCTGACAGCACATCCACAATCGCTCACTCAGTAAGTAGGTTTGTCAAAAATTGCAGCCAACTTCTCCTATTCTCAACTTTTGCCAGTTTTGTCCAACTCACCCGGAAGAACAATAAACACAACATCAAACAAATACGACAACAAACACTGGTGCAGCACACAGACTCAAAATGTTGTTACAAAATTTAATTAAGGCGAACAGAAACCAAAGTAGAAAAAAGTTATCGGGCTTCGAACAAGTGTACGAGGAAAACAAACTCACCGATTGTGGAGTTGTCTCACTGGATTCTGGTTCGGTTGCTGTCACAGTATTTGTAGTACAGACCGCCGCGGGGAAAACGGGTTCAGGAGCCGGTGGTGTTGGGACAGCCGTTGGTGCCTGTCAAAAGGTAACCAGATGGCGAACAAGGTTGTTCTGAGGTGAGTTAAAACATAAATGGTGAATATGAAAATGCTAGAGCACTAGCAAAACGAATAAATTAATCTCAAACAGTTTCGTACGTGGATAAACAACCATACAAGGACGGAGGCAGCAAATCCAGTCATATCGGCTATGAGCTTCATAAGACGGTACGGTGGCTTGGACTGACGCCAATTAAATCGGCGAGAAGGAATGCCCCAGAAGAAAACGTACGAATATGACTGATGCCACGGACGTGCCTCACATTGTCAAAAAAACCACCCGTCTGAATCGAAGAACACCGAAGTTTTCAGAAGCTCTCACTAAGGCAAAAATGGACAAGTGCCTGTTCTGAATGCCGAAGGATAGCGGTTGCTGAGGCTAAAAAGAAACCGCAAGGCGGCAGTTAGGACATGACGCGAGGTCACAGGTCTCGAAGGGCTTTGACCTCGCCGCTAGGCAAGATCAGGAGGATTGGGAGGAACGTGACTAATCGCATCGTTCAAACATGGTAGCAAGTAGCAGGCAGTGCAGTACCGTTGTCCGTACGACTATCAAGTCTTTTTTGTAAATTTTTACGGTTGTTTTGTATTTTTCTGATAGTTTTCTGATTTAATCATAAGTCCGTTTTTTTACTGACTAACGTTAGGATCAATGGTAACGTTGACGCGAATACACGTATGACCCATGGTTGGTACTTTATTTCATACCCAAGTTTCAATCACTTGATGACCGAAACGATACAAATCATCGGTTGCACAATTGGAACCGATTGCTACACGTGCGCACATGCATCCTTTTCTAATCGGATATCCGAATGTCCAGTGGATTGCGGCACTTCTGATCAACGGACTGCCTTGTTTTCGTCACCTTATGCTCATATGATCTGTCTGTTTTTGGTTGATAATTGTGCCATGCGACCTACTCAGACACGATTGTGCTAAGACTAACAGCCGATGAAAATCACCTGCCCGATTTTCTTGATTCCTCTAAATCGATCGTCTCGACTTTGATCACAAGCCGACTTGCTAGAAAATACTGTGTTAAATTGTAGTGGTAATCGCTCGTCTGTTTGCACTGGGAAGTTGGTTAACCACTTGCTTTCGTGACGATTAGCAACCACAAATCTGTGGCTTGCTCCGAACAGGTTGTTGCCGGAACAAAATAACGTCGGGACAGACAGTGTAAAGGTTTGTATTGCACTATCCGGTTTTGATGTACGACTAATAGTACCACTAATCAGCATGCCCCCTTTGCTTAACTGACTACTTTGGGAATAAGGCGATATGTGACTTGGCCTTTCGAAGCGATTTCGCAGATAACATGTATGATAAAGTCTAATGAAACAGTTGAGTCATAACAGATCGGATTTCGAACACATCAAAATCACCCTCACTAACTCTTCCTGGTATGTCTTCAATCAATCAGTAAACGAAGGAGATCGATATTCCTGTCAACGTCACTAAAGGATCATACTGTAGGCTTCCTGAATTGAACAACAGTCGACTGGTCTTTTGTCTCTTCAGCTCAACGAAAACCATGAGTCGCAACCAATGTTAAATATGACACTTCTGAACTCCATTAATTGCACTGTGCTTCAGCTGATATAATACATATTGCGTGGAGACATGCCGTTCGCATTGCTGATGTGAATTCAGCCGAAGTCCAGACTTCTCACGTTTGGATACATTCTGAATCAGCAAATGATTCTGATGACATTATTTGTCGTTAACGCTGAATTGGAATTGTAACATGCGGTCGAAACCAGCAAGCGCGCACAGGTTGAATTTGAATTGGGTAACAGGGCGTGCAGCTGTGTTGTCAGTTTCATTTTAATTTTCGTTTGTGTAAGTCGTGCGCATGGCTTACTGGGCCTTCGGCTCATGTTTGTTTTCTCGTTGTTTCCTTTTACAGGACTCGTTGGAACCCCTACTTCGGAAGAAGGCTGTCTCTACATTGCCCTAAAGTTGTTCCGTAAGTATAACGGACAATCAGCGTTTAAACAGTCAGCTTGCATGTTACAGAATTACGGGATCACTGTACCTGTGGACTGACCTCGTTAGGTATACAGTTATAACGAAGAAACACCTTGAAACATCTTAAACTGGCATTCAGTCACAGAAATGTGACACCGAGACACAGAAATGTGTCGGCAGATCATATTGAAAAGAAGAAAGTTATAGATGATAATGACAGCGGTTATTAAATCCAGTAGCACATGTCACATGCATCAAACTCACCTAGTTCAAAAGAATGACACATGACGAACGTAGATTTTCGGGGATACACAATCGGAGCGACTTACGAAAAATGGTCATTAAATTATTGTACAGATGACTGATTTTGAAGAATGAAATGTCCTTTTTGATATTCAATTTTTACGTTACCCATGTAGATCTTTGCGCAACAACACCCAAAATCGGGCACAGTTCTTCCCGACGAAGGCTAGCTGCAAATGTTTCAACATTTCCGTAAAAATTAGAATTAGTTTTAGCACTATACCACCAGGTAAATTTAAGAAAGAATAGTGCTAAGAAAAAAATAGAATGGGCGTTCACCACACCATTTGCACTGACCTGTGGCACTGGCCTCTGTTGTTCTTCCAAAGGTTTCGATGCTTCCATTGTGGCGGTCTTGTTACGTTCGGCCTCCCAAAGTGCCCGCTCCTCGGCAACACGCTGCTGAGCCGCAGTAAGACCAGATGGAGACGTTGCCACCTGGCCACGAGACTCGAATCGTTCCCGCAGCGTAGACAGACCGCCAGTTGTTTTGGGGACATCAGCTATTGAGAGCAAAAGATCTTGTTCAAAATACTATTTCATATATTGTGTACAATAAAGGATATTGGTTTGTCATAAATCCATCAGAGTAGTACGATACAAGGAAGAACTGGTAAGAACTGTAACGAAGGTCAAACGCTCTCAAGCGTTGGCTGTTGTCAGTAAATTACTACAGATTTTGGTGGCCCGGCTGCTGGAAGGACGGTAGATGAATAGGCCAGAATAGTTACAACGTTGCGTGATCTGCCACCTGGTCTACCGAACCCAAGGAATTTCAAATCTTGGTTGTTGTTGGAACCAATCGCTTCCAAAAAATACCCCAAAACTCCCACCAGTGACTGGTGTTTGATGCTTGCTGGTTTGCAGATCAACATCAAATAGCTGATCGATTTCAACAAGTGCGACAACTGAACAAAACAGTCCTCCATCCCACCAGAGAAGCTAATAGAACTGCATAAAGCAATCAGCAAGCGTCCGGAATAAGCAAAGTGACCGGTAGACAACCGCAGCGCGATAATGAATAAAACGCCTAACTGAAGATAACGTTAAATAGTGAATCTTTAAACGCCAATAAAAGACAGTTAAACACTGGATTTTATGATTTTTGAAAAAACCACTGATATGAATTGACCAACATAGACTACAAGTTAAGCTACCTGATTGTGGACTGTCATGGCATGAGTCGAAAATCCGTGTGGATAGGAGAATAACGGTTAATAACATCGACTGCAGGCTGATTTGGCAGACGGAAAAGTTATACACAATCATCTTCTAAAATTTCAATATTATGTTTCTCCGGGATGATGAGCAAAAGGGTGTAGCAACAGCACCCTGAAGTATACTTTTCATTTACACAACCCAAAATAGCACATGAAAGGAATCGTTTCCTTAAAAGCTGACATATGCGGAGCAGACAAGAGGAAATGAGAAAAGAGTATGGCACCTTGAAGATCACCCTGACTGTCGAGAAGTAAGGAAGACGCCAGACCGAACAAGCATATAAGTTGCATTCGATTATTGGGGTTGTCCCTGATATGTCAAACAGGATTACGATTATCAGACTGAAGTAGATTAAGCATGTCACAATCAAAGATGTAAAATGCGCTGATGAAATCCAGTACCAGATAGTATCACATCGTGTAGCAAGGGCACAGAAAATAGCACAACCCAAGGAAAAACAGTGAATCTATGGCATACTAGATGGTCTGACAAACAAACTGTCTCATACTGAGTGTGGAGTATAGTTCATTTCGAAAGAGCAATTTTCTAAAACTCCATGTGTACATTTAATTTGGGAACACAATTATGTACTTTCGGACCAAATTGTGCGTTGTGATGAGGTGAGATTATCATGCTGTCCCAAGAGTTACGGCACATGTGAGCAAAAGCGCCGCCTGGTCAATTCTAGTTCACAAAGAGCATGTTAGGTCCGAAATTTACACCAACCAGAATTCGTCACTAACGGATATAAATAACCGTCAGATCGGTAAAATAAACTTTCCTTAAGACATCAACACACCACAGACAGGCCAACATGAAACCAAAAGAAAAGCAGTGGTCGATTAGAGTTAATAAGACAGAGTGTGTCGGCACAGAAGACGACAGAAGGAAGTCAAGCTTACGATGAGACAACCATGGATTCACAAACAATAGGATCTAACAAAAAAATGACAAAACCAGAGGAATCATGATGAAATTGCTGATCAGCAGCATCGGTAGGTTTCTCATAAAACGACCTATGAGCTCAATGCTTACAAAGGGCTAACATTTGATTATGAATAGTCACCCAACCATGGGTTGTAAATGAGCAGTGAACATGACATGTTAACTCAATTTAGACGACCGGAAGAGTAAACTTTGTTATAAGGTGTGTTTGAGAAATTCTAGTAAGCGAGCAGCCTAGAAAGTTAGGAGAAAAATTATTCAAAACAGAGTGGGTGAATTGCGACCAATGAATTAACCCACTTTTTAAACAGGATAATTCTGTAAAAGCGTTCCAGATGAAGGGGTTGTAGCTTGAGACGGTCTAACAAGAAAAGATGTGCCCGAGAAGTCTGTTAATAGATCATCCAACCTCGGAGGATTGGCGCTAACCTTTAGAATCTCGAATGGGATGTAACAACGTTGCTCAGCCTATTTTTTCCTATTCAACGTTGTCGTGGAAGAGTTCTTAGGGCGCTCACTGATCCAGTTTGATGGCAGTAGTATAAAAATGATCCTCGATATTAGACTTTAGCCTCCAGACGATACTATTCTAATGGATGATGTTTTATGTAGTGTGGAGCATTCTTGACAGACCAGACACTACAATTCATCGGGTTGCATCTGTAATGTGCTGTTACAAGACCGGTAGAAGCCCACGTCCATACCTGTTCTTGATAGTTAAGGTATAGCAGTTGTGTCAGCGATGGCGGAATATCAGCTGAGATCCCAGATCGTGCATGTATAGCTAGAATGGCGTTCGACAATGTACGCCACCAGTGGCGCTGGTAGTTTTTTGATCTTTCTTTGAGGAACTGAGTGTATAATGAACTTGTAAGGGGAACTCTTCCATAACTGTGCAAAGCTCGGCCTATCCGAAGATGGAATGTTCAAGGAATGTTCGCCTTCGATCACCGGTGTCTCCGAAGGATTAGCAGGCTGAGGTAGGAACACCATCGTTCGCTCAATGCTTTACAGCAAACAGACTCTGTGGACCACAAAAAAACGATACCGTTTCAGAATCTTCGTTCGTTTGGACATGTCCTACATGGCCCATTCCATGTGTAATCGTGCTCTATTCACGTACGTTGGATTAATCAGGAAGCGACAACACGGTGTCAAACGTATGATATGGTTGCCGAGCATGAACGTTCGACTTCTGCTGGGGGTCCCTGATTTCTCAGCTGAAATCCAAAAGAAGAGGATGTCTTTTTTCGGAGAGTGTCAAATTTGGAAAGACATTGTAGTCAATTCCGCTCGTGTTACGTGACTCTCTGCCCCATAATTTATTTTATTGCTCATTAACGCCCCTTTTTTCGTCGGTTTATCACTATTCCCTTTTCTTTCTAATACAAACTCAGCAACAAAATCATACGGCTATCGTCATTTTCCTTATTGTTAAATCAATAGCGAGAATTCCTGCTGAAAAAAAGAATAAATCTTATAACATAATCGTAAGCTGAATTAGGTTTGAATAACCTCCGTAGAAAAGAACTTATACATAAAAATAGTCACGACAAAAATGTACTGTTACATCAGGTTGTCACAATGCTTTCACGCGTAACGTCAATTGACCACGCGAATTTCAGCTGCTATGACATATAAACTTACGCTATCACCGGAACAGCACTGCAGTCAACGGGCTGCCTTACTGCTGAACAGGGTGTGGGCTTAGTATCATGCAACCAATCGTTGTGGGAGCAGTACCTCACTGCGGTTTACCAACTTAAATTACACCAAGAAAATATGAACTGGCCAAATTGAAAAGGAGGGTAATTTCACCATTCGAGCAAATCCAGTTGAGCATATGAAGAAGTGATAGAAGACTCTGCTCTAGTGATGTAATCGAGCGCTTGTAAAAAAAAGACCAAATACTACAGTGTAGGCGAGACGGAGGGAATGACGAGCAGTCTTACAAAATTGAAACAAACGATGATTATCTTCCAATGGGAAAACAAGCGTTTTGGAACCCACCCGTACTTTTAAAAGCAACCGTTTCACGGGAATTGTACAACGATCCCTAAAGGACATCTTACGAATAAAACATAGGAAAATGAGCACAACGGTTTCGTTGAATCAGGAGCATGTGCAGCACCGCTTTTTATGGGTTGAAATACATGGCTCCTACGGACATTAACGGTATTCCGTTTGTTTCAATAGTAAAAACAATAACCCGAAAGGATGTATGAAGACACATCCTCTGAAGGATAAAATGTGCTTCAATCGACGCATTAATGGTAGGAGTTCGCTGATCGTGTAGAGGGCATTTCTGGTTTTTAAAGTGGATGAACTGATCACAACAGATAGTGACGAAGACGGCGAATTTTACGTTCAGATGTAGACAGACATTTTGTTGTCCTTCAATTTCTCAAACTGGCTAGGAACGGAAATTCTCTAACAAGTTAACGCTTCAATTCCTGCTTTGTACATCACGGTGGCGAAGCTGCTGCTTCGAGAGGTTAAGGTTTTGGACTGATCGGTATGCAGTCGATCTCAATTTTGTAAAAGTCCACGGGACTTATTAAGTCTTTGTGTAGAAAAACCCCCAGATACATTGCTCAGCGGCTGTCGCTTAGAAACAAGTGTACTCTAACACCGGAACTATGTCCAGCTCATTTACTAAAAAGCTGAAATGAAGTGATGAGGGCACTTCAACTTTGCAGGGTTATGGTACATACGGTGGTTGCAGAGTTTTTTTGCGGTTATTTTTCCGTGTTACACAGAGACTACCTGCTGACAAAAATGAATACCGCCGACTTCCTAATAAGAAAGACATTGAGATGGGATGGTTGTGTACTTCTGCCGCGATGTGTAGTTGGTAAGGCAGTGGCTGTCAGCTACCAGACTGTATTAGCATCACTCACGAGCAAATGTGGCTAAGTGTTTGCATAAGATAAGTCGATCGTGCATAATGTGAGATCAATGGTGTAGTGATCGACACGGTTGCATTATGAAAGCTTAGCGAAGAGTACACACTACTGACGAGCCCTGACGAAGGTAAAATTCGAGTACAATGTTACTTTTCGAAAGAAGCAGACTGGAAAGTCTATTGGAAAGTGAAAGCTGCGATCGATTGTCAGTGAAGTTCAACTGACGTATGAAGTATACACAGGTATTCACTGTTTATAAATCGGAGCTCGATAGCAAACAAGCTGACCACCAACCCTCTCAAATACAGGCGTCCAAATTTGGGCAGCCTGACCGTAATCTGTCACTATACGACTCAAAATACAACATGGCAGTATGACATGTAAACGAAAAGTAAGCATGCATGTTATCGGACCATTAATATCGCCACTCACCTTTCTTTTGAGACGGATGTAATTCAGTCGTCTCTCGTTGATCCCAAGTAGCTGATGAGGAGTCCATGCGATCCGTCTGAACACCGAATTTGCCGCCGAATCCCTTGGAGTAATCCGTTTGAGATGCATGCGGATCGGCCTTTTTCTGGTAGTCCCAACCGACAGCGGACTACGATAAATATTGGGAGATTACGGAGCGTAGTGTGTGGAAATGAAACTGAACACATGTTTATGTGACTAACCCACATAATATTGACGACGAAAACAGTAAAATTAGCTGCACTTTTTTTGGACAGAAGAAAGAAGGGACATGTTGACTAACTAGATACCTCCCAATTCAGAACATCGTTTAATCTGAAAAATAAGCAACTTGAGACAGCATCATTAGGTAACGCAGCCCAGAAGCTTATCTGAGGCAGCCATCAGATCGAAGGGAGTCAAAACCTGGATCAAAAAACTCAATTATCAAGCTGTAACCCCCGTACAGTGCAGAATCCAGTGACTGCGGCTAACCAAATTAAGCAGACTTCATGGTGGACTAAACATTCAATCAGAGATCTTTGTCCGTCAGCCCGGACGACGGATACGCACACTCTAGCGCATGAACGGTGCATAGAAAAACTTGTAAACAGTAGATAACAGATAAACCGGGGTAGAGGTTTACACGATGATTTATCACAATATGTAACCGATGATTCGTGATCTAGTGACAGCAAAGTCAGTCACTTGTGACCCTGCACTGACTGCATGACTTAGGAACTTATCCAGCTCCTAACTGATCTTTTAGGATGTGACTCTTGTTGTAACGGTTCTGGGGGCTACATATGTATGTCCGCTGCTCTACTACGCAATGTCTTACTTAACTGCCTTGTGTTTCTGTAATACTGAGCGTCGCGTGGTGGAAACCATGAGTTCTAGTTGACGTTCTGTACAGCCCTAGGTCGATTGAAATGCTTAAGTTTAGGATAGCAGTTTGGCTCCACTGAACGTTTTATTGGTATTAGACTATTAATCCCAGTAAATGTGACCGGGTGAAGTTATTTACGCACCCTACAGAAAATAGGAAGAACAGTGACATTTTGATGGATTCAAGCTCCAGAAGAGTTCGTGCGATCCACGATAATGCGTAAGGTACATAGACAAGTAAATTTATTGTTCGATACAAATTCTCTCAAATGCATCAGAAAATCGATAAATCAATGAGTATGGATTGAATTTCGGGGATTTTGATTAATTCAATTGAACACCACCTACATTCGATCACAGTTCTTGCATTCAGATAAGCATTTCGACTGGCCCACTTCCTCATCGTGGGGTGACTGATTGGAGCTAACAGCACAGGTACGCTGTCTAATATCGACACCATCGGGCACTTTGAACATTATTCACACAAAGTTGCAGTTGACCGGTTGGATACGAATGATCGGTCACAACCAGTGTGATGTTACTGGTGTTGTGGTTAACACGCTAGCCTCACAAACACGACGGTCGGTGTGCGAATTCCGGCTCAGACAAGGAAATGCACTAGTAATAGGCTCCAACAAGAGTGAAACTTGAGTCCAGTACTTCCTTGCGGAGTTTTCTCAATTGTAACAGCTAAACTTTTTTTAGTCAATCACAGATTAACTGGACACTCTCCCTACAGTTTGGAACGAGACAATGAAGGAAAAACTGTTGATTTCCCTTTGACAATCTAAACCGAAAGCAAGTCTTTAACGATTTCTAAAGATGGACCAAACAAAGTCGAATGAAGTGTTTGTGTTATATCCTCCCAACATTCATCAACTTAAGAGATATTTTTCAATCTGTCCGAACTATTTTGTACACAGAAATTCGCTCCATTTAACATGACATTCTTCAATCAACGAAAAATGATGAAAACGGTTATAACGGGGAAAAGTGCATAAAAAGGAAATCGACCTTAAATTAACATTTACGCCATTAAATGCCACATTTCGCTTAGCTTACATTCTGGGTAAGAACAAATGTGTTGAAAAAACTGCGTATAGTTAAGCTTTCGCAGCACAACACGTTCACTGCCATGTTACGCGTAGGCTGGATATTGGAAAGATGCCCAATCCCAAACAGAAGGGGGCGCGGTAGCCGGAGGTACAGCAAGTAACCGTTCGATGGTGGTTGGCTTCTATGAAACAGCTTCCGCGAGCTGAACCGAACTACAGAAGATTAGATCCTACTTACAGCTGTCTATAATAATGCTTAATGTTGACGCTCAACTGAACAGCAACAGTCAAACTTGGAGTTTCAAGTTGAACATCACCCACAATTGATCGCAGCTGTCGCATTCCCATAGACTTTCCACTCGGCCCGTTTCGACCAGCAGAAGCACTAGACTCGAGTTCCGCTCTCATTAGAGCTCTCCAGTAGTGCATATCCTTGCCACGACCGGAACTAGAACTCCGCCTATGCCTTCATGAGGCAACCGTGTTTATCACTGCGCCGTTGACTTTACATTAGGCACGACCGAGTTATTATATGTGAACGCTCAACCACTTTGGCTTGTGAGTAGTGAGCAAGTTGACCAACCGCATCGATAAGAGGCACAGTCACTGTCTGTCAACTCTAATCGATAACCCCGCGATTAGGACTTCCTAGACAGATCGAAACAGTTTATTAACATTAGTCAGTATTTACTGCAGCTGTAGAAAACTCTTCAAAAATCTATCAGCTACATCTACAGTTACCGCTTTTGTGAGATAACAGACAATTAACCTAAAGCTAATTTTCCAATTTCACGCTTGATATCAAACTACACGATGAAAGAAAGAATAATCTAGATCGCAAGCAAAGCCATCAACATTGTAATGAGATTTGCCACATGGCAGTCAAATAATTAAAAATAACAGAATTCAGAGATTGCCGTTAGGAGAAATTAACAACCTTTCGAAAACAACGCTGTAAAGTACGATGTACACCAAAAGTGTTGTACCTTTAGGTACTAAGTAAAACGCGGTTTTACTTTCCACTGAAAATTGGCGAGGATTCAAAAAAGTCATCAACAAATACATACGTGTTCAGTTTCAATGACTGGTGGATGAAGGCACAGACTCCTGTCAGATTACAATGACCCCACGCAATTCGAAGTAAGAATGACTCGAGCATTTAACTCACCTTGTCCTGTCTGTCAGTTTGTACACCGTATTTGCCCCCGAATCCAGTTGAATAATCTTTCTGAGACGAGTGCATTTCTACCGCCTCGCGATGATCCCAGCCGACGGCTGACTGAAAAAAAAAACAGAAGACGGGAAGTACGGATTGGAGAAGGGAAAAAACACAAAGGTTTGACGGAAGAGAACTGGGCCCGTTTGTCAATCAGGTGTGCATACAGCACAAAAGACTCATGAACAGTGAGGCGACGAGCAATTAGACGGAACGCGTGAACAATTAGGAAAGATAAGAGTAGCCTACTGTTTCCGACAGGAAGTCAATAAGAAATTCAAGAAAAAACGATATAACATTAATGTTCGAGCACGTACGACACAAGGGTTGGATAGAAGTCAGGTTGCGCAGGTTTAAACGACAACACTACAAGTAATTCGAATTCAAACGCCGAATCTTCAAATCGAAACTGTACCATGGATAAGACTACATTCTCATTAGAAAAATGGGTGGGGAATGTGGGCGTTACTAACCTCTGCATTTCGATCTCGGACACATTTGCAATGGTTTAGAAGAAACCCAATCGTGAAAAATAATGGCTTCGGCTGGATTCGAACCAGAGACAGAAACAATATGCTCAAATGCGGCAAGCGCTCCACTAGCTGGGCTACGAGGCCACGCCCTGAGCTCGGAAATTTTACATTTAGACTCATTAGTAATATATTTACAATGCGATCGTGTTATCTCCAACTAACCCGTCCGTAACCAACAAATGGGAATATAACCGCACGTCAAAAGTGCCTTTCATGCCTTCAATTAGATGAAGACAAAACAATGATGCGAAATTTCTGAAATCAAACAAGTTTTGATATGTACGGGTATATGATGACCCATAAAACAATGTTAGTCCAAAGGAGACGACCGAAGTGGTCACTACTTGGGAGTAGGTGTTTGTCTGGGAGTGATTATTCCACACTAAGCCCAAACTTAATAATTCTTGATCAAAAGACAGGTAAATAAAATAGCATACATTCTTTATATGGATTGAACATCACCCACAATTGATTGCAGCTGTCGCATTCCTATAGACTCTCCAGTTGGCCCGTCAGTGACGATGATATGCACTACTGACGAGCTCTAATCAGAGCGAAACTCGAGTCTAGTGTTTCTGCTGGTCGAAACGGGCCGACTGGAAAGTCTATGGGAATGCGACAGCTGCGATCAATTGTGGGTGATGTTCAATCCATATGAAAAATGTATGGTGTTCAATCCGCTACTACTCATCAGTAAGTATATATTCTTGCAAAAGCCCTTAATGTTTTCTTACACTTTCTCATTTACGTCAGCTTGTATTAAAACACCATCACAGATTTCAGCAGGTCACACACCGTTTTAGAGCAAATATATGATGATGTCCACAAATAGGAGAAAACTACAAAGGAATCACATACGAAGATTCGTAGCCTGTAAAGACCTCTCGTTAGGATTTTCGACACAATGGAATCCGTCCCATTTCTTTGGCCACCTGATATTTTGTTTATAAGAAAACCTACTTACTTTGTACTGTGGATGACAGGTCAAAAACTGCGTTGTTAGCTAGCGAATAAAATGTGCCTGGAATTTGAGACGTCAATCGAGGCTGGTGTAAAAATTTACACGGCCCGACTTGCGAACAACCTCTACAGTCATCTTTTTCAATTGGTTTCACGATATTGGTAAATTTTTAGAGCGTATTTGCAAAAAATACGTATGAAGTTTTTTCTTGTTGACATCTCAGGATGGATATTGCTGCCGGTTGATTAAGTAGCACATACTTAACACTCCATTTACTCACTGTTCCTCCGCGGCTGAATTCTTTAGAATAATCAAAATGTTAGTCTAGCTGACTTCGGCTTGAATTCACCATCTGAACCCATTCTTTCAAACAAAAGGATTGTACGTTCATACGTACCATAAACAGTTTGCTAACGATTGTGCAATCAAATTAGTTTTTGATTTTCTGAAGGTTAGTTTCATCGGTCACATCGTTCCGAGTGGAGTTTCATTAGTTAAGCTGATCTGTCGAAGACACCGGTAGGATTCCGATGATTTGGTAGAGCGCCACAACTTTGAGGTAGGTACGCATTCGTAAATACACCTAAGCCTAGAAGTACAACTTGCTAATGTCACACACAGGTTGGCAACTAAGTGGACTTGACAACTGTGTTCAGTTGTTGGGGCGACGTTTAGATTGAAGCTAACGGTTGCTATACGGCTCTCTGTAAAGATTATGCATCATCATCGTCCAGTGTGTAACGATACAAACATGTACGTATGATTGAAGTGAACTCTGCGTGTGTCCGACCTCAGACGAATGTACCTGAGGTGCAGTGTGGATCTTAGGCCGGTCGCAGTACTATTGGCACAGTGTGTCGCTCTCCAGGAAAGCCGACGTGAACCCAACCAGCTACTGTATACTCTCTTTGCAGATTTCATCAAGGGACTGCGGAGCATTATAAACGGTGTTTAGCTAATTTGGATGTCAACGTAATTTTGTTAGCTAAAATATTACATGTATGAATGAAGATGAAGGTGCCATCGTGTGCATCGACCTTCGATGAGTTCGAAATCATCACTGGTGTGAAACATGGTTGTGTCTCAGCTCCAACACAACTTGGCCTACATTTGATTGTGTTCCTGACAGCTGTTCTTCAGCACTCGGAGGACAGCGTTCAAACAGATTACCGCAAGCATGGTCACGTGCCAAATATTCGATGCTTCGGTGATCCCCGTCTGCTATGTGACCCGACCGTTCGGCGACCAAATTTAGTTTGGAGGTAAACACGGATGAAACATTTTCTCCTTTTCAGTCTTCATCCAGCAGAAATGCCGTGCTCATACCTTGAATCCGCATCAATAAAAACACTGTTGATGGCTGCACAGACTATTTCTATTTAAGTAGCAACCTGTCGACAGACATTTCCGTAGACTGCGAGTAACAAGCCCGTGTGGAAGAAGCTAGCGTTGCTACCGGATGCCTTGAAAGACGTGTGCATAACTGTAGCCTGGAAATGAAAACCAGGCTTTTTGTCCACTGCTCCATTGGCTCCACAATAGGCATGGCTGAAATGTTATATGAAAACGCTCAACTACACTTGGTTGATAACAACGTTCACACTGCCTGATCACTACGATGGAAGACAGCAGCCGCCCTATCGACTTCAATCTGTGACCGTACGGTTAGGACTTGTCACCAAACTGAAATAACAGAAACTGAAAATTTCTAGCAGGAGTGAAATTCAAGCCGGATGGGCATTCTGAAGGCAGTTGACGGAAAAAGTCAATGTGAATGCAGAAGATGCGATCAATTGTCAGCTATGTTCAATTAATAGCAATCAAAATTCAACAGTACTGATCAGCAAATCAAGCATTGGTAAGTAAAATGACAACAGGTAAACAAATGCGAGAATGGGACTTGTAAGGAAAGATAAAACTTTCGAGGTACCAATGATGACAAACTACCAGTATAAGTTAGTGTTCACTCAACTAAAGTTTTCCGATCTATCAGCTGGACGTACAGGTATTGTGTAGCATATGCGATAGATTAATTAATACTACGTGTTGAACGTTTGTTCAAACTGTGCATGTGAGAGGAAGGATACAGGGAAACTGATTTCACGTGTAAAAAAAAGTTGTTCAACAAAGCACGATTTTTATTGTTCAACCAGCGAATCCCCACTCCAGGCGCGCGCTTACATCTGTGAACCAGAATTCCAGTCCACAACGCAGTGGCGGTTCATATTTAACTGCCGTGTGCACCTCTGCCTGGTTATGCGTGTGTGTGGCTGATGATTTCTGACGTGGGCTTTTCGTTTGTCATTTCCCGTTCGTTGGTCTGATTTCGTTGAATGATAGCTCGTCCAGTCATCCACGTTATCCGCAATCAACCCGTCGTGGACTCTGGCCATATCCCACAACCACGTTGAGATATTCCATCGAGTGTTGGAATAATCGCGTCTCCGATTTGGTCATACATTACATACGCATTATCAAACAGTTCTACTCTGCTGAAAATTCAAACTTTCACGGTTCTGCTGCTGAAATAAACTGTCTGAAAAGTTAGTCCACACACCAAACACACAATAAATTGTGAGAAAACAGTGCTCCCCTACATTAAACATCCATGAACAACGTCAAAAGAGCCCAAGGAAGAGGTGTTCTATCAAAGGAAGAAAGCCAGTTCATTCAATAGTCACATCTCAGTCGTAAACAATCTAACTAAAAGAGCGCAAATGTTTGTGAACCTTTTCAGAATAACACTGCTGATTTGAAACTACTACTATAAAGTTCACGATGATGTTAAAGATAAGAAACAATCACCATGGTTGCAGGGAAGTGAAACCAAGACGCACACAGATAAATCCTAAAAAGTAACCACCAGACTGGAGAACATTTGTTGCAAACAATCATTGCTAGTGAAGAAAAACTAATCCACTGTCATCAATTTCAGCTGCTTTCTTGTAAGATTTTATATTGATCTCCCTGCCTATGAGGCCTGTTGATCAAATCGAGCAGATGGACCATCTCCACTTACCGAAAATGCAATGTTCAGGGACGTGAACCAATTCGTCAATCTTTCACTGAAGTAGTTCGTCTAAGAGCGCTTTATTTTTGGGACGGGTTTGTGGAAACCCTTGATATGTTGGACCATTCATATCTTGATAGGCGCAGAGTCGTGGATACAGAGTTTATCTGATCTTGAATACAGCCCTCTCAATACGCTTGCAGCTAATTCTATCTCCTGATCGCATTGAACACCTGTGTCACTGACTCCAAAATGGACAGTATTGTTTCAAATAGACATTCCGATAAGGGCACGTTGAGCTGTTCTTCTACTTTTCAAAACCACAAAGCGATTCGATGTTTTTTCGACCATATCTCACTTGATCGGAACAAAAAATGAGACCCCTTGCCGTTCAGTCAGTTGGCAGGACTTGTAACTAAATTCAAATATAAGCGCGATGACTTTTACAGCGGAGAAGCCATGGCTCAAGAAATTAGACAAACGAACGAGAGTAAAATATGGAGACAAACAACTGAAACTAGATATCGATCACAACAAAGAATAAGGGGGTACAGTTGACCGGTATCACGTTTTGGTATGATGAGTTCCTTATGGGGAGGGCCTGATGAGCGGAACAGAAAGGCCTGTTTCCTGTTGGGTATAAAGGGAGATGTTCTTTCAGTGCAATTAATTTGCAACGTCCCTTGTAGGGAGAAACATTGCATTCAGACGTCACAGTTAACAGTCTAGGAGCCGCGTAGCATAGAATGTTCAGTTTAATAACCGATCAGCGACAGTTAACACCAGCAGTTCAATGCACAATAGTTATCCAGACACGAACTATGTGAAGCAGTGATAAGCCATCATTCATACGCAACTCAGCGTGAAGTAAAGAAGTGTGTGCATTCAACGACACAATGGGAACGAAGCTTTGTGCAACACGGTTAAAGGGAAGAACAGCTTCGCGCAATATAGTGACACGTTCAAGCACCCGACGAGGATTATGTGTGGGTCACAATCAGATAAACGGCAGGCTCTGGTGCAAATTCTACAAATCCAAGGCGAAAAAATGTAAGAAACTCACTTGATCTTGTCTATCTTTCTGTACGCCAAATTTCCCGCCGAAGCCGATGGAGTAATCTTTTTGAGAAGCGTGTTTTTCCGTACATTCTACATGATCCCAATTGACGGCAGACTGAGAGGGAGAGAGAGGAAGAAACGTGTCTATGCGCGCAGATACAAAGACAAACCACAGTCAAAAACCAAGAGCTGATATGTAAAAATAAACAACATTCCAAACTTTCTCATCTGACAGCCGATTGGAAAATCTACGTGTTTATTTTGGAAATGAAAGCACACCAGGCAACCACCACAACGAAAACGGCAAACGTCGCCGTGATCACAAAGGCATGGGTAACACACAAGAAAAGGATCAGAACTTTGGAAAGAGGAGTGAATAACTGGAGATGGTAAGTCTCAGGAGGAGTCCTCCGCATTGGTTAGTTTCATGTGAAAGAGCATATGCAGTGTGGCGTTACAGAAAAATCAGATCAGCAGGTGAGTTCTGAATAGGTGATATGAATAGGAAAAATGAGGAACAAATTGTCCATATCAAGTTCAACAGAAGAGAGTCAGAGGAGGCAAAAAAGGAAATGTTTATGGACAAGGAACAAGCGGATCGAGGCTTACCTATCATCAAAACAATACAGCCATTCGTCTGCCGCATACACAGCCAAACAGAAGCTTAGTTTTTTGGGAATTAGCTCGAATAGGCATTAATCAAGTTAACTATGAAGAACCAAACATTTTGAAACCATATGACCATTTCAACAAACACCCACATTCATCAACGTCATACACATCAGACTCCATGTAATCCGACCTTGAAGTACTTATACTGGCACACTTAAGAAGCGCAATAGTGATCAGGACGATGCGATGGAACGGTTGTCGACAATTGTGTTTCAACCTACATTTTTTGAGAATACTTACCATTGAATTATTAGGTGCGCTTGAGACATGACTAAACAAAGGTTTCGTATCATCGGCATTTTCATTTAGAAACAAATTAATATTGCGTGAAGGCACTTTTAAGACGAAAAAATTACACTGCAGTATCCCACATAAACGAGACCACTGAGTTTTTTCTGACACAGGTAGTACGTGCTCGCTAGAGTTACCGACCATAAATATGCCTGGGTATATTGCATACATGTGTATATATATGGCAAAAGTGGCCGTCGTATTGTAGTCGTGACCACGAGACAATCTTTACAAAAGGATTCACCCATTCTAAGAACAAACATACGCTCTTTCGTGTGTGACGTGAAGATAAGCGTCACGTGATCTTTAAAAATCGGAGTTAAAATCGCTAAGAGAAGGTAAGAGTCACGTGAGTTTGGTATCGGAGACTGTGAGAGTGCAATAGTGAATCGATAAGCCCAATAGATTGGTGTGTAGATCATAGAAGATTTAAACTTAGAAAAAGAACACACGTGACGAAAATGTGCCAACCCCATAAGAATCCAGTACAATTCAACGTAGTGGGTAGAAGAGACGGAAAATGCAATTTGACACAGTGCGTAACAGTGGTTTTAGCTTGCAACCATCAGCCGATCCTTTCACTCGATACATACAAGAATATGGAAACAAACAACCCGGTGAGTCCGTAAAAGGGAAGTGGTCCAAGATAAATACTCGGCTTCACTTTATTGTTCGAGTTCGACTCCAGAAACCTCAATGTTTGGCAGTAAAATACGGTGTCGCTTCATGTACCATGAGGAGGTTGTTGGTAAGACGCATGGAGATTAATTATGGTCAGAATGATCACACTTAGACAACAGCCGTTGAAGTAACTGGGGCTACAATACGCGTGCTTCAACATTATCATCAAGAGTCATATATAGTGATGGACACCGAGCCACGAAGCTACCGTAGCTAACATGGTACAGTGACTGATGTTTTTGAGCACGCAGTTTCGACGTTTCGAGGACATCAGGCGTATGTTTCTCTTCTTTGCCTATTTAAAGTATTCTTTTGAATATGTCCACAAATCGTTCAACCTGGCCATTTGATTGTAGATGATAAGGCGGTGACCGTAAGTCCTGACATAGGTTCTGACGAACGTGATTCGGTTTGTCGGTGGAGCTTACATTTTTACATTTCTACACAACTGCGTGTGTGGCATGTCCGAAAGCTACAGACTTTCGATCTAGTCCAAGCCCAGAAGATTCAATTTCGAATTGTCGATACGATAGACCATACTACTTGCATGGACATCATCGCACTCCATATCACAGTTTAACTCACCAAGCAGTGCCAGTTTTTTCCAGATGCGTTCTGAACTGAATGTTCCGTTTTCCTGTTATTAAACGTTTGTCGCGAAAGCGGCACGATGTCAGAACCAATGTCGAGCTGTAGGCGTACCGGACTACTGTTAATTTTCACCGGCAAGTATTTT